>CM053789.1:767216203-767713703 GCA_028749045.1 Cupressus sempervirens | reverse complement strand
ATTGGTTCTTATGATGGTATTGAGCTGTAAGGGATTATGGATTGTAGTCAGTTGTAATCATTGGATCGTAAAAATAACAGACTTTCTATTTGGTGGGCGTAGCCCAGGGATTGGGTGAACCACGTTAAATATTGGTGCCTTGTGTTCTTTTCTGTGTCATTTATTATTTTTTGATATTGGTTATATTTTCATGTAATTGTTATTTCAATCTATGGTTTAATCCTAACAAGTGGTATCAGAGCGAGGTTGTCTTTCAGTTATTCTCTGCAAGAAAGTCTCATGGTTAAGTGGGAGTCTCAAATTTGAGTGGAAGCAATGGCAGATGAGGGTAAGCTAAGGGTTGATAGGTTTAATGGGTAGAACTTCCAGTTATGGAAGATGCAAATGGAAGACTATCTTTATTAGAAGGATTTATGGAAGATGTTGGAAGGTAAAGCCAAGAATCAGGGATCTATGTCAAATGATGAGTGGGATCTTTTGGATAGAAAGGCAGTTGGTAGCATTTGATTATGCCTGGCATCATCTGTGGCATTTAACATTACAAAAGCAAAGACAATAGAAGAGTTGATGAAAACCCTAGTGACACTGTATGAAAAGCCCTCTACTTCAAACAAGGTATTTCTTATGAAGCATTTATTTAATATGAAAATGGCAGAAGGTGGATCTGTTGCAGATCATTTAAATGAGTTTAATACTATTACTAGTTAGCTATCTTTTATGGGTATCAATTTTGAAGAAGAAATTAGGGCTCTCTTAATTTTTTGTTCTTTGCTTGAAATTTGGAATGGCTTGGTAATGGCTGTGAGTAATTTTGTTTCTAGATCTAGTACCCTAAAATATGATAATGTGATTGGTGTTATTTTGAGTGAGGAAACTTGTAGGAAATCCTCAAGTGGATCTACATTAAGGAAGTGCTTTGAATGCTCAAAGCAGGGGCAAAATAAGAGAGAGAGGAAGTAATTCTAGAAATCGTGGGAAATCAAGAGAAAATTCAAAGGGGAAGTGGTCTCAATCGAGAGGACCGAACAACTACTAGTACTATGGGAAACCAGGGCATAAAAAGAAAGATTGCTGGAATCAAAAGAAAAATGAAGGAGATAAATTAGATGGAAACAAGCAAGCAAATGTGGTAAGTAAAAAATCTGAAGAGGATGCTTTGCTTCTGTCTTTAGAAAGTGTTGATGATTCATGGGTTTTAGATTCTAATGCTTCATTTCATTCTACACCTCATAGAGGTTATTTCATTGATTATGTCTGAGGGGATTTTGGGCTTGTTTATTTGGGGGATAATGAACCCTGTTAGATTGTTGGAAAGGGAAAAATTAAGATTAAGTTGTAGAATGGGAATCATTGGCTACTACATGAGGTAAGACATGTTCCAAGGCTGAGTAGGAATTTAATTTAAGTAGGGAAACTCAGTGATGAGGGTTGTGTAGTTACTTTTAATGAAAAAGGTGTGAAAGAAGGCACCTTATATCTTTGTATAGGTCATATTGTTCCTTCTACTTTAATTGTTTCAAAGAAAAATGAATGTTCAGGAACAATTGCTGCAATTGAGCAGGGAGAACAAATAGCTACTATAGATTCTGATACAATGCTATAGAATAATAGACTTAGGCACATGAGTGAGAAAGGTATGAAAGTACTTCATTCAAAGAAAGTTTTACCAGTTCTAAAATGTGTTAATATGGATTTATGTGAAAGTTTCATGTATGGAAAACAAAAGAGAGTGAGTTTTGTGAAGACTAGGAAGGAAGACAAAAAGGAGAAGTTAGAGCTTGTGCATATTGATGTATGGGGACCAGCTTAGGTATCTTCCCTTGGAGGCTCTCATTATTATGTTACATTTATTGATGATGGAACAAGAAAGGTATGGTTTTATTTCCTTAGATAGAAATCTAATGTATTTCAAACTTTAAAGAAATGGAAATGCTTGGTTGAAAATGAGATTGGTAAGAAATTAAAATGTCTCTGATTTGATAATGGTGGTGAGTATTGTAGTCATGAATTTGAAGATTATTTATCCACTAATGGTATTCATAGATAGAAAACTATTCCAAGGACTCCATAAGAAAATGGAGTGGTTGAATGCATGAACAAGTCTATAATGGAATGTGCAAGGAGCATGAGGTTGCATGCTGGGTTGCCCTTACACATGTGGGTGGAGGCTATCAATACTATTGTATATTTGATTAATAGAGGTCCCTCTACTCCTTTGGGTTTTGGTATTCCAGAGGAAGCATAGATTGGTAAGAAGGTGAGTTATTCTTTTCTCAAGACCTTTGGTTGTGAAGCTTTTACTAACATAGATTCTAAAAAAAGAACTAAGATGGAAGCTAAGTCAAAGAAATGTGTATTTTTTGGATATGGCATTAATGAATTTGGTTATAGGATTTGGGATTTTAAAAATCATTAAATTGTAAGAAGTAGGGATGTCATATTCAATGAGCAAGTGTTGTACAAATATCTGTTGTAGTAACATGAGAAGAAAGAAGATGACTATGTAGTGCTGGATGATACTCCAAAAGTTGATGTTTCAGACATTCCTCATAATGTGCAACAACCACAACAAATACCACACACATCGGTGAATGTTAGATAGTCAACAAGGAAAATTAGACCTCCACAAAGATTTTATCCCTCTTTGTATTTTATTTTACTTACAGATGTTGGTGAACCTAAAAATTATGATGAAGCTGTGCAGGTGGATACTAAGATTTAGTGGAAATCTGCAATGAAAGACGAAATGGACTCTTTGCTGAAGAATAAGACATGGGATTTATGCAAGTTGCCTATGGTAAAATAGCTTACAAAATAAGTGGGTTTAAAAGTTAAAAGAAGAGGAAGGAAATAAGAAAAGATTTAAAGCCAGGTTAGTTGTGAAAGGATTTGCACAGAAAAAGGGCTTTGATTTTGATGAGATATTTTCTCCTATTGTTAAGATGACTTCTATCTGTACTATTTTAAGTCTTATGGCTACTGAAGATTTTCATTTAGAGAAGCTTGATGTTAAAACAACCTTCTTTCACAGTGATTTGGATGAAGAGATATATATGGCTCAGCCACAAGGATTTGTGGTCAAAGGTAAGGCGAACTTAGTGTGCAAATTGAAGAAAAGTTTATATGGCTTGAAGCAAGCACCTCAAAAATGGTATCTAAAATTTGATAGTTTTATGCATGAGCATGGATACAATAGGTGTCACTCCAATCATTGTGTTTATTTTAAGAGGTTGGATGATGAAAGCTACATTATTGTATGTTTATATGTTGATGATATGCTTGTAGTTGGGTCTAACATGGATCACATTAAGCGGTTGAAATGCCAGTTAGTACATGAATTTGCTATGAATGATTTGGGGGCAGCAAAAAAAATCCTTGGTATGAAGATTTGTAGAGATAGGAAGAATAGAACATTGATGCTATCTCAGGCTGATTATGTTGAGAAGGTGTTGCAACATTTCTCTATGGAGAATGCTAAAGTTGTCAGCACATCTTTACCTGGTCATTTGAAGTTGACTAAGGAGATGTGCCCCAAGACATAGGAAGAGGAGGATAAGATGTCCAAGGTAGCCTATGCTTTAGCTATAGGAAGCTTGATGTATTCCATGGTATGCACTAGGCTAGATATTACACATGTAGTGAGAGTTGTTAGCAAGTATATGACTCATCTAGGAATTGAGCATTGGAATGCAGTCAAATGGATTCTTAGATATTTGAGAGGAACATCCAATAAGTTTCTCTATGGAGAATGCTAAAGTTGTCAGCACATCTTTACCTGGTCATTTGAAGTTGACTAAGGAGATGTGCCCCAAGACATAGGAAGAGGAGGATAAGATGTCCAAGGTAGCCTATGCTTTAGCTATAGGAAGCTTGATGTATTCCATGGTATGCACTAGGCTAGATATTACACATGTAGTGAGAGTTGTTAGCAAGTATATGACTCATCTAGGAATTGAGCATTGGAATGCAGTCAAATGGATTCTTAGATATTTGAGAGGAACATCCAATAAGTGTCTACACTTTGGGGTCTCTACTACTGATTTATAGGGCTATGTTGACTCAGATTTGGTAGGCAATATTGATACCAGGTAGAGTACTATAGGTTATTTCTTTACTATTGGTGGGGCAACTATGAGCTAGGCTTCTAGGTTACAGAAGATTAATGCTCTATCCACTGTAGAGGTAGCCAAGGAGATGATATGGCTTCAGTTCTTCTTGGAAGAATTGGGACATCCTCAGAAGGATAATTATTTGTTCACAGATAGTCAAAGTGCCATTCATCTTGCAAAGAATTCAACTCTACATTCCAACACCAAACACATACAGTTGCGGTACCATTTGATTTGGTTAGTTTTGGAGGATGGATAGTTAAAGCTAGAGAAGATACATACAAATGAAAATCCAATAGATATGTTGACAAAGATAGTAACAAGGGAGAAGCTAAACTCCTCTTCAGCTTCGGTTGGTCTTCTAGGCTGAACATGAATAAAAGAACAGAAAATTTGAGGGTGGTTTGATCTAGTGGGAGCCTCATGGAGTAGCGGCATAACTATAGAATCATTCTCCAAGTGAGAGATTTTTGTTTAATGTGGAGCCTGATCAGCCCCCAAGTGGGAGATTGTTAGATTGTGGTGACCAATCAAGAAAGTACTATACATACTTCAATATTTTTTGGGCCCTATTTTATTGAGATTTTGGGCCGACATGTAATTATTAATTATAACCCTAAAGTAGTAAAAATACTTGTATAAAAAGAGCTTAGGGTTAGGTATTGTTATATTTGTGATGCAAAATTGGTTCTTGTGGCAATATTGAGCTATAAGGGATTACAGATTGTAGTAAGGTTGTAATCACTAGATTGTAAAAATATCAGACTTGTTGTTTGGTGGATGTAGCCCAAGGATTGGGTGAACCATGTTAAGTCTTGGTACCTTGTGTTCTTTTTTGTGTGATTTATTATTTTTTGTTATTGGTTATATTTGCATGTAATTTTTATTTCTATCCATGGTTTAATCCTAACACTTATCAAAGTATAACTTTGGAACTAAAGATACTAAAGATATTGAAAAAGAAAGAAAATAATATAATAAAATCTTATAGGAAACTATGGTGAAGGAGCAAGTAGTACTTCAATGAAAGGAATTGAATAGAGAAGAAACCAAGCAACTACTACTCCCAGCCACATTTGTCAAGAAGAAAATAACTAAACATGAAGGAAGGTGAGAGGAGTTACTAGCTCTACCTATTGGTCAAAAAGTTCAAGAGATTGAAGAAGAAGATATTAAAATGAAGACTTTGGTAACTATTAGAGAAGATGAGGAAGCATGAAAGGTGAACTATTCCAGAGGAAAAGTGTTTAAAATAAGAAACTCACAAGCACCAGGAGGGTAATGAAGATCCACCAAGAGTCAAACTAGGACTTCATCATCCATAGGAAGGCAATCTAGAGAAGTACTTGAAAATAAAGTTAGTTTAGGGTTTAGGGTAATCTATTGGTTTAGAGACAACTAGTGATCACTTAAGTATAATACCTATGGTACTATGTTGTAATTTTTTTATGATTTATGATGACATATGATTATTTGATGTATTTATGATGTTTATTTTAGGTAGGGAACCTAAGTACACTAGGTGAGTGGTTCATAATGAAGGGTAAAAATCCTAAGTGGCTAATAGGGTAAACTACTCCCGAGTTATCTTAATCAAGTGATAAAACTAACAAAATTAATCAGGTTGGGGGGATTCAAATTGAAAAGAGTAATTTAATGCCACTTCAATGTCGCAAATGCTAATGCATTCTAGGTATGTGGTGCAAAAAGTGTCATAATGATGGCATAGTCTATCAACCTTGTCTTCATGAAAGGTGTTCGATTCCACATAAGCCTACTTGGGGGTTGGGAAGGACAATACCAGGTTAATCCAATGGGAGTGGGATATGCGATGACACCTATCTAGCTTGCATCTTAGAGTTCCTACCAATGTGATCATGTTTGTAGTAGTCTAGTTTTGACTAGTCATCTTTTGTGGTTTTTTTTTCTTAGGAAAGGTTTAAGCCACCTTCGGTATTTACGTAGTTCTCTCTTCTTGTATGGGTATTGCTGTCTATATTCTAAACTATGGTGTTTTTCCTATTGGTTAAACATGGTTGGTTGGTAAATCTTGATTATATCAAGGCATTATTCATCGTCTCTTAGATGACCCTTGCACGTGTTCATTTCTAGATTTGCAAATGAAGATTTTGTATTGCATATTGTATCATGTTGAAATGTATTGATGTATGTGTATTCGTGTAGTTTTTATCTTCTAAAGGAAATCATGTGTATGAGGCATAATTGGATATATTTATTTAATTTATTTCAAAGAAATATATAAGGAATGGGTAGTTATATGGAAAAATATTGTATTATGGTCTCAATGTTAAAATAAGTTATTTATGTTACTTGATCGTATTTCTCATATTATTTTAGGATGTTCATACATTAAAAAAATAATCTTTGATATAGTAATGTATTGATGTACCTATCAAATTATTTTTTATTTCTTAATGAAATATCCAAATGTAATTGAAATATAAATAATTAATAGCTATGAATCAATAGAAATAAGTCAAAAAAATGATATAAATTTTCAATAGTTAATTTATGTTTACTTATTGCATAAAATGGGTATAGATTAATAAAGTACATATGATAATGGCCTATCCTATGAAATATTGATCTTTTACCTAAATTGTTAAAAGGAAGTGGTATAAAGGATAGTAGAAGTTTATGAAATTAGTATGAAATTAGTGATATGAGTTAATAAGAGGAATATTTTTTTTAATTTTTTAGGTGAATATGGAAAGCCACATATAATATATTAATAATAATAAAATTTGATTCAAAGGTTCATGCAGGAAGAACTAGAAAGAAAACCTCCAATCATGGCCATTTTAGAAAAAAAACAAGTAAGACTCAAGGAATTATATAAATTCACTTGAACTAACCTATGTGAGAAAGTGAAATACCCTTATAATGATTGGTTTACAAGAAGAAGGAACTCATAATTCATGAATAAAAAACCAATGATCATAAATCAAAGTAAAAAATTGTATTGATATACTTGGATTACAAAGGTAACTTATAAACACATTTTCCAAGGAACCCAAAGACCCATGCCCAATAAATAATATTCATGTATCTAACTACCTCTAGCCAAAGATGAGGAAAAAATAACATTTCATTTGGTATCTTTATGTAGTATAAGGAATGGTAGAGATTGTTGCATAGAACAACCTCCCAAACCAACAAAAAGTGTAGAGTAGATCCTGATGGAGAACTACCTAAACTAACATGCCCCACCATCCTATGTATCAATTGTCAAGAGAAAAAGGCTACCTGCATTTAACATTATCTACTTATGGGTACATATAGAAAAATATCAAAATTTAACAAAGAAAAACTTGCTCAGCCTGTACTCCTCCATGGGCCTTGTATCAAAATTACCTAACATTAAGGAAGGAATAAAATGCTTTAATTTATTTCCAATTGATTGAGAATCAATAAAATTAGTGCTAATGTCCACCTCAAAACTATGTCTTGCAATACATTTTACTTATGTAAACAACCAAAACTATGTGTACAATAAGATGGCTAACATTATTCTATTCACCGATGAAGAACTTGTACATATTCTCAGATTTAAAATTGCCTATCAAATGATACATGTTTATGATACTAGAACATTAACTTGGAAACTCAATTTTATTTTTAAATATTATCATTGAGAAAAATATCTATGACAATGGACCTTGGGAGCTCCAAGGTATTTTGAACAATATAGTAATGTTGATCTCATCCAAGGTATCCCAAAATTAAAAGAGGAATTCTCTAATAAAAAAACCATTGAGACCTATTAGAAGAAGGCCAATAGTCCAAGTCAAATTTTCTTTGGATTCATTGAAAGTAGTTTGGTGTAGTTAAAACTTTTCAGTTACTTATAGACTCGACATGTCAACAACTTGCATTAAGAACTATTTCTAGTATTTTTTCTACATTTAAGGTGCCATAACCTCCAACCCCAAAATTATTCCATCAAGTGACAAACCATGATGTATGCAAAATGTCATATATTGACTAGCTACTTGTTGTCATCTTTACTAGACCCTGACTTGTGTGTTTGCATTTCTATAGATTTAGCCAACCTATTCAACACTTTAATGTAATGACTACATGTCATTGGGCCTATTCATATTGATTTTCACTTGTTCCTACAACTTAGGAAATCTTGATAGCTAATGATTATGGTTAAATGAATCCATTTTTACATTATCACAACCTATATCAACTACCTTATTCCCTTCACAATGAGTATGTGATAGATTATAGTCTACAAAAGTATCTAGGATTTTCCATGCTTGATTGAGAACCTACAAAATTTTCCAATTAATAGATGAACAATGAATGCATGAAAAAATAATCAAGCTTGAGTCCTCTACTACATGCACTTTAATAAAGTTCATTTAATAAGCAAGAACAAGAAAAACTAATTGTTGAAGTTGATGAAAGCTCAACTCCACAGCTCCCAAAAATCACCTGCATGCAAACACCTATCATAGAAATAGACAAGCATAAAGCTATGGAGGTTAGAGTTCCAAGATACATAGATGAGACATTCTTGATGAGAAAAAAGAGAAATTTATATTATCAAAAGTGAATTGGTTAATAATTACCAAGAGAGATCATCCTTATAAAGGAGATCGAAACTCAAAAAAGGTCTAAACTAGGTTGCATCATAATAATTAATAAAATAATTAATTATTAGATGCCTAAAATTTATCTTAATAAAAAATAGAGTTAATTATAAAATATCTAATTACTCTAACACCCCCCCTTAAGATAAACTTAGAGAGATGCTAAAAACCTAGAAACTACTATAGAAAGTAGAATTGAGTCCTAGAAAACAAAGCTTAATGAGTTACCCAAGCACAACTAACTCTTTGAAAAGAGGAGAAGTAGAGAAAACCACATGATAAAAACCTTACTTTAAAAAGAGATGGAAAAAATGCTAAAAGAAACTAGTGAAGGAATGAAGAAGCCTCTGAACTAGGGAATGTTCCAAAAGATAGGAACAAAAGATGATCATGAAGAACATCACTGAAGCATGTAGAAGTTGCAAAGCTCTGTCAAAAGTAATTGTTGATCTAAAGAACCTCCACTAAAATAGAACATGACCAAGTAGAGAAGACCATAATCTACATCAAATTAGGAGGCACAAAAAAGAAAATAATTGAATTCAAAGATACAAATGATATGAAACACCAAAGCCTGAAGAATTGATCAATCGAACATGGAAGGTTGCAACCAAAGTAGGAATGAAAAGAAGAGTGTCTATATGGTAAATGATCCATCTCACTAAAATGCATAGGTACCCATCCACTACATCCATTTAGTACATATAAATAAAAACTAAATACATAGCTCACTCTATCAAACCAAGGAAGCATGAGAATGTTGATCAAATAAGTAAGATTGACAAATGAGTGTGAACACACTTAACCATCTTCATTATACATGCTAAGTATACAATGGAAGCCAAGCCAGAACTCTAACATATGCCAAGTTAGAAATAGTGCCGAGTAGACTAGAAGACAGTATGTGTTGAGAAAGTTACAGTAGGTGCCAAGCATATGAGACCAATATGTGTCAAGTAACTCAAGATCCAATAGGAGCTGAGCATTGCTAAGTTAATAGGAGCCGAGTGATTCAAGAATAAGTAGAAGCCAAGCAATGTAGAAAACTAATATGTGCCAAGTAACACAGTAATTCTACAGGTGCCGAGTAATGTAGGAAACATAGTGGATGCTGAGCAATCCAGAATAGATGGTGCCAAGCATCAGTATTACTTCATGTGCCAAGCAATGCAGGATCAACATGAAAGTTTGTGCAATCACAAACAAAGATGTAAAATAGTTATGCATGACTCATGGCAAGATAAGGAGATAAGATCGAATCCTTTCTTTTGTCCATGCATTTTACATGCAGCCAATCAAAAAATTCGAGATTGCATGCAGCCAATGGGTGAATTTTTAGGATTTAAGCGAGAACATTTGAATCAAGGATGCATAACAAACCACTAATCTTTATAAAGGAGTCTTGATGCCCTTGAACATAGCAAGAGGAATAGAGTCAAAATAAGAAGGAAAAGTAGAGCCTATTATTAAGGTCATTGCAGAACATTGGTGTCAATAATTTAGTGGAAAGAATGGCATTTACAAATCTAGTTGATTAGAATAGAACAAGGAACACAATCAGTAGATCAGATCTAGCAGAGATCAGAGATAGAAGACCAGATCAAGAGCCTGAGATCAGCATCAGAGATTGCATTAGATTAGGTGTATTATTCTAATATTCTCTCACAATTGTATTCAAAATTTGGAAATCCTATTGAGTTAGGTGGGTTTAATAGCCTTATGTAAATCCTTTAATAGGGTGGCATTCTAAGTTGAATGTTCTTAAGTCCTATAACAAGGCACACTCCTAAAAGGGTGTAGAAATCCTTTAATAGGGTCACATTTAATAGTGTGTTGTAGCCTTTAATAGGGCATGCCTTTAATAAGGAAAACCATTAGAAGTGGTTGAAATCAATTGCTGCAATAATTTTGTGGGTATCATCCCCACCCCACTTTTACCTTCTTATTCTTGGAGGGTTTCTGGGTCACCAAAATCTCAAGTGTTATGTGGTGATGCATGTTTGCAGCTCATGATTGTTTAATGTTTTTATGCATGCATGTTAATTTTAGTTATATGTTATTAAGGATTTAAAACAAGTAAAAAGGTTAGTACTTTTGATTCACCCCCCCTTTCAGAAGCACTCTTCCCATTAAGACATTCCAACAGAGAAATAATAGAAGAACCACGCCCCCCCCCCCCCCCCCCCCCCCCAATGCAGACAAGGGTGAGATGATAGGCAACTGGAAAAGTGGGATAAAAGAACTACATGGAAAGGAACCATGACCAAGATTCACAAAAGAGTACATATGTGTGTACTAAGGTCATCAATCTTAGACACATCATGAGACTAATGTCATAGAAGGGAAGCTCACTAGCCAAAGGAAGGTGGCAAATACAAGAAAAAAATCAACCCCTCGTGGCACTTTAATCATGAGTAGTGCATGTACAATAAGGCACAAGACATAATAAATCCCAAGAATACAATAATGTGCATGAGTATTCTCAGATGACACTACTCAAATTAGAAGGCAAAACAAGAAAAAACTACTTAACTGAAAATACAAATGCAAGATGGCACTTTATCTCAGTGTGTTTACAAGAATGCATACAAGTGATGTCTAAATAGACCAGAAGAGACATAAGACTAATACAATAGATAGAACAAGTCATGATGTATCATTTGAAGTAACAAAATTGATCCTCAAACTTGAAACAACAAGGATATCCACAAGAATGCAAAAATGAAAAAGACTAAATAGAATGTGTTTAGATAAGAATTTGTAAAAAAAATGAACATCATTGGAAAGAGCTTAGAAAGAAATTTCTAACGATATAAAGAATTCTCAAATTGAAGATCAGATGCTTGAGATATGTCTCCAAGAGTGCAAAACTATGCCCCTGACTTTGACAGTATAAAAAGCCATCAAAAAAGCATCAAAACTAAAAACTAACTATACCATTGTGATAGGCTCAGAACTAACTTTCTGGTGATATCTCATTTTTGGAAGAAAAAAAAGTCTGTATGCCCAAGATATGAGCAAAAATACAAATGAAGGTCCAAATATAGCCTGAAGAGGAGACAGTAGTGTTGATGAAATGCTTACATGGTATTAATGTTAGCAAGTTACAAGCCCAAATTTGATTGTCAAATGGTCATCAAGGGAAAAAAATTCCTAAAAAATGACCCCTGATGTTTTTAAAAAAATCCAATATTCCCAAAAAAACTACTTTTCTCACAAACAAAGAGTTAGTGCCAGAATAATCTAGTGGCCAAAAATGTAAGCAAGTGTTTGAAAAACACCAAATTTTCCAAAGAGTTATTTTCCTCCACCTTCTAGTTTAATCAATTGACAAGCACATCTAAGTGCCATAAAGAACAATCCCTAAATTTTATTTTGATAACTATATATTCCCATTCTATGATCAATCATGGAGCACCCATTAACACAAATAAGAATGATGATCCTTCCACTCTCAAGAAAACATTAGATGTAGCAAGGAATCTTGAGCAGCCCAAATGACCATGCAACACCATTAAAACTTGTAGTTTTCCTTGGAGGAGGGCATTGAGCAAGGAAGGATTACACACTGAAGCCATAAACAATGGTTAGACTAGTGCAATCTCCATGGGCAGCTTTCCTTGATTACTCATAGCACTCTTTCCATCTTGAGGAACAATAGGGTATAAGTGCAACATTTCAGTGATGGAAGCATGCAAATATTTCATATTTTGTTCAACACATCATATGTCAATAGCTCAGAGTATTTCTCAAACCAAGAAGGATCATTCTTTGTAATAAAATCATGCCTTAATGCATATGCTAATTAATGGAATTTCTAGCATGTATTTCTAGTGATCAGAATTTTTTTTTAGTAGGGGTCATTTTTATGGCTTTTTTTGCCTCGATAGCCATTTTCCCATCAAATTTGGGCTCATCACTTGCTAATGTCAATGATGTGTCAAAACTACATTAGTGATCATGTTACATCTTAAGGCTCTGTTTGGGCCTACCTTCATATTTGTGCTCATATCTCGAGCATATGGGCTTTGTTTTCTAAAAATAAGATATTTTTTAAAATTTGGTTCTAAGCCCATCACAATGGTATAGTTATTTTTTAGTTTCAATGATTTTTTTATGGCTTTTTCTACTTTTAAAGTTAGGGATAAAGTTTTTCACTTTGGGAGACATATCTTGAGCATTCGATCTCTAATTTGGGAATTATTTATATTGTTGGAAAGGCCTTTCTGAGCTCTTTCCAATGATGTTGGTTTTTTTTCAAGATTCCGCTCTAGGAACATTCTATTCAATCTTTTTCATTTTTGCATTCTGGTGGATATCTTAGTTGTTTTAAGTTAGGGATCAATTTCATTGCTTTAGATGATTTTTCATGACTTGGACTATCTATTGTATTATTCTTATGTCTCTTCTAGTCTATTTAGACATCATTTGTATGCATTCTTGCAAACACACTAAGACAAAGTGTCATACTACATCTATATTTTTGTTTTAGTTGTTTTGTCTTGTTTTGCCTTCTTATTCGAGTAGTGTCATCTGAGGAAACTCATGCAAATTATTGTATTCTTGGGATTCACCGTATCTTGTGCATTATTGTACATGCACTACTCATGATTAGTGTTACCTTTTTATTCATCTTTCTTTGTGTAGTGAGTGTCTCTTTTGTGACATTAGCCTCATGATGTATCTGAGATTGATCACTTTAGCACACACATATGTACTCTTTTTTGCATCTTGATCATGGCTCCTTGAAATGCAATTTTTTTTGGCCCACATTTCTAGTTTCATGTCACCTCACCCTTGTCTACATTGCAGGGGTTCTTTTGTTTCTCATGCTTCCTTGGTTTGATGGAGTGAGCTATGTATTCATTTTTTTGTTCCTATGTACTAGGTGGATGTAGTGATTGGGTACCTATGCATTTTGGTGTAATGGATCATTTACCATATAGATACTCTTCTTTTCATTCCTACTCTAGGTGGAGCCTTCCATGTTCAATTGATCAACTCTTCAATATTTGGTGTTTTATGCCATCTATATCTTGAAGTTCAATTTTTTTCCTTTGTGTGCCTCCCAATGTGATGTAAATTAAAATATTCTCTACTACTCAAGTTCTATTTCAATGGAGGTTATTCAAAATAGCAGTTACTTTTGATAAAATTTTGCAGCTTCTACATGCTTCAATGGTGTTCTACATGATCAGATTTTGTTCCTATCTTTTGGAACATTCCCTAGATTGGAGGCTTCTTCAATCCTTCACTAATTCTTTTACCATTATTTTCATCTCCTTTTGGAGTAGGGTTTTTCCCATGTGTTTTTCTCTATTTCTCCTCTTTGAACAAAGATTTGGTTGTGCCTAGGTACCTCATCAAGCCTTGTTTTCTAGGACCCAGATCTACTTTTTGTAGTAGTTTCTAGGTTTTTAGCTACTCCCTAAGTTTATCTTAATGGAGGGTGTTAGAGTAATTAGATATTTTCTAATTAACTCTAGTCTACTTAAGCTAAACTTTAGGCATATAATAATTAATTATTATTATGTAGCCTATGTTAGACCTTTTGAGGATTTTGATCTCCTTTATAAGGATGGACTCTCTTTGTAATTATTAATTCATTCATTTTTATTATAGCAATTGTTGGAAATAGAGATGGAGTAACTGAGAGGGGAGGGGCGAATCAGTTACCACAAAAATAAATCCACAGATCCTTAGATGTCTTAAAATATATTTGTTGTTGATACTCAGTAACCATACAAAAAAATGTTGAAACTTGATAGATGTTCTATTAACTTATTTAGCATTTAAAGTGATTAACATGCATGCATAAAATAAATAACAGGAACACAAGAGACACCAGATTTAATGTGGAAACCCAATTTGAGAAAAACCACCAAGTAACTAGTTACCAATTTTCACTCTTCTGAAGTGAGCCCTGTTAGGAGCCAACCCTATTAAACATTACAAAACACACTGTTAGGTGTGATCTTGTTAGAGGATTTAATCACCCTGTAAGGAGTGGCCTTGTTGGAGGTCTTAAAAAAAATTCAACTGAATTGTCACCTTGTTAGAGGATTTACAAAATAGTTGTTAAACCAACTCTGTTAAGAGATTTGAATCACTATTACAATGATTAGAAAGCAACAATGAAGTGATCTGAGATATAGGCAACTTATCTTTGTTGAATACAGATCTCTATTTTTCTTCACTAGATCCTCACTGATTGAATACAACTTTGCAGCTCCTTAAGGATATCTAATCCTTTCGCAACATTCGCTCATATCTTCAATATTCACTTATTCATACATTCGCATTCTCATGCATCCACACTCTTCTATATTTTTTGAATTCACAACTTGACCTTTCATATATACCTTGCAGATTGTCAAGTCAGCTCAATTACAAGTTACAACAACTGAAAATATTAAATCAGTCAACTCCAAACATTGCACAAAACAATTAAACTTAATTCTTTAGAATAATAAAATTCTTCACTGCCCGACCCAACTCGCTGACCTTTTCTCTAGAATGGTTTCCCCAGTGTTAACCAAGTGAAACTTGGTAAACACTGCAAACCTTGCAACTTCCTTCGGAGACCGAGTTAACTCGGTAAATACTGACCTTCCTTTGCTTACCGAGTGAGCTCAGTAAAAGCTAATTTTTTCTTTGATGATCGAGTGAACTTGGTAGATATTGACTTTCCGTTTGTTAACCTTGGGAGCTCGGTTAACATTAACTTTTTGCTACAAAATCCTTTGATGCCCGAGTGAGCTCGGTAAGAGCTAACTTACTATGTAATGTCCAGGAATGCTTGATAGTCACTATAAATTGCTTTGCTAACCATATGAGCTCGGTAGACTCTGTCTAATAGCTGATATGACATTTGTGTAACATCAAAGACAATACACAATTAATAATTGTATCCAACAATCTCTCTCTTTGGCATTGATGGAAACATAATATGTCATATCAGAATGAAATTTGAAAACAATTCTATCTCTTATATGGCAACACAATATGTCAACATAACAATTCTCCCTCTAAGATAGAAAACTCTCCATCTTACAGTAATCTCCCTCTGTGAAGGAATTACATAGAAAACTTTTTATCTTAAACAAATTTTAGAGAGATATGATAGTAAAACTCTCCCTCTTTGACAACACATGCCAAAGACAAATCAACTCAAATGAATTTCAGTGTACCTTTAGTATTGATTCATATGCAATATTTCTTGATTATGCTGCATCAATTGATAGATCTTCAACCTGGTATGAGTTGATGCATCACTAAAACTTCATTTGAGTGAACTTCAGATAGGGGAGTGACCCCTAACTTACCTCTTAGATACAAGAATGCATCCTTAGGTAATGGTTTTGTGAATATGTCAGCAATTTGTTCCTTTGTATGAATATATTCCAATCTGATCTCCTAATCTTGCACCAATTCTCTGACAAAATGATATTTTATTGCAATGTGCTTGGTTTTGGAATGCATCACTGGATTCTTAGATATGTTGATTGCACTTGTATTATCACAGAACATAACAACTGATTCTTTGATTTCCACCTTCATGCCTTCCAACAGCTATTTAAACCAAACAATATTAGAACAGTTTACTGTTGGAGCAACATACTCTGCCTCTGCTATAGATTGGGATGTACAATTCTGCTTTTTGCTTGTCTAAGAAACCAACCTCTTTCCAAGAAAGAATGCACCTCCACTTGTACTTTTTTTTTCATCAAGGTTTCCTACCCAATCAGCATTAGTAAACACTTTCAAATCCAGATTACCTCCAAATTTGTACCATAAATCATACTCTTCAGTTCCTTTCAAATATCTCATTATTCTTTTGATTGCCATAATGTGATTTTCTCTTGGTTTTGCTGAAAATCTTGCTACAATACCAACTGCAAGGGCAATATCTAGCCTAGTATGAACTACATACTGTAACTTTCCAATCATGGATCTATACAATGTTTGATCTACTTCTTTTGATTCATCTTCCTTGGTAAGTTTTAATCCGGTATACATAGGAGTCCCAACTGGTTTACAATCTTCCATTCCAAACTTTTTCAATATGTCCTTGATGTATTTTGATTGAGTGATGTAGATACCATTTTTACTCTGTTGAATTTGAAGACCAACAAAGAATTTGATCTATCCAAACACAGACATTTCAAATTCCTTGTTCATTTGTTCTGAGAATTCTTTTCAAAGATCATCATTCCCTGTGAAAATAGTATCATCTACAAATATTTATTCCAAGAAAATCTTATTATTTGGTCCTTCCTTTATATACAAGGTACTGTTATCATTAGTTCTTTGAAAACCAATCTGAATAAGATAGTTATACAATCTTTCATACCATGCTCTAGGGGCTTGTTTCAGATTGTACAATGCCTTGTGTAATTTGCAGACCATGTTCTTCTTATTTGGATCAACAAAACCTTTAGGTTGTCCAATGTAAACTTCTTCATCCAGTATACCATTGAGGAATGTTGACTTGACATCCATCTGATAAACTTTGTATCCTTTGAATGCAACATATGCAAGTAAGGTTCTAACTCCTTCCAATCTTGCAATAGGAGAAAAAAAATTTCCATAGTCTATTCCTTCTTCTTGAGCATATCCTTTGCATACTAGTCTAGCTTTGTTTCTTGATACCTTACCATCTTTATCCAACTTGTTTCTGAATACCCACTTAGTTCCAGTCACATTTTTGTCTTTAAGTCTAGGTACAAGAGTCCATGTCTTATTTTTTTCTATCTGCACTATCTCTTCATTCATAGCCTCAATCCAACTATCATTTCCTAATGCATCTTTGATATTTCTAGGTTCAAAATTAGCAAGTAAACAAGTACCTTTCAACTTATTTCTTGTCATGGTTCCTTCAGATTTATCTTCAATGATCTAATCTGTTGAATGATGTCTCCTGACATACATAGCTAATACAGGTTCCTTGCCTTTTAAATGAATTTCATTATTATCCTCTTGTATTTCAACTTCAAGTTCTGTCTATTTTGGCTCAGTAGATATTTTCTCGGTAGATGTTGGCTCAGGTCCTTCAGACTCGGTAGACACTAAATTTAACTCAGTTTGTTGTGGCTCGGTTTGAACTTCCTGTAACTCGGTTACAGATGACTCGGGAGTAGAAGATTCCTAATTCTCTTATGTAACTGGTACTATATCAGGTTCAATGAAGATAAACCTTTTATAATCTTTTGGTTCCCTTTTGCTTTCTTCTTTAGTCCTTTCTGCAAACTCATCAACTTTCACATGTGCACTTTCTATGACTTTGTGAGTAGACAAGTTCAAACATCTATATGCCTTACTTTTGCATGAGTATCCAAAGAATATACCTTCATCACCTTTCACATCAAATTTGCCTTTCTAGATTCTTTCAAAATGTAACATTTACTTCCAAATACTTTAAGGTAACTTACATTAGGTTTATAGCCATACCATAACTCATAGGGAGTTTTGAATGAGTCTTTCTTCAGCTGTACTTGGTTCAGGGTATGAACTACAGTGCTGATAGCTTCCTTCCAGTATTTGATAGCAATGCTCTTTTCAATCATTAAAGTCTCTGCACAATCCATGATGGATCTGTTCCTTCTTTCAGCTATTCAATTTTGCTGGGGTGTTCTAGGGGCTAATACCTATCTTTTGATTCCTCTTTCAATGCAAAAGTTATTAAACTCATGTGAAATGAATTCTCCACCTCTGTCTGACCTCAAGCATTTTAATCTTTTCCCTGTTTCCTTTTCTACTCTGGCCAAATACCATTTGAACTTTTCAAATGCTTCTGATTTGTTTCTTAGATACATGATTGTCATCATTCTAGAGTAATCATCAACAAAAAGAACAAAGAACTTTTCTCCAGTATAGCTTTCAATTCCAATGGGTCCACATAAATTAGTATGCACAATTTCTAATATATCTTCAGACTGATAGTTTTTACTTTTAAAACTAGCTTTTCCCATTTTACCAATCTGACAATTTTTGCATAGATCGACCTCAGGTTTCTTTATGTTAGGAATGCCTCTTACTTTCTTGAATTTTCTTATTTTTACCAAATTATCAAAATTTACATGACACAACCTTTTATTCCATAACCAACTTTCTTCAACTTGAGCAATGAAACATGAACATTCATCTAGTTCAAGATAGAACAAGTTACCTTTAGTTTAAGTACCTAATCCAATCAACTTTCCTTTGCCATCCAACAGTCTTGCTTTACCATGCATGAATTCTACTTGGAATCCATTATTGAGTAGTTGTGCCACACTTAACAAATTATGCTTTAGTCCTTCTACCCAATAGGCATTATTACATATAATTTCTTTGGTTAGAGAGATTCTCCCTCTTCCTTTTATACAACAAGGTTCATTGTTACCAAATCTTACACTGCCACCATCATAGTCTTCAAAGTATTCAAACTTAGTTTTGTCACTAGTCATGTGATGAGAACAACCACTATCTATGATCCATGTACCATTTTTTCTCATATGAGAAATGAGTGCCATTTCCTCATCATTATCAGATTCATATTTCATAGCAATGTAGACAATTTCATCTTCTTCTTCATCATTAGAATCATTAGAATCTTTAGCCATAAAACATGTTTTCTTACCTTTATCCTTGAATGATCTGAGGTCTTTCTTGCCATTGAACTTGTATCCTTTCTTCTCATCGTTATTTTTCTTGTTTGGAAACCTAGCAGCAATATGACCAACTTCTTCATGTGAAAAATAGATTAGAGGTACTTTACCTTTTTATTTTCCTCTACCTCTAGAGTATTTCCTTGCTAGAAGGGATTCTATTATGTCAAGATCACTGTCTGAACTTTGGTCTGATACATCTTCACTATCTGACTGAGATTCCTTTTTCTTTTTTCCTTTCTCCTTGAGTGAAAGCTTGGCTTCAAATGTTGATTCAATGTTCTTGGAAGCTGGAACATAGTTATCAAAGTTGTCTAGTTCAAATGCACTCAATCTTCCAACTATAGCTTCTAGATTTATCTTATGATTTGCTTCACATCTTCTTTCTTGAATTGCAGAAACTCTGATTGTATAAATGGGAAGTAGAGTTCTGAGAACTTTACTTATAACTGTCTCTTCCTTGATATCTCCTCCAGATGCTTTGATTGCACTGACACATGCTTTGACTCTTTCAACATATTTTGCAATATTTTCATCCTCTCTCATCCTCATTTGATCAAATTGTCCTCTCAGACTTTATGCTTTGGCTCTTCTAACATTATCATCTCCTCCATAGATCTCTTTCATCTTTTTCCCAAATTTCAAAAGCAGATTTGCAGTCCTTGATATCATCAAATTCTTCATAACACAGAGCAGATGCTATATCTATCATCATAATGTTGTGGGTATTCATTTCAGCAATATCATTGATAGATAGTGTACCAGTTGGTTCTGCATATTTTTCATCAAGGTATTTTAGTCCTATATCTCCAATAGAAGCTAGATGAAGTCTCATCAACCCTTGCCATGCTAAGAAGTTGTCCCTGTTAAGTCTTAGAATTTCCCTCTTATAAGACATCCTGATCTTTAGCTTAGATCCTTGAAATCTTATCCTGCAAGAACCAAAAGCTCTAATACCAATTGTTGGAAATAGAGATGGAGTAACTAAGAGGGGAGGGGTGAATCAATTACCACAAAAATAAATCCACAGATCCTTAGATGTCTTAAAATATAGTTGTTGCTGATACTCAATAACCATACAAATAAATGCTAAAACTTGATAGATGTTCTGTTAACTTATTTAGCATTTAAAGTGATTAACAAGCATGCATAAAGGAAATAACATGAACACAAGAGACACCAGATTTAATGTGGAAACCCAATTTGGGAAAAACCCACCAAGTAACTAGTTACCAATTTTCACTCTTCTGAAGTGAGCCTATTAGGAGCCAACCCTGTTAAAGGTTACAAAACACACTGTTAGGTGTGACCCTGTTAGAGGATTTAATCACCTTGTAAGGAGTGGCCTTGTTGGAGGTCTTAAAAACAATTCAACTGAATTGTCACCTTATTAGAGGACTTACAAAATAGCTGTTAAACCAACTTTGTTAAGAGATTTGAATCACTGTTACAATGATTAGAAAATAACAATGAAGTGATCTGAGATATAGGCAACTTATCTTTGCTAAATACAGATCTCTATTTTGCTTCACTAGATCCGCACTGATCGAATACAACTTTGCAGCTCCTTAAGGATATCTAATCCTTTCACAACATTCGCTCATATCTTCAATATTCGCTCATATCTTCAATATTTGCTTATTCATACATTCACATTCTTATGCATCCACACTCTTCTATATTTTTTGAATTCACAACTTGACCTTTCATATATACCTTGCAGATTGTCAAGTCAGCTCAATTACAAGTTACAACAACTGAAAATATTAAATCAGTCAGCTGCAAATATTGCACAAAACAATTAAACTTAATTCTTTAGAATAATAAAATTCTTCGCTACTCGACCTAGCTTGGTGACCATTGCTCTAGAATGGTTTTCCCAGTGTTAACCAAGTGAAGCTTGGTAAACACTACAAACCTTGCAACTTCCTTCGGAGACTCAGTTAACTCGGTAAACACTGACCTTCCTTTGCTTACCGAGTGAACTCGGTAAAAGCTAACTTTTTCTTCGATGACCGAGTGAACTTGATAGATATTGACTTTCCCTTTGTTAACCTTGGGAGCTCGGTTAACATTAACTTTCTGCTACAAAATCCTTTGATGTCTAAGTGAGCTTGGTAAGAGCTAACTTATTGTGTAATGTTTAGGAACACTCGGTAGTCACTATAAATTGCTTTGCTAACCATCTGAGCTCAATAGACTCTGTCTAATGGCTGATATGACATTTGTGTAACATCAAAGACAATACACAGTTAATAATTGTATCCAACAGCAATTTCTCTTTTTTTTCATCAAGAATGTCTCATCTATGGATCTAGCAATTTTAGCCTCCATAGCTTTTGCTTCTCTCTTTTTGTGATAGGTGTTTGCATGTAGGTGATTCTTTCGAGTTGTGGGGTTGATCTTTCATGAACTTCAACAACTAGAGTTAATTATAAAATATCTAATTACTCTAATAATAAGTGCTTGGGCCCCTAAAAAATTGTTAGTGCCTAGAGAAATGGATAAAGATTTGTGATCCATCAACTTACTCAATTAGTCTTGAATGCATATACTAAATCATGAAACCTTTGGGTTACATCATGAAGAGACATCAATATTAAGTTGTACAAATCCACTACTAGATGGTTATCATTTGACCCCATCTCTATAAGGGAAATAATGTATTTATATGATTAACTTATGTTTAATGAAAGAGAAGAGGTAGGAACATTCACCTTGGTGTACTAAAATGAACATATTAATGTGATCAGATTTCCACAATCCATCATAGTTTTGTAAATCAATTTCTGAATTAGATTGTGTGGAGATTTTTACCATCAATGTTTTGAATCACAGTACGTGATCCATCATCAAGATGAGAAAGCAAGAGATGTCAAACAAAGTAAGTAGAAGATTAAGCCTAGACTCATCAAATAAAGGAGAACAAGAACAAAGGAAAGCACAAACCCCAAAGCTGAACCAAATAATAATAAATATAAATATAAAAACAAAACAGAACAATAGGAGTGAATGATTAAAACAAAAGGACAACACATAAGAAAAAGGACAACAAGAATATAAAAAGATGACCAAGAATATAAAAACCTACAAGAGTTATATATATATATATATATATATATATATATATATATAATACACGTATTACATATAAATAAGCATATATTATATTTATAAGTGAATACACACACACACACACACACATACATGTAGTATATATGTTCATATATATATATTCAATCTACTAATCTACCAATCTAAATAACACATAAAAATGATATGCTAATGATAAATATTTATATAAGAAATACACTTGATACATATAGATATGCATATATTATATCTATAATACATATAAGTAAGCAAATATTATATTTATAATATATACTAATATATGAATACACATATTATATATATATATATATATATATATATATATATATATATATATATATATATATATATATATATATATATATATATATATATATATATATATATATATATATATACGTAACATATATATGTCTATATTGCATATATATAATAATTTATTATATATATGTGGTATAGACATATATTTTAACACGATATATATATACTAAACTACTAATCTACTAAACTATAATACAAATAAAAAATATGCTTGTGATATATACTTTCCTTCGGGATTTGTGCTTTCCTTTGTTCCTGTTCTCCTTTATTTGGTGAGTCTAGGCTTAATCTGCTACTTACTTTGTTTGACATCTCTTGCTCTCTCATCCTGATGATGGATCACGTAGTGTGATTTGAAACGTTGATGGTAAAAATCTCCACACAATCTAATCCAAAAACTGATTTTTATAAAAAATGAACATATACCAATAAATTGGCAATTTAATTAATATCTTATGAATGTGTTAGACAATGTTTCTTAGTAATAGGGTTAGGGAATCCATGAGGACTTAGTTTGATTATATATTGCATTAAGTTTATAAGTAGGTACATAATTATGGTATATAAGTATGAAGAAATGATGAATATTATTCTACTAAACAAAAAAAATCTATTACTTCCATCTTTGGAGGTTTTATGTTTTGTTCTCCAGGGTTCCCTAGTAGGATGTTATAATTTCTTTTTGTTTATAGTTTTCTTATACATAAGAAATGTTTAATCAAAAGGTCTTGGACATTCAACTACAATAAAATTGGCATGGATTCATAAAGAGGTTTTTAAGAAATAATTGCATATAATTTCATCATCACAACTCTAGGGGAAAAAAAGTTGATTGGGATGTGATCAAGTTATATCATCAATATCATC
The DNA here is from genome assembly GCA_028749045.1 of Cupressus sempervirens. NCBI lineage: Eukaryota > Viridiplantae > Streptophyta > Pinopsida > Cupressales > Cupressaceae > Cupressus > Cupressus sempervirens. The sequence goes on along the minus strand of CM053789.1, from coordinate 767,690,021 downwards.
TAAAACAATTAGAGTCACTCAAGATAGAGTCTTAGGATTTCCCAATTATATGTCATGTAGAAGAATATTGTTCAATACATTGATTTCCTTCACAATGTTTAAACCTAGGGAGCATGTTTATCATAACCCTAAACAAAGTGAAGATGGGGCTGCTATGAATTACCAAACCCATGAAGAAAATAATGTAAAAAGGTAAAAATGACTACAAGGCATATTCAGGTATGAGCATTCATGAAGACTATTAATAACCATGAATGAATCATTTACTCTAAGCACCCATTCATATGATTGACATATATAAATTGGTTGAAAATGGTAAGAACTAAAACATTAGAAAGGAGATTATATTAGTGATATAAAAAGATAAGTAATAATCCAAACTCACATTGGTAGGCTAAGGAATCGAAAGACTTTCCAAAATGAACACAAATACTTTTGGCAACCTAATCAAAAATGTAGAGGTTAAGACAAATAAATAGATGTCGGGTTGAAAAGAAATAAAAGAAATAGATTTCCTTTAAACATGAAATATCTATGCAAATGAAATGAATACAATTAGTTTACAAAAAATAGCCTAGATTTAAACATAATCAGGCTAGTAAATGAACACAAGTAAAAGAAACAATTAACAAGAGGATAAGATACTTAGGTCTAGATTAATGATGGAATATCACAAATTTTTCATACAAAATTTATTTACCATAACTTGAATAAATTTATTTTCCCTAGTTTGATGTGTAATGTTCTATGCAACATCAAGTTTTTATGGAATTCAAATTTTTAGTACTTAGAGTTCTTGATTTAGATATATTTCAATTGTATATTTTATTTGATGCATGAAACTAAATTGTACAATGTGTCCTAGAGGCTAGATAAAATATTTATTCAATAGATCTATTTTTTCTTTGCCAATACTTGAGTGTGGTCAAGGTGGTGTTAATGAACAATGTTAGAATACTTTTGACTTAACAATGAATTATTATCCTTTGTGAATCCTTTATTTATTTAGCTTAATGATAATGAATAATTTTAAAGACAATATACAAAAGAATGTACATGGCCTATATGTAGATAAAGTAAATTTATTAAAAAAAAATTCCTTCTAAAATTTGAAGCATGCTCTAAGGGCTCATTTTGCTTTGGGAATAGGAATTAGGAAATAGAATCTTTTATTCTAAATTTTTTATTCTTGATCCATTTGGCTCACTCATAATTTGATGGGGAATATGTTTATCCTATGTTTGGTTGTGCATAACTATAATTGGAATAAGATTAAGTTTAAATTATTTTTTAAAGACAAGGCAATGAATGTTGAAAGAGAAGAACATACTTCCATATTTGGCTCTAAGACATTAAATATTAAGTACAACCACTTGTAGGAGTTGATTGAAATATGCAATTATGATCTCAAAATGACAAAATGGATCTCTTTAAATCTAAAATTTGGTCTAAAATCCATCCTATACCCTACTTACATCAACAAAATTTAGAAAAGGTATGTTGGTTGTGTGTGAGTTATTCCTCATGGCTAACTAAACAACAATCTACCAAAAAGAAGGTCTAGAAAAATAAAAGACTAGAATTCATCAAAAATACTCAATTTGAAGTACAAAATGGGTGAATTCATCATCATATGATATCAAATTAATATTTGCAACTTTAACTACAAAATTTAACCATCCATAGTTATATAAGAAACATATTCTCTCTTTTACATGGAGAAAATTAACAAATCAAAATATAAACTAATTTCGAAACTAATCCTTCAATTTGTAAAACCCCAAAATTCAAAAAACAACTAATTTTTTTTAAATAACCAACTATTTCATTTGACCATTTTTTCCTAGTCTTTCACATCAATCTCTTTGAAGGGGATTCTTGAGGAGGGTAGAGATATAAACTTCTTTATCCCCTATCCTTCTTTTCTCGACATACCACTTAAGCTTCCTAAACCCATGATTTACAATCATAGGGACCAATTTGAACCACATTAACAACTTTCAAACATTTGGGCAACATTGTGCCATAACTAGGTATCTTGACCTTATAATCCTAAGTATTACATCAATGAGCCTCAAGTGGCCTTTTTACATCATAAAATGATCATAATCATCTTGTTACACCTTATGATGACCTAACATGTCACATTACCAATGAGTTATCATTGGACCCTTGGGTGCTCTTACACCAATTAACTAATTACAACTATATTTGTGTCACTATTTTATGTGCCTAAATGTCATTGTATCTACCCTTTATGCAATCATATTGAATAGGGAAACACAACTCACGTAGAAATTATTTTGGAAATTTTATTCTGTCTAAGTTTGTTTGCAATTTGAATCCCTCTTAGATATAATTAGTTAATTAGTTTTTATTATCCCTAAAATTTCATGTGTAGAGATCATCCAAATTCAATGGTTAAAACCTTTGAAAGTTGGTGCTATTTTCTTCAAATAAATGGTAAGGGATTCATAGTTGATTTAAATAGACAGAAGAGATCATCCAAATGATATTCCATAAAAGCCATGAAGACGTGAGAGTTATAGGTGGTAATCTATCATATTGCCACACAACATGGTGAACACATACTTATATCATGCCACATAATGATTGAGGGTAATCTTGAGAAGTTTTTTTTACAAGTCAAATACATACATATGTACAATTGCATTCTCACTAGCTAATTAAATTGAATTACTTCTTAGCAATCAAATATATGCCCAAATAAAATTATAGAATTTTTTTTTTTGTATTTCATGCATGTTCAAAGAAACCAAATTAGGGACTAGATAGAGAAATATGTGGCAAAGGAAAGGATTGGGGCCTAGGAAAATGAAACTAAAGTTAGCTTCAAGTGTCTCTCAAATTATCAGTTCCTAACAAAGAAGGTTTTTTAGAAGAGAAGGATATGCCATGATTGTCCTAGATTCATGTAGATTATTCTCTCCTCTAGTCTCCTTCTTATTAGAAGGATGGATTGAAAACCTTTTGGTCTAATATATGCTTGTATCTTTCATACTGGTGGAACTTGTGTATTCATTTGAGCTTCTATAAATTTTTATAATGAATTCAAACTAAGAATTTTGCATCTAGGGCTTCATCTTCATTATTTTTTTTAGCATTTATGTTCTAATTTCTAATTTCATTTCATTTTATTTATTTGGATTCTCATATGTGCTTTTTCATTTTCTAGTTTTTTACTAACTTCCTCATTAGTATAGAGAATTTTTGTGGCTATAGCTATGTTATTTCAGGTTCGACCAGAAGAAGAGTAAATCAAAGAAAATACAGTCAATTGCAAATGAGTAACCATGTTTTCTATTTCCTAAGAAAAATTATAAAAGAACCTTGAAGAGGTCAAATTGTACTTATTAGGGAAAAACTAAAGGAATTTCACCCAACTTTTTCCTCTTGGTGCCCCTTGAGTTGAGTATGTATCTTTGTTCCTAAATAGAAAGAAAATAAGATTTTTTTTTTTGAACCCTAATTTCCAAAAGGAATGATCCAAATTGATTAAGCACAAGGAAGTGATCAATGTAGAAATGGATCATGTAATGGAGAATAGGGAGAAAAGAGGTTTAATGGTCTTTCTATTTTAAGGAGTATGTGCTTAAATCCTAAAATAGATAAAAGACAAATACTAACCTTGAATCAGGAAAGTGTTGATTTCTTATGTCTGTGTACAGTTTCAGGGAATTTTGCATGTTCCAGATTAGAAATATTGAGACAGAGAAAACCTAGAAATCTTTTTTCCTTTTGAAGGGAGGTCAACCTTGACCTTGATAGTGGGGCACAATCTTAGCCATGAAATGGATCATGTAATGGAGAATAGGGAGAAAAGAGGTTTAATGGTCTTTCTATTTTAAGGAGTATGTGCTTAAATCCTAAAATAGATAAAAGACAAATACTAACCTTGAATCAGGAAAGTGTTGATTTCTTATGTCTGTGTACAGTTTCAGGGAATTTTGCATGTTCCAGATTGGAAATATTGAGACAGAGAAAACCTAGAAATCTTTTTTCCTTTTGAAGGGAGGTCAACCTTGACCTTGATAGTGGGGCACAATCTTAGCCAGGGTAGAATTGTATCCTAAAAATTCAACCTTGACCTGCACTACTCCGACGAAATTTCTGTTTGTTGATCTTGCAAGTTTGATGAAAAGGGTATCTGAATGTGCTCTCCAATTTGTTTTTCCACAACTGTATCTACAACAAAAATGGTTTATTTGTTTGGATGGGGGGTTTTCCTTTGTCAAACACCAATTTGGAATTAACCTTGAAATATAATTAAAATTATAATATGCATAAACAAAGTAAATGGAACTATTCACCTTGCTTATGTTGGAAACCCTTGTGGAGGATTCTAATCCTTGAATCCACAAGTATGGATGCTCCAAATGGATGTAGAATAGGATGTAGGATGTCTCAAATTAATGGTATTAGATCTTCAACACCAATCTTGAATGTATCTTTGCATAGGAAAAGGGCTTGGGTGAATATGGATGGAGAAATCTTCAACAAGAGGGCTTCATAGAGATTGAATCCTTCAATGGCTAATGATGGATCTCCTTGATGAATCTTGAATGCTTGGTGGATAGTAGATCTTCACTTCTATTGGAAATATAAGATAGGCTAGGTTACTAAGAGGGGAGGGGTGAATTAGGAACCAAAAAAACTTATTCTTATTTCATCAATTAATCCTTTATGTGTATTCTGATCTAATTGCATGCATGAGAAACTAAAAGCATAAAAATATTCATAACACTTTGACACACAATATGGTGACCTAGAAACCTTCCAAATAGAAAGTAAAACTAGGGTGGGGATGATACCCACAAGATTTAGTACTGCAGCATAAAGTTTTCCTATTAAGGCTTACAATGATCACTTTTGATGATCCACCTTGCTAGGAGCAATAAGGACTGCTAGGTCCACCTTGTGAAAGGATTAATAGAACATACAGTGAAGTATGTGCTCCGTAAAGAGATTTACAAAAGACTATTAATTCTACCTTGTGAAAGGATTTAACTGTTCCACCTATTAGGATGAACTAGTAGCTGATATCTGATCTACAACTCTAATTTATTAAATCAAATTCCTTTGTAGTGTAATGATCACCTTGTTTTGATAGATAAATCTTTGTTGCTCCTTATACTGCTTGTATCTTTCTTACTTCGCACTTCTTCTCTTAGTGTGTCTCATATATATTCCATACTTCTTCTGGATATGATATAGTACATTACATATATACCAAGCCAAATTATAATTCATCAAAGTTGGCTACAATACAAGTTTCACCAAAATACACAAAGTTAGCCAAACTGTTGGTACTTGGGTTTTGAAGACAAACTCGATGAGGTATTGATACTTAACAACCATTGTTAGTGTTCAGCATTATAATGCACTCAGTAGAAATAGAAGATTGATTCATACTAATCACTTCCAAGTAGTTTGAACTTGATCTGCACTAGTGACTCGGTGAACACTACAAAACTCATCATATAAATTGAATCACTTGGTTGACACTGCATAGCTGGTTCAACACTATTACTACGAGCTCAATATAAATTGAATCACTTGGCTGAAACACCATGGCTTGATCAACACTAGATTCTCATCACTAAATTTATGATCTCAATAGACACTGAAGAACTTAGTTTGCACTAAGAAACTCAGTAAGTACTATGAAGCTCAGTTTACACTGATAATTACCAACTTGGTAGGTACTGCTCAGTGCGAACTAAATATTGTTTCTAGAACTCAATAGAACCTAATTTACTTGGTTAGCATTGTAAACTACAAGATACAATCGGTTGCTACTAGCTATTTGATTGTGTGTCTCACTAATAATTAAACTTGACTGTAATGTCAACACACTTCATGTAGGTGGATTCTCACATAATAATTGGATAATTGATAGATATTTTTGGATGATAAAATGAGGGAAGAAGGCTTCCTTATATAGAGATCTAGGGCACAAACTCATAGAGAAGGCTGACATGGGAGCATTAAATTCCAATTAACCATAACCCCTATAAATGGACCTAGATTAAATGTAATTTAAGAGTCTAACATTCAGAAACCCAAAATAGTTGACCCGAAAGTAGGAAAAGAAACTTTCTGAAGCTCAAGATCCCAAAACTCCCAAAATTTGAAAATGATACCTTGGGTTAGAGATGAGTTTGACCTTGTCCTAAGTTAGGGTTGAGATCATCCTTGACCCAAAATTCAAAATCCTTAGTTTCACAAAGCAAGTTGTCAGAAATAGGCTAGAAATAGAGAGAGGAGCAGAACAAGGGGAAAACAACCACATTCATGCAAAGACACATTCAAGGAGTTTAACATGACCCCAAACCACTTACTTGGAAGGCTAAACACTCTTAATACAAAAGAGCTTCCATTTTAAGATGATACATTTAGCCCCCACTTTAGCAAGAGTATGACTCGATGCAAACTCTTGGTAAAAGTAGATCACAATGAAAAGATAATGTTATTAAAATCAAAGAGACAAAGAGATCCTCAAGCCCCCAAAGGCTCAAGTCTTCATCAACTCCATGATCACAATAAGAGAGACATCTCTAAAAAAAGATAAAGAAAAAAAAAGAGTATGATTATCTAGCCCAATGAGAATGTATGTCCCATTGTGAACCACACAAGGAAATTGTACAATTGGAAATATGGAATTGAACTGCCTAGTGAATGTGGCTACTCACTAGTCAACCCATCAAGGATTCACACTCAAGAATATTCTATTCTCTAAGAGTAAAACCAAAAAGAAAAAGGGATCCAATCTTAAGGACACCTTCGACCATAAGGGATCAAAAGTATATTTGAAATTGGAGGGATCAAGAGATCCTAAAATATAGATCCATGCTTTAAGGATTAATCACTAATCCAAAAAGGGAGAAAAGCTATCTTGAAAAATAATATATATGTGTTGAAAAGTGCATGTGTGCAATAAGTGAGCAGAGTCTATGCCCCCACATTAAAGTCATTTCTAACACTTTAACAAGAGCAATGGCTTTAACAAAAACATAAACAACTCCACTAATTACGTTTCCACTTCAAGATGTCCCCAGAAAAAGACAAATCAAAGGAAATATCACATAAACATACTAAGAATACATATGGGGTCTACCTATTGTGGGATCAGTATCATTATAAGATTTTATATATATATATATGTATATATATATATATATATATATATATATATGAATATGATATTATTGCAAATGAATTGAATGAATTGACATCATTCCTCAAAGAAATTAGAACTACAATGACAAAGGAGGAAAGATCACATTAGAGATACAAAGAAGAATCTTTCCAGACCATGACCTAGAGACCAAAAAGAATCAGTGCTACCAAGTCGCAAATCCAAGTAGATTACACAAGGAAACATGGAAAAACAATAACATAAGTACAACATAGCATGAAACAACATATGGAAGAATAGAGATACATATAGAGGAATAATACAACACATTTTATTGTTTTATCACCTTGCACCAACAAAGCAAAAAATATCATATAAAAGAATTGAACAACATTTAACAAATACATCACATGAGAAATACAATACAATAGACAAACACACAACAAAGGCTACCATGAAGAACAAGCCAATTAAGCATGTCTCCTACTCTCCCCATCTCATTGTATATCATTTAGGGAAGGTGGATAACTTGCAAGAGGGACTATTTCCAACATAGTAGGAATGATAGTCAGTTCCAAACAAGGATCCTCTTGAGAAGCACAATGTTTAATACTAGGTGTAAGTGTTAATTATTTGGAAAGCATATTAGATAAATCAATGTCAATGTCAATAGTTTCATATTCATAATTAACATCATTAGTATCATCAAGAGTATCTTTGTCATCTAGATTAATCAAAATAGGATCTAAGATACAAATAGAATCATCAAAATCATGCAACTTAAAATCATTATTAGCAACAACTTCTTCTAACACATCGTGCATATTGTATCCAAAGAAGGTAAATATTTTTGAATAATAGAATTACGAGCTTTAGCTTGGGCACGACACTTCTTATAGTTTTTTTTAGCTGATTGATTATGTTTTTCATTACTTGAAATTTGTTGAGAACAAGGAAGAACAATTATTGAATCCTTCATAGTTTCTATAGGATTATTAGGATATTGACAAGTAATAGGAGGAAATTGATTAATAGATGTAGAAGCCATAGATAAAGGAGGTATGAAAGGTGTAGGCAAAAGACCACGATTAAGCTCCATAGGAGGTAAACTTAACTGGAGAATATTATGATGCTTATAGACTTGATATGAATGAAAAGATGATCGGGACAAAAAGGAGATGAATTGGGTAATGAAGGCCAAAAGAAGTCAATGGTAGTAGAATCCTTGGGCATAGAGGTATGATATAAACTATGATTAACTGTCTTCACTTCATCATCATAAATAAACTTAAGACATTTATGAATAGGTGAAGCAACAACATGCATGGCATTTAACCATGGTAAAGCAAGATTAACTTGAAATTGATCAAAAGTAGGAACAACAACAAAGGTGGTATTCACAATATTTCCACGAAGTTCAACCAATAAATCAATAGAACCAAATGATGGATAAAGAAAACCATTACAAGTTTGAATCCATACATCTGATTTATCATAAAATTCACATTGCACACTTTTCATAAAAAAATTTCTTCTATAAAAAAATTGACTAAGGAGATAGGATCAACAAGACAACCATGAGTGGATATCTCAGAAATCTTAACATAAATATAAAGGGGACCATTAGGAGCTTTAATAGTCTTAGAAAAATCAAAGGTAATGAAAAGTTCATGAGGTCATTTTTTCTTGGGTTTTTGTCGAGATTTAGTTTGAGGCTTCAATTTAGGCTTACATTTCAGTTGAGGTGGAGCTAAAACTTGAAATTGAAGTAGAGGTTGAGACTGAGTTGGAGATATAGATTCAACCTTACATGCTCCACTTGATTAACAACATGATTAAGATCATCCATCTTCGAATCATACTTAATATCCATACAAGATCGTTGAGAAATACTATTAGTATCATGTGTAGGTAAAAGATTCATATAAATTTGCAAATTTTGATTAGGAGGGGAAACAAATTTATTCCCACTACCATCAAAATTATCAATAGATAAAGTATTAGAATCAATTAAGTCTTGAACTTTATGTTTTAAAGAATAAAATTTCTTAGTATCATGACCATTCTAGCGATGATATTGACAAAAAAGCTTTTGGATAAAAATATTTAGCCACTGTTATAGGAGGTAAAAGAGGTTGAATAGGAGGTAAAGTAATCATATTAGTAATTAACAACCTATTCATAATAGAATGTAAAGATCCACAAAGAGAAGTAAATGTATGATTCAATCGAAATGGATGCAGAAGTGGCATTGTGAGATGCAATAGAAACTTGATCAGCAAGTGCATTTGCTTGTTTATTTATCTTGACATAGTTGTTGAATTTTTGAACTTTATTTGGATCAGGAGCAGTATCACTTTTATCAATAGGAATAGGAGCCATCGGAGTGGTGCTCTCAAATTGACTCACTTGTAATTGATAATGATGAAGCGTTGCAAAAAGTTGTTGAAAAGAAGTAAATTCAGTAAGCAAAATCTTATCTCTAATATCCTTTCACAAATTTGAAATAAACATACATTGAATATCAATATTAGGAATAGGATAGGAAATCTAAGCATGCAAATGCTTAAATTGACCAATAAATTCAATCAATTTTACCTTAGAATATTGTTTACAATGCATAAAATTAGTCAAAGACATGTGTGGGCCAGTGTTGTTTTGAAATTGTTGAATAAAAGCATTAGCAAGTTGAGGAAAAGAATGAATAGAATAAGGAACCAAAGAAAAAAACCATTGTAAGGCCTTGTCAAAAAAAGTTCAAGAAAACAACTTAGCTAAAATCCTATGATCATGAGCATAATTACTACAAAGGATTTGAAATGTTTTAAGATGATGAACAAGGTCTCCCTTACCATTATAATTCTCAAGATGAGGCATATCAAACTGCTAAGAAATAGAAGTATGAATAATATCCTAAGACAATGGACTTCCCATGTCACAAGTAGGGATACTAAACTTGTTTTGAGTCAAGGATGCAATTTTTTGTTGTAAAGATGACACATTTTGAGCCAAACTGATCATTATAGAATCATGAGAAGAAATAGGAGAACTAGCAACATTAGAAACACTAGGTAAAGTGTTTGAAGCTATAGGAATAAAAGACACAGCTAGAAGAACACTAGAAACTATAGTTGGCATAGGAGTAGAATAAGTAAAAGGAATATTATGATAAGAAGGTTGTGATGTAGGAAGGGCCACAAGAGGAACACTCATAGGAATAGAGGGAACCATCATAGTCACCAAAGGAGTATAAGTAGGTGTTGGCATAAAGTTATTTGCCATTAGTGACAACACTCATCTCACAGTTCTAATCGAGCACCAAGTAATATAGTTCAGACCGAGTGATGGCAACTCGGTTCAAACCGAGCGTCAAAGATACAGTCCAAACCGAGCATCAAAGACACAGTTCTAACTGAGTGAAGAAGCACTTGGTGTTAACCAAGTGAAGATGCACTTAGTGTTAACCGAGTGAAGATGCACTTAGTGTTAACCGAGTGAAGATGCACTCAGTATTAACTCAGTGATAACCGAGCTCAGGAGGTTAACGAAGAAGTTAGTTTCTACCGAGTGACAATATATCTACCGAGTCACCAATGGTTACCAAGTTCTAGGCAACGTTGTATGACTAGTATGAACTGAGCCCCTACCTCTACCGAGTGCATGACAATGTTGAGTAACGTAGTGGATGCCACGTATCAGAAGGTCATCAAGTCTGTCTGAAGAACCCGAGTTTATTTTACTATTTGGCCGACTCAGTTATATTTTGTTTACTTATGTTTGGCCGACCTTGCATGAATAATTATTGGAATGGTACCATATATATGTAATGTATTATATCATTCAAGGAAGATATACAAGATATAGAATATTGCACAAAAAAAAAGGGACATAAGATACGATATGAGAATTCATCAGTAGTAAAGAATACTCAACAAGGTCTACAAGGAGCAGAAATGATTTCATCAATCATAGAAGGTGATCTACAATAAAGAATCTAGTCAAGTTGTAAGTTGATCTGTTGGTTCATCCTAACAGGTGAATCATTCTTGTAAATCCTTTAATAGGGTAGACTTAACCGTCTTTATTCAAATCTCCTAACAGAGTGCATACTTGTAAAGTATGTTTGTAAATCCTCTAACAGGGTGGATCTAGCAATCCTCTGTGCTCCTAATAGGGCAGATCACCAGAAGTGATCATTGTAAGCCTTAACCAACCAACTTCATACTGCAGTAACGAAGCTTTGTGGGTATCATCCCCACCCCAATTTTACTTTCTATTTTGGAAGGTTTCTGGGTCACCAAATCTCTGTGCATATATGGTTTAAATGTTTAATAGTTCTTTTATGCAGTAGGCTAGATGAGTGAATGTTGTATATGGTTATTCTAAATTGACTTAAAAATTTTATTGTTACTGATTCACCCCTCCCCTCTTAGTAACCTATTATATCTTGAATATTTCCAACAATAGGAACATTAGGGAAACGAATAGAAGAAGGTTCTATACTAGTGACAGGAGGAATCAACCCTAAATATTGAGCTTCTTGAGCTAAAGGTTTAACATTAGAATACACAAGGTGAGTAATACCATGCAAGATATTAACACCTTGGTCACTATCAAAAAGAACCTTCTTAAGAGCCTCTATAGCTTGAATAGAATCTTGATTATGGTTGTCTTGAAGAATCCAATTACTCATTTTATCAAGTTTAGTTGAAATTTTTTAGACTTGTTCAAGAGGAACTCTTAAAGCATCATCCTCATCAAGAGATGAGTCAGAAGAGTTTTGCTCCACAAAAGGATTAGAATTAGGAAAAATCAAAGTCTCATCTAGAATCCTAAGGAAAGGAGAAGAAGACTCATGCTCAAAGGTACACATAAGTCTACAACTACATCTAACCCTAAGATTACAAGTAGGACTAGAAGTAATAAAAATCATAAATCAATGCAATGCAAATGAACTAAACTAAGACAACATAAAAAAACAATATTTTTGTGTTTTGAAAGATATTTTGCAATTTTTTTATTTTTGAATTTTAAAATGCAAAAGCATAAACTAAATCTAATCTTAATGCAACAAAAGATCCAACAAATATGAAATGAAATATAACACCACAAAACACAATAGGGCATCAAATTCTACAAAAGATAGGGGGTAAGTGTGTCAAGTTCACCAAAATGAATAGAAAGAAAATAAGATTTTATTTTATGAACGTTAATTTTCAAAAGGAATGATCCAAATCGATTAAGAATAAGGAAGTGATCAATGCAAAAATAGATCATGTAATGGAGAATAGGGAGAAAAGAGGTTTAAAGGTCTTTCTTTTTTAAGGAGTATTTTCTTAAATCTTGAAAGAGATAAAAGATGAATACTAACCTTGAATCTAGAAAGTGTTGATTTTTGATGTCTATGTATAATTTTGAGGAATTCTATAATTTTTTTATGGACTAGAAATGTCGAGACGAAGAAAACCTAGAAATCTTTTTCCTTTCTAAAGGGAGGTCGACCTTGACCTTGAAAGCAAAGCACAATCTTATGGCACAATTGTACCCCAAAAATTCAACCTTGACCTACACTACTCTAGCAAAATTTATGATTGCGGATCTCGCAAGTTCAATGAAAAGGGTATCCAAATCTGCTCTCAAATTCGTTGTTCCACACCTGTATCAGCAAGAAAAATGGTTTTTTTGTTTGGATGGGGGATTTTCCTTAGTCAAACCCTAGTTTGGAATTAACTTTGAAATATAATTGAAATTGTAATATGCATAAACAAAGTAAATGGAACTATTCACCTTGCTTACATTGAAAAGCCTTATGGGGGATTTCAATCCTTGAATTTACAAGTATGGATGCTTCGAATGGATCTAGAATAGGATGTAGGATGTCTCAAATCAATGGCAATAGATCTTCAATATCAATCTTGAATGTATCTTTGCATAGGCAAAAGGCTTGGATGAATATGGATGGAGAAATCTTCAACAAGAGGGCTCCGTAGAGATTGAATCCTTCAATGGCTAACAATAGATCTCCTTGATGAATCTTGAATGCTTGAACACTTGAATTCTTGGTGGATGGTAGATCTTCATTTCATGTAGCTAGATGCTCACATAATAATCGGATATTAGATAGATATTCATGGATGATAAAATGAGAGAAAAAGGCTGCCTTATATAGAGATCTAGGGCACAAACTCCTAGAGAAGGATGACATGGGAACATTAAGTCCCAATTAACCTTAATCAATAGAAATGGACCTAGATTAAATACAATTTAAGATTCTACCATTCTAAAAACTAAAACAGTCGATGCGAAAGCAGGAAAGAAACTCTCTGAACCCTGAGATCACAAAACTCCCATAAATTGAAAATGGGACCTAGGGTTAGGGATGAAGTCGACCTTGCCCTAGGTTAGATTGAGGTCATCCTTGACCTAGGTCAAGGTCGAGGTCAACCTTGATCTAGAAGGTTTTCCTTAACCTAGAAGTCAAAATCCTTAGTTTCATAGAGCAAGTTGTCAGAAATAAGCTAGAAATAGAGACAAAGAGAAGCAAAACAAGGGGAAAAAAACTAGATTTATACAAAGACCCATTCAAGGTGCTTGACATGACCCCATACCACTTACTTGGAGGGCTAAACACTCTTAACATGAAGGTGCTTCCATTTTAAGACCGTATAGTTCCAATATAATTAATGGTTGTGACATCTTTGTAATGTCCCCTTTTAGGGTTAGACATGAACATCACTCAATTAAGTCATTTAACATTATATATTTCAAAAATCTATGTTCATGGGTGGATAGTATGTGTCATCCAATTTACCCAATGTTATTTTATTTTATTTGTGAATCAAAGAGTACAAATATTAATCAATTTTTCTAGATATCATCTAAGGACTCCCTCAAAGTTTATAGGTCCACATCTGCATCGCAAATGATTATGGATTGTGTACCCCTACCCTCTATTGGGTAAACCCTTACATTGGATTTATACAAGCTCCTCCGTGTTAACATAGTACTTCTTACTTGAGATTAAATAACAATATTAAAGGTATTCCCCATTTAATGATTATTGATAATAATAATCTTGGAACCCAAGTTTATTCTTAATAAGGGTGTTATTATCTAAATTTATGATTGAAAGGTATAGATGATATCTAAGTTTCCTAAATGACAAACGTGCATTGGATTCCCTAAAGTTTATAAGTCCAAGCCCATAAACCAAAGGATCATGACTCGATGACCCCTATGCTATCTTGGGACAAAGGTCCAATTTCTTGGACTTAGACAAGCCCATCCTTGGTAAGAAAATATACTTTTTGATCAAATAAATAATAATGATACTTAGAAATAATTGTTTGTAATATTTATGACTTGATTCTAGTTAGAATTATCCCTTGATTTATTATAAGTTATTATTAATAAGTAATAATCATATGATTATGTGTGTGTGTGTGTATTCATTTATAGGTATCAACTTTATGCCCTATAAATTACAAATAAAAATAAATGATGATTCTATTTATTTTTATAAATTATCACTAATGATTATATTAAAATATAATTATCTATAGTAACATTTTCCTACGTCATGAAATAATCATGATAAATAATTAATACTATATGGTTACCTTTCCACATAATCCACAACATTGATGGTTTCATCTAGTTATTGGTGGGCCCCTCCTCGTAAATGTGACATTTGTATGTACTTACCTCTATATTCCATGATATTTAGTGATGATGATGCACATGGGATATATATTGCATGAGTCGTAAATGATCTCGGTGTGTTCATAGGATGAAATTGAACCCCATGCAACCTTTATCTTTATGGAATCTAAAAATCATGAAGGTATTTCCAAAAGATTTCAATATCTGCTCCTTAATTCTATCAGTAAAACTTCCCACCCAAATTGCCAAATTTTAATGAAGAAAATGGAGAATTTTAGTTGTCATTCCCACAACCAAAAACTTGTATTATTTTCTCGTAGATTGGTAGGAAAAGAAATCATCTTTTACTGATATAATATATATTGTATTATATTTATTTTCCTTTTTTTGGTGAACTATTTAGAAGTTATGAATGACATGTGACTAAATTTGGAAATTATAATTGTGAAAAAGTGTTGAACAGTCATGCCTAAGGAGTCATTATTATTACCATAAAGGTAGTTCAAATGTCATTCTCAATGAAGAATTGGACCATATAATACATCCATGATTCGAATAAGTAGAGTAAGAAAAAAAATAAAAATGATTGATTAGGATGGTCAATTAAAGCCCAAGTAAAATTTGACCTACATAACCAAAAATTCATTGATTCTAGTTTATTTAGGTATGAGCATGTTTATTAAATTCTTTATGAGCATCCAAGGATTGTACACTAAAAATCCTATCATAGGATTTTTTTTCTTTTACAACATAAATATCAAAGGGTGTTACCAAACTAGATAAGAGGTTTAATCCATTTGAGTATAGACTTTGTGTATGGATTTAGAAAAAATGGTTTAAAAAAATGTTTCAAGCTAATTGTTTATAGTTGTGTTATTTTCTATTTTGTTCTTTAATGTACATGTCACATTTTCTTGTAGTATTTGGTATAGACACCTAAATGTGATTACACCATCAAGTAATCTTATTCAGTCATCTTCTAAGACATTAGTGATTAAATATTTATTATTTAATTAATTAATCATCATCCCCTAGTTAATTAAGTTATTTAATTAACTATAGTCCAATTGATAAAATCAAATGATAACCCAAAATCAATTTATAAATTAAATCCTCATTACTTTATTAAATTATATAAATATCAAAATCTATTTGATTTAATTTCTCAAAACTCTTTTTATTAAATAAATCATCATAAAACCTATCCTTACCCCTAATCCAACCCATTCACCCATACTAACCCTATTTAGCCAACTAACTAACCCATCCCATCAAAACTAATCCACTTACCTCATAACCCCTTTCGAAGCTAAGCCTAATCCCCCTCCTAAACATGTGCACAACTTTAAGCAAGGGTTAAGACTTGCTAACCCAACCCAAAATCAATTTATCACTTAAATCCTCATTCCTCTATTAAATTAAATAAATATCAAAATCTATTTTATGTAATTTCTCAAAACCCCTTTTATTAAATAAATCATCCTAAACCCCTAAAACCTATCCTTACCCCTAGTCCAACCCTTGCACCCATACTAACCTTGTTTAGCCAACTAACTAACCCATCCCATCAAAACTAAGCCACTTACCTCCTAATCCCCCTCTTAAACATGTGCACAACTTTAAGCAAGGGTTAAGACTTTCTAACCCTAGCCAAAGTCAATGGTCTCCCTTTTCCTCTCCCATCCCTATCCAAGAGGATTAATGGCTCTTACATGCCATTAATGCCTCTTGCATCCCTCTTACACACTCTTCCTCCCTCATTACTCCTTTTGACCATCCATTTTTTCTATCCCCTCACACTCATCCTCCTTATGACAAGTGTCACTCCCTGATTAGCTCCAAACAAGAAAAATCCATGTGCTCCCCTTTCAAAGCATCATAGCCCTCCCTCACCATTCTTCCATCCTTGGATCTTGACCCTCCATCTCACTACCCTTTAGCCTATAAATTGAGCCCTTCCCCTCTCACAATCCATCATCTACCAATGCAAACTTATAATGCCCCACTAACCAATATAACATATCCATTTACACCTTTACCATGTTAAAATCCATCTTCACCTCCATTGTTGAATCCTCCACTCACCTCCATGCTTGAAAACAAACCATCCCTTGAAGCTTGAGCACAATCGAGTACACATCCCCTAATGATCTAGACACATCTACATCATCACAGGTCACACCCAAGGAGCTTACCATTCTTGTTTTTCCTTCCTTCTTGGTGTTCACCTCATCTTATCACAAGTGTTTCTATTAGTTAGTATTGTAAATCTTAAAATTGTTATTAATATTTGTAGCATGCTAGGTTTTTAGCATTACACTTGGTTGTAAACCTTAAGTTTGGATAAAGGTAAAGTTTGCAATATTTTCTCAACAAAGACAATGGAAACAATGTTATTAATTACTTGTTCCTTGATCATGTCCCAACAACTAGTTATCCTCACAATAACAATAAGGTCGACCAAACTCTAGCTTATCAACTCTATAGTTAAAACCACACGTTGATGTCAAACTAATACATTTAGGAGGCAAATTGTGAAATGATTCATGTAGGGTTCAATCAAGTTTAAAGGTAAATATTAAAAGTGGTAAAGTGATATGAAAATGTCTCCCAAGGGTTTCTATTTTTAAACATGACATATGTAGAAAATTAGATCTATTTGGTACTTAGGTGGAGTTCATGTTTAGGAGGAACAACGTACCCAAATAGAGGATGAAGTGAGTCAAGAGAAAGGAGAATAAGGGGTAATAGAAATGAGAAAAATAAATAGAGTGACAAGTTCATGTGTCCAAAGGTACAAAGGAAGGCCAAGGGTCAAACCAACTAGGAGTGTGAAAGAATCCTATAGATCAAAGAAAGATCAATTCATAAGTTAAAAAAATTAATGGGGATTGGGACCAAAGAAACATTGACGGTTAAGACTCAAGGTAGATTTGGTACTTGACACCGATTTATTGTGTTTTTATGTTCTTCCATAGGTTCAAAGTTGCATATGTTAGAACATACAATTAGGGAGATGACATGTATAATAGATTGAAGGCTTGACATTTCTAAGAGAACATAGAGAAGAGCAATAGATGAGATTAGAGAGAAAATCAAAAGCAAGAGAAAATTCAAGATAATATAAGGAATAAAGAGTTATGAGGCATAGTAGGCAAGGATCAAGTAACAAGCCAAACAAAGACATTCCAACTCAAAGGTGTACATTGACACTCACAACCTCACAAAACTATAGAAAGTGGAGGTTGAGTAGCTAAGATAAGATAAGATAAATTTATTAATGTCCAACAAGAGACCTACGAGGGTCTAAGGGACTAAAACAATACAAAGGGAAAACTCCAATAAAGGGAAGCACCAAACAGTGTCTGCAGAAAGAACATGAAAGCAAAACAACAAAAGAACCAAGAAAAGGAATAAAAATAGCTAAAAACTCCTTACAAGTGAGAAGTAGTCCAAAATGGAAAGGTGAACAATAGAGAAATCAAGTACTCTAAAAGATCGCCTCTAAGGTCTACTAGAGGGACGCTACCAAGTACGATCTCTATAGGGTCTCACAGATCTGGTGTGAACTGAGATAGTGCAAAGAGGTTGTTTCAATCCTTGGGTAAGAACTGTAGGACTGAAGAAAGAGGTGATGAGTTGCATAAGGGTTAATGTCGAGAAAAGTTGGAGTTGTATAGCTATATAAAGCTAAGAAAGCCTAGAACTTTGGAACTAGTTTACAAGCTTCCAAGTCCACCCCTCAAATTCAAAAATCAAGGAAAAACTCAAACACTCCAAAGAGAACAAAACACATTAAAGAAATGAAATACACAAGGTTAGTATTAGAGGGTTATAGATGATAAATTGTTTTATTAATATAGGAGGAGATGGGTTTTACAAATTTTATAAGGTCTCAATACATTCTATATAACAATTAAACGTGATTGTACCTATAACTCTATGAAGGGCTCTACACACTATCTTATTTAGTACAATGAAATTTTAACGCTTATCTACTTGCCTCTATACATTTTTCTATCTAGGATACCTAGTGATTTATGGTGAAAAATAAAACTAAATATCATCTTTTGTACCTTTAACTAATAAAACCTTAATTTAAGAGAAAAAGTGGAAAGAGAAATGAATGTACATTTCTCCTCTACTTGTGCATCAATAATAGTTTTCCATTGATATATTTTCTATTTTTTTTAAATTCTATTTTTTTTAAATACTTACATTTACAATAATGAGAATAATTCTAATTAAATCACTTCTAAATACTTTATATAGAGTGAGTTATAAAATAATGAAGTTGGCCTTTCTTCTCAATGGGTATGATTTTATTATTTTGACTTTCAATTTATCAATTTGTTTTAAAAGCATGTTGATGAATGCAAATCCTAGTAGATTTTGAGTTGAGCATTGGTCAACTAGTAATTTTGTTAGAGATCATATGTATAGATAGAGGTAGTGATCTATATAGCAAGTAAGTGCAAAACCTATGTACTTTCGATATTAAGCTCAATATGTAGAGTTAATGTGAGCTAAGTCATCTTATCCGAGTCTTTGAATTTTGTAAATTCAAACTTTATTATTAAAAAAATATTTACCCATAAAAGATAAGTTACAAGAAAAAAAAACCTATCAATCTTATAAAGCTTCATCTGAGTTATAAGAAAAATACTATAATTAAAACATTATGGAAAAGTTGTATATTTTGATTGGTATTTTTTTAATAAATTATTTATTGTAAAACTCTCAAATTATGAATATAAAATTAGAGCTAGGAATGTGCTACTCAATTTGATAACAATTAAGCATTTAAAGTATATATTTATAATCATAGCTTTCATTATTTTTAGAGTCTCACTATGTCAAATTATATGACTTTATTTATAAATGTTGTTTATAATTAAGCAACATACATACTTACAAACAAGCTTCTCTTAGCTTCAAGAATATTTAATCTCTACTAACAAGGCCAACCACGTGAAGGTGGAAGCTTATATGGCCTCCCCTAATTGACCTAAGATAGGACACGACACAATATAGCGCCACCCGATAGGACACTCATTAATTATATTGTTTATATTATTTATATTTATGTGTTAGTAGTTAATTATTTTTATTAGATGAGCTCACTTTATGAATGTGTTATTTTATATTATTTACATTACATGTCAATAGGTAATATTTAGAAGTTATAATTTCTTACACTGCTTTGGTTGAAAATGAAAAATTATTATTATTAAAATTTTGTGTTGCCATAATATTAATATGTGATTGTCAAGTTCTTTGTTGATTGTGCTTTATTATGTTCAAAACAAAACCGTCATTTGCAATATGAAAAATGAGCATTTAACAACTATGTAAACATGTTGTGCCATGAATTACATTCATAAAGTTTTGTGTTGCCATAATATTAATATGTGATTGTCAAGTAGTCCTCTTTATTGATTGTGCAAAGTTAGTTCAATATCTTTAAATATTGTTTTTATCAAGGTAATTTATGGTTGTTCAAGATGAATAATGTTAATATGAGTCAAAACATATTATTATGCTGATATGCTTATGTTAAGTTGGTTTCATAATATGATGGTTTATTATTGTCCACTAGACATATTATTAAGTGACTCGTGATGTGATATATAAATGATGCATTTAGTTATATGAAATTATGATTAACAACTTTAAGGTTAACATCAAAATTATAAAACTATTATTAAAAAAAATTATAAACTAACCCAAAATATGCAAGGGACACAAGACATGCCTTAAAGAATGGCCTTAGCCTATTGACCATTCTTTAAGCTGTCAAAGAAAAAAAACTTTAAGGAATGACCTTGGCCAATGGACATTCCCTTCAGTCTTTGAAGGGGCTTTCAACCCCTTCCAATAACTAAATCTTTTATTAAGCATTTTGTTTTTACATGTTGCAAAAACTATTAGATCAATGATTGATCAAAATAGTGTCAAAGAAATGAGAAATAACCAATCACATGCTTTGATGCTATGAATCCATACTAGCAACTTCACTCATATGCTCAAACTTTCCATAATGGTAAAAAATAAGTAGCTAAAAACACTATTTGGGACTTGGAGGATCCTTGCTATCAAATACTTGACAAACCGCCTCTACCAAGAGAGTTGACAATATACAACAAGATTCTATATTTTGCACATTAAGGTCACTTGGGGGGTCATGAACTTGCATCATTTACAATTTTGTGTAATCCTGCCATCCAATCATTATCAACTTAGCTATAAATCTTTCCTTGTAATGCAACAAATATCGATACAGTAAAATATAAATATAACCAAATCTAAAATCTGTCTAGAAATTATGTAATACAATTTTGAAGGCCTTTAATAGTGCCTTTTCTGATCTTCTTAAAGATGTTCTATTTTTCTATATAACTTGCATCTTTTAGAGAAAAAACTGATAAAATATCATAGCAAATAAATTATTAAGTCAGTCACACAGCCTGAAAGTTGCAATTTCATTTATCACAAAAGGCAGGTTGTTGAACAAAAATGTTATCAAAAGAATTTCAAATACAAAGAACATGTACATACCAAGTCTCTTGGCTTTTTTTAAATTCTTTTCAATAGCACCAAGCTTGTCAACTTCAATGATTTTAGCTTCTCTTCATTATATCAAGCCACAAGCAGCTCTGGTAGCTACAAATTCTCTGAATTGTAATAGTTAGCATTTTAGAACTTGAACTAATGCTTAATCAAGGAATATAGTGGAACATAATGATCTGAACATGTTTGTGATATAAATTAATTGTACAACTTAGCAAATATATAAGAGTTAGAAAAGGAGAAAAATTTAATAATTAAAAAGAAACTAGTGTAAGTTACCTCTCAAAGTCTCCTTGGGAACTTTTCCTGCAAGAACATAAAAATAAATACAAGTAAATCTATTAAAAATGAAAACAAATAAAAATATTCTTACAATTAGGATAAAAAATGATGAAATTTAAGATAAGATTATGAGTTATAAGAAGCATTTCATGATCATTAGATAAAACATCAATCACAGTTGACAGTCAAACGAAGTGGCAAAGTAGAATGAACAATTACATAACCAAAACTCAAAATATAATTATAATGTAATACTCAATGAAAGAAAAACCATAAAAATCCATGAACATAATGAAATTGTAACCTACATGGAGATCTATGACATCTACAATTTTAATACACTCTCGTTGTTGATTGATTTGAAAATAAAAGGTGGATTGTGATTGTGATCAAGTCTCCTAGATCACAACCTTTTAGCAGACAACTTTATCAATCACCTTTTGTTTATGATTGTAATATTCATCCATGTACACAAGGTCGGAAACTGATACCAAAACAGAAGGTGGATTATGATCATGTTTATTTATTCTTTTATCAATGGCAACATAATCTTGGAATAAAAATTTGGTTCATTGCGTCCAGCTCTATTTTCTTGGTGGCAAGAACATAATTTCACTCCCATTTTATTCCTAGTCTCTATAACTTCAAACAGACCATGGCTTCTGTGTCATGCTTCACAACCTCAATATGTCATTATTGAGTGCACATTAAGAAACTCATCAAGATGTGGAAAAAGTAGGTGGGTGTATTTGTATAGAGTATGCAAGAAACTCAAATGCCAGAGTCATACGAACATTAAGGAATTGGTGGATGAGTTGCATATTTTCTTGGGTGATGTAATTTCTGATTGCTTGGACCCCTTCTTTGGAAAATGGACAAAATTCTACATAATTGGTAAGAGCATAAAAATTGGTTCATTGTAATTATATTGCCCATTTTATTCCTAGTCATTATTGAGTACATATACTCACAAGCTCAAAAGTTGTGGACTAGTTAGCATAAAGAAACTCATCAAGATGTTGAAGAAGTTGTGATTTAGTTATAAAAAAAAAAGTTATAAGGAAATTCAAATGCCAGAGTCATACAAATATTAAGGAATTGCATATCTTCTTGGGTGATGAAATTGTTGATTTCTGAAATTTCGCGTAATTGATAAGAGTATGAAAATTGTGGAGTGTGGATTTCAGACCAAATGGAGGAGTTCAGAGCAAAAGGTGTCCAAATTCACTTAGGGATCACCCCTTCAACTTAGTCACAATTTATTATCTATGCTTCAAATTTGTTGTTGTCTAAGAATCAGAAGTCTGACTCGGTATTACAAAGTCAATCTCTAATGTGATAGTATTCTATTAAATATACTATGATATTATATTTACCTGTAGCCTTCACCTACTTTTTCTCAGATAAAAATTGAGCATTTGTGCTTGCATTTATGTACTGTTGTTACTCTGACGAAACAAATGTTTTAGGTCTAAATCAGATTTAGGAAGCCCTAAATCATAATTTTAGAATTTTTTTCAATCTTTGATAGAATCTGAACTTATAATACAGGCTGTTGCAGTATGATAGAGCAAATTATGTAGATAAATGAAGAAGAATGAGAATAAGAAAGAGAAAGCAATTTTAATCTATTATTTATCATTCCCAAGAGGCTCACAGATGCATTCCCAAAACCAATGTAAGGGAACAACCATAGTCATTGCACCTTTGGACAGTTTTGATTGATAGGACAATAATTGACTTGCACTGATATCGTGTCAAAGATTTAAGGACAATTATCTCAGGTTAATCATGGAGTGCCAAGAAAGAACATTTCAAACAGAGTGAAACATCTAACATTCCAAACATTCATTGAAGTCACTGAAGTGAATCTGACTTTGGTCACCAAACCAAGCATAAGCATGGTGTGTTATATCCCTATTGAAAATCCGTAGTATTTTCTCAATAAGCCTATTTTATTTAAATCTAGCAAGGACTAGGTCTTGTGAGACCACACCTTAACCAAAAACTTTAGAATAAATTAAATAGACATGTGGAACCATACAGCTGTAAGCTTTCCTACTAAATTTTAGAACAAAACTGTGTCAAAGAAAAATGGATTATTTTTCCTTCACAGAGACCATAAATGCTATCTACGATTTAAATTGAATTTTTAATGAGTGGTAACTAATCAGTACCCTTTATATTCAATTTCATACCTTGTAAGGTTGTAAGTGTTCATCTTCCAATCCATTAGGTCCATCAATGTCAAATACATCACCCTTCAGCTCATCTTTCAGGTCAATTGATAACTAAAAACTACAACCAGGCTGCTGAAACTGAAATAATGAACTGTGCTGGAACTGAAATAATAAACTGAACTAAAAATTGATAGCTAAAAACTCCGACCACACTGCTGGAACTGAAAAATACACCGTTGTCACCAAACTATCTTTCTAAGCCTAAAAGACATTTGTATATGGCTGCAAAGTTGGTAAGAGCCAACACCAATACAAGATTCTTCATTTAAGAAAGTAGAAGAGGGTCCCATTTTCATGGACAAGACAAGCACCAGGGAAACTAATAAAAGAAACCATCTGTATGCTTCATGTAGAAATCTGCAGTCCACATTACCATTGGATTCAATCTCACTTAATGAGTTGCATTCAAGAGTAGGCCAGAGCACCAACAAAGGTTTTAACTTTTAGGGTGAGAAGCAGCAATTAGCTTAGACAATAGTTTACTAGTTAATTTCTCTAGCAGCAAGCCACGTAAGAAATAAAAGCAACAAAGCCAAAGTCTTCGATCATTAGTGGAAGTGACGGCAAAGACTAGTCTACTCCAAACGATTAGTGAGGTTAATTTGCACTAAGAACATGTAGTAATGACCCAATCTCACTACTATTTTCTTTTTTAATGTTTGGTGAAGCTTAATTCAACCCAAGGTGCAGTTAAGGGGAAGTCCCATCTTACAAATTTAATGAGATAAAATCCAATCCATGAAGCAATATTGTGACTATTTAGCATTTAGAAGAAGTAATTCATCTAAAGAATCTTTCAGGAGCTAGAAAAGAATAATTAACTTGCACTGATATCACATGAAAGATTTACTTACAATTATCTCGGGTCTATACTTACAAGTATAGAATAGATTTAAGATATGATCGTCAATCAAACCCTTCATCAACAATGTCACATAGAGCCTAGAATCATCGTTCAGATTAGTAATGGTATTTTGGGACTGTCTTACAAATGAGTTTTCAGTTATCTAGAAATTATAGCTTGTGAATGGCACATTGGGTTCATGTCAAATCCTATCCAGCAAAACTCTTTCTAATAGAAAAGCTTTGATTCTTTGGAAAATTTACAGCGATCTTTGTGTTTTTGAGAAGTCAACTTTCTCAAGCGTATTCCATTGATTATAAGGAAGGTAT
The DNA here is from genome assembly GCA_028749045.1 of Cupressus sempervirens. NCBI lineage: Eukaryota > Viridiplantae > Streptophyta > Pinopsida > Cupressales > Cupressaceae > Cupressus > Cupressus sempervirens. The sequence goes on along the minus strand of CM053789.1, from coordinate 767,664,935 downwards.
CCAGTATAATCGGGAATCCAATATCTTTTGAAATAAAAATAGCCATATGGATATAATTTGTTTTGCATATTGTTGAGAGGTGGACATCTTCTTCTTCATAGCATCTAGCGATCATAAAACTTATGACAGGTATCATAAAACTAATGATAGTTTCATAAAATTTATGACGGTTTCAATGATTATACCGAACTGAATTAAAGATAGTCTGTGAAAATGCTCTGTTATTTCCAAATGTATATTAAGTGCGGATGAAAGGAATATGATAGCATTGAATAAACCAAAGAAAATAACACGTTTCTTGATACTGATTAAAGTCGAAAAAGAGGACTGAGTAGCAAGAAAGATAGACTAGACAGGACATTTAGAAATACTCAAGCCAATAATATTCCCACCATGCACGGAAGGACACTTGACATCTTTACCCACGAGGTTTTTCAAATCAAAAGTTTGCATGAATACCAAGAAGGTAAAAAGGCTACAAGTGCTACTAATATGGCATGTGTCGCAACAGTAATAATACTTCGAGAGAATTGAATTATTTCTGTCTAGCTCCAATTTCGTCAATTTTTCATATGTTTTGTATCAGAAGAATCAATACTTGGCAAGTACTCTATGACAACCGAAAAAAACTACCAAACACTACAAACAAAACAAAAAAAAACATGTCTATGTTTAAAAAAAGAGAAAATCCAAAGTGTAGAGAGAACCCCTTAACTGGACTTGCAAAAACTCTTTCAAAGTGTAGACAGAACTTTTAAAAGCAGAAACACAAAGTGTTCGGAAAAATATTGCAGGAATCAAAAATCTGGGAAATCGTGGGATTCGTTAGTTAAAATTATCACGAAACTTTGATCTCAATTGCAAGAAGATTTCAAAATTTCTATAAGCAAGATGGGATTAAGCATCATGGGCATGGACAGCAACATTTTCACGAGAAGGAAAAGAGTATGAAATGAAATGAAATAAATTGTTCACCATCACTAGCTTCTCTTTCTGTGATATTTACAAATTTTGGTAGTGCGTCAAGCATTTGTGGGAGGAGCTAGAGAGGCAAGGTGTTGAGGGAAGGATGATATTGACAAATGGAGATGGTAACTATGGGGATTCCAAAAAGTGGTTGAAGAAGGGAGATGGGAACTCTGTGCATAAGATGCGATGAATGCTTTACATGTCTGAGACTCACAGAGAGAGAAACTAGTCTACGAACTCTGTCTGAGAATGTCTGAAATCCGGCATTGGGACCAGAGCGCCTGCTTCCTCTCCATGTGACCTTACCCTAATACACCAGCAATAACTTAAATCAAACTATGGGGATTCGAAAAAGTGGTTCGAAAATGGTGCAGGTGCTGTGCCGAAGTGGTAAGGGGGAGAAGCATAAAAAATTAATGGACAAGATTAAATGTGAGGGAATTAGCAGCACATACCCTATGCATGTAGTGTATGCAACAAGTATCAGATGTGCCAAAGATGTTTTGAATGCTAAGTCGACAAGTTTTATCTCGCTGCAGTGAAGAGGGGAAAAGTAAGATTAATTCAGACTTATCCATGTACTAATTATTTAGGGTTATTAGACAGATCTGTCACTAACTAGATATGGACGGAGAATTGGATAGATCTGTCATAAACTTCAAGCAAATTGAAACAGCCATTAATTTCTATGATTTTCAATTAATTCAGACCAACAAGGGAATCTAGACAAATATATTTAGAATTATGAGCCTAATTCTACGCACCCTCAAACAAGTCTGATACATACAATACCTGATCATATTTTTGGGATTGTATTAATTAACAATAACAAAGAGGTTGGATTACATACCAGAAGAAGAATACTGACTCCATCACCGCTCCTCTGTTCTCCTGCTTCTTCCATTGCTACCCAACTAAAAAAAGCCCAAAAACCCCAAAAGAAATACAAAACGTAACAGATGAAAAATAGATAAAAGGACCAAGAATTCAACAGAAAAACACAAATGAACCTAAACAAATAGACCACCAGTGTGCACACTGTACAAACCCTACAGAAATGAAAAATGCAATAAAAAATAAAAATAAAATGAAGTTTTTACGAGCTAAATAACAGACGGGAGGAAAAATTCAAACAAAAAAAACTTTCTTTTGTTAGATGCAGAATTATTTATGGTGTCAAAATTGTCTCGTTTCCCATTTTTTTGGCTTTTTCAACGGTCAAAATTTGAATGCGTTTGCCATATTTGAAAATTTGTTTGGGGATATATATATTTTTTTAAATGCTTTATTCTTAGTTTTTAAAAATATAATGAATAACTCTTCCATGTGAGATTCATTTGAGAGCAATATAAAGTTTTGTTATTTTTAAATATTAATATTGTAAAGTTATTATTGTTTAAATATTTTTTAAAAAATTTAAAATTAATACATAAAAGTTTAATAGAAATCACTTTATTATTATTTAATAAAATATGTAATCTAAAATAAATAAAAATACAATTTTATTTATTATTTATATATAAATATATATCATCTTAATTAGTTATAACATAATATTTACATTAAAATAATACGCATCAATTATTTAGAATTTTAATTATTGATGTATTAAAATTATTATTTGTAATGGTAAAATTTACATAATTATATCATGTTTCTTAAACAAGAGTCTACAACGCAATGGTAAATTGTGAGCCTCTTAGATGAGAATATTTGATCTTAACTATTAGTCATAATGATTAATCACAAAATATTAATCAAAATTCACCACATTTACATGATTGCTACATGTTGTGCAAATATGGTTTATCTTAAGGTTCATTCCTATGTCACTAACCCAACTTTTGGAATTTCAAATTCATAAACTAATTCTTTGGCTCCCTTTACTTAATTTATATGTAATTTAATAGGTGAAATCTTTAGAGCACATTTCAATTTTTCAAATATCTACATATCTAGGCCATATGCATTCTTTTATATGTCGTATTTAAAATTATTCATTATCATTGACCTAAACAAACAAAGGATTGAAAGCAATATTCAATTGGTCAAATTTACCCTTCAAAATCTTCCAACTTATGCATTGAGTCTCTTTGGGATTCCAAGCAAGTATGTGGATCTCTTGGAGAAGATCCAGTGGAACTTTCTTTGGTCAGGATTGAAAGACAACAAGCAGTTTCCCTTAATGGCGTGGGATAATGTTTGCCTTCAAAAATAGAATGTTAGATTGGGGATAAGGAAACTGCAACCTTTCAGCAAAGCCCTCCAAGCTAAATAGATTTGGAGAATATTTACCACCAAGGGGGACTGGAGGGACATCTTGGAAGACAAATACCTTTGAAGACCTTCAATTAGAAACTTGCTCTTTGGTGAGTCTGTTGCCAAAGGATCTAATATATGGAACAATTTTCTTAGCAACAGAGAGGTAGCTAACAATAGGGGAAAATGGAGTGTTGGGAATGGAGAGGATACCCTTTTTTGGTAGAACAATTGGTTGATTCACATGCCTCTTATCTTCATTCTTGATTTTGAAAGATGGGCCTACATTTGCATCCAGAGGTTTGGCAGATTTGTTAATGATTACAAATAAGGCCAGGGTTGGAGGGATCTTGCTTCAATATCAAAGGACCTAAAACCTCTAATGACAATTATTCACTCAGTGGCTTTGAATGAGGATCAAGACCATCTTGTTTGGGAGAATACTTTGGATGATACCTATTTGGTGGCCTTGGCATACCAAGCTATAATGAGGCAAGATTCGAGATCAGACTAGGCAAAGGCCTAGGTCCCTAGTCTTATCCCTAAATCAATATTTTCTTCTAGCTTTTACTCCAGAATAGGATCCTGACAATAGACAACCTAAGTAAAAGGGGTCTTCCTATTCCTAATAGATGTGTGCTTGCAACAACTAGGCTAAGACTGTGGATCACCTATTTATACATTTCTCCTTCACTAGAGAGGTTTGGTCTTTTTTTAATCAAGCTTTTGCATTGAGCTGGTGTGCTCCTCTCTTGACTATTGAATTCTTTAGGCAATGGGATAACTCTTGGCGGGGATATGGGCTTCAAACTATAAGTAAATGGGCCTTGCCTCATTTTGGATGGGGTATTTGGAAGGAGTGTAATAACTGTATCTTTAGGGATGTTAGCTTTCCTACTAGAATTGTGTCTAGCAAATTCAAAATGCCCTCATGGAAAACTATATGTTTGTTAAAAGATCTAACCCTTTCACAAGTGAAACTGGAAGTAATATTAATACTCAGACAAGAAGAAAGGAGTGGTACTGGTCTTTACCCACGAAAGCTTGGCACAAAGAAAAATTTGATGGAGTGCCCAAAGGCAACCTAGGAGTGGCAGGATGTAGAGGGGTGATAAAAAATAGTCATGGGTATGGAATTGTGATGGTTACTTTCCCCCTAGGACACCAAACAAATCATTATGCAAAGGGTTGTGCAACCCTTCAAACAACTAAATTGGCTAAATAGGTAGGGGTCAAATGCCTTTGGTTGGAAGGAGATTTAAATAATATGATTAAATGTATAATGCCTTGCCAAGGGATCCAAAAGAAATAACCTAAAGTTTTACTAAGTTTTGCCAACTTTTTTTTTAAAACAAGAAAGATAAGTCATACACATCAAACACATAGTAGCAGAAGTAATGACATACAATCATCTATAAGTATACATAACAGGTTACATTCCTTAAGGATCCCAAGATGTTGAATCACATTTAAATTTAATTATTACTAAGTCTAATAAATACCACATCCATATGAAAAAATAATTAAAAGTCCAAAGTCCATGTAAATAATATACATTTGTTTTGAATGCCACTTGGCAATAAAATTCGGAATGCTCAATCATCCACTATACATGTCACAAGGTATGAAAAGATAAAAGAAAATACATTTATTAAAAATAGAATTACATCATCCTCCTCAGATCCATGATACAAAATACAATACAATAAATGAAACCATCCATCATATAAAAGATATAAACATCCATCATAAGTTATAACCATCAATCATAATGATACAAAGATAGAATGAAAGGAAATGCAGACAAGGAAACTCCAACCATGGTAGCAATGGACAAATCTCAATGGTAAGAGTAAAAAGAAATACCACTTGACCGCATGGTAACCCAAAAAGGCCCACTCCCACTACACTAAGGAGATAATCTCAAGTCCCAAATAGGATATCAATCCAAATATCAAAAGTACTCTCTAAGTCTAGGAAATCCTAAAAGTAATCTAACTCAAAGGTTCCAAGATAAATTGACATCTAAACCTAGAGGCACACAAAGACACTTCGGAAACCTACTATGTAAGTAGGCAAGTGTCATTGCATGAATCATGTTAGAGTTACCCTAGCAATCTCTGAGGACCTCGGCCCCCTAGTGATCCCTATGCAGCCACTAGTATCCTCTCGTACTAACAAGGCATACTACAGATGCAAGGTCGCAACCAAATGTTCTCTCTAATCCCATCCTAGTTTGTACCAGCACTTGAGGCATGGGCAAGAACATACAAAGACTCTTATTAGGTTCATTTTACTCTCATTTAGTGTAGTGTTTTCACTTATTAAACAACTTAAAATGGGTTACCTTGGGAACCACTTAGGGCCCTTGCCTCCATTGCAAGCCACTTCCCAACATTACATATAGATAACCTACCCTAGGCTCATAAAAGTATAAATCAAAGAATCATATAAAATCACCTCAGTCCTATACAAGTGACTGGAAAGAATCAAAAGATAATTAACAACAACACATCAGTTCTCTATGAACAACTAAAAAGCATCCCAAAAATATTGATCGAAGACTCAAAATGGTTAAGTCAAATATGTTATAGCACAACATCACCAAAAAAAAATCATACAAACACCTCAATCCTATAAAAGCAATTGGAAAACAATCCAAATACAACTAATCGAGACTCTAAAATGGTTAAGTCAAGTAGGTCATACATTCACCTCAGTGTCACATAGGAACACTAGAAAGCAATAACAATCAATAGATCAACACATGTCATAGAGCATACCAGACACATTACAATGGTTGGGTTTAAAGAATCAAGATCAAAACAACATCATGACATCACAAACACAGAACTCCCAAGCCTCTGGTAACATCCTAAGACTGGTCAAGCTAGGTCAACCTTGAAACCCCAAAGCATAGACAATACATAGAAAACAGAATAATCTAACAGTTTGGTTTGATTTTGAAAACATATAATTGAGTTAAAAGTAAGGTATCGATGTTCATTTTAGTGTATGTTTTTAAGTAGATAAGACTTACAGTTTTACCCTTGCAATTAAACTCATTCTTGTTCTTGTAATTAAAATAATCATAAGATGGCTTAAAAGTAATAATAATCATCTATTATAATTATTAAATTAATAATTATCAATTATTAAATTAATAATTATCAATTATTAAATAAAATAACCCGAATTCTATTAATAATCAAATTATTAAGTATCAATAACAATAAATATAACTAACATCATTAATTGATATTTATCATTAATTTGAATTAAGTCCAATAATAATTTAAATTACTAAATTATTAATTATTAATGAATTAATATTCATATATTACTAACAAAATTCTTTAATAATTAAAATTTAATAATCATTAATTAATAATAATAAAATTATTAATAAAATGATTGATAATTAATAAAATAACAATAAATTTAATTTAATTTAATTTAATTTTTTTTTTAAAACTTTTAAATGCATATATAAAGGTGTTTAGGGCCCGTTAGCCTGCCATAAAGGTTGGTTGCTGCCATGGTAGCATTGCTGCTACAGTAGCAATAGCGTACTACCATAAAGGCAATACCTACTACTATGGTAGTAGTCATAGCTGTTGTGCAGCCTAAAAACACTGTGGGGGGGGAGGGGGTGAGGTGGGGGGTTGGTGGCCCCCGCTCACCCTATTATTTATTTTTTATTTTTTTCTTTATTGTATTTTATTTATATTTTAATAAAACAATAACCCCCTCCCTAATAAAATTTTAAATATTTTTTTTTAATAAATTTTCTTATCGATACTCTGGTAGGAAAAATACAATGAACCATTCAAATTTTTAATTTAAAATTTTCATAGTATTTCAAAACCCTTTCCAATTTATTCTTCACTTTTTGGATTTACTAAATGAGGGTTCTGTCGATGTTTGAACTCTACACATACAGAAGAAATTTGATTTGAAGAATCAAAAGATATAGAACAAAATATAGAAAGATTCATACACATGAAACTTGGAAAACAGATTCCACAAACACGATTTAGACAGGAATACCAAGTTACATAATTCATTCAGTGATCAAAACATAAGACCCTACCTGAACTTGATGCTAATACACAAACCTCTAGAAGATTTGTGAGAGAAATTTCTTCTCTCCAAAACCTTCTTTCCTCCAAAAATTCTCCTTCCAAAATTTGCGGTCCTTCCCAAAATTTCGGTCCATTGAAAATGAATCCTCCATTAGTGATATGGAGTTCTCTCCTAAAATTGGGGCACTAATTGTGTGATCACTCGAGAGAACTCTATGCTCACAGACTTTAACTCTTTGTTAACTTTTTTTTATCTTTTCCATGCACCTTTATTGAATTATAAAATAACTTTATTTAATTTTCACTTAACTTCTCTTTTCAATTAATTTATTAAATTTTAATCTCATGCACGCATTATGCAATTTTTAAACTTTTGATAAATTAATAATATTTTCATGCTTTAGTTTATTTTTGAACATTAAATGATAAAATATTTATTAACTTAAATAATAATAGTATTTAACATTTATTTAAAAATGAAGTCTAAATATATTATTATTAAATTAAATTAATATTATCATGTTCTAAAATTATTCTTATAACTTTTATTTTCTAATTTAATTATTTTTATTTAATTAATTTATTAATTAATTAAATATTAAAATATCATAATAATTTTCCATTAAATTAAATCATTAATTTAATCTTTGAATTTGACTAATTAATAGAAAACCCACCAAAGACTTATAAAACAAAGTACGAAAACCCATCATAGAAAAACACATACAAGATCAAACTAAAGGGTTATAATCACGAATTAATGTCATTCGACACATTCATAAGGTAAAAAAATTAGATACTTGTCCTAATTTTCTATGACAAATGATTTTAAAGGTTAGGATTTGGACTTAAGAATTTATCTCCCCTCTCTTACCATTGAGATAATGCAATAGGATATGCTCATCCTAGCAATTCAGGGAAGTCGATACCCAATACTTGCAATCTGCATAAAATCTACACATGTACAAACTCAATATTCTAAGCTAAACAGACAATGTCAGGAAGTGGTGCATCATGTAGATCCTGACTAGCAAGTGACTACGACTCCCTTCCTTAACCACATCATAAACATCATTCATAAAGAAAATATACACCTACACCATATACATGCAGTATGGTGTTAGTATCCATAAGAAAATACATGATAATCCATCCAACTAATCATCATCAATAATTGAAATCACTGAATTATCACCATACATACATGAAGTATAAAGTACCAAGTAATCTCATCATATAATTAATTGAATGTGAAACAATAACTAGTAATATCAAAATAATACTACTAGTAATCAAGCATAAAACTAGCCTAAAAGAGTTCAACAATGATAGCAAATTGCAAACTAGGGGCAGGCACTACAAAATGCCTAAGGGGATAACACCCTTTGTCATGGACTATTAAGAATATGATGGAGGAAACGAAAAATATATTACTTTCCTTCAAAAGGATCTTTGTGTCACATTTTTACCATGGGTGAAATGCTGATTGGATGGCTAATGAGGCAGTAAGGAGGGACACATCACATAGATGGCCTAGTGGAGAGAGATTTCTAGTGGTCGCTAAAAGTATAATTGAGCTAGAGAGAATCCAAGGGAGGACGAGTAACATAAAGTGTAACCAAGGTTGGAGGCAAGTACAGGTTTTGTGAGAAAAACCAATGTTCGACTCATGGTGCTTGGAGAACACAGAGTTTTTGTTTTTCTTTCTACAACATAATGGTTGGGGAGAGGCATCATAGAGAGCCAAAAGGAGAAGTAGAGAAGTGGAAGAGGCAATCAAAGGTGTGGGAGAAGTTGAGGGAAGGTGATGTCTCATCCTTCATTGAAAAGCTTCATGGTTGGGATCCGAAGATAATTGACCTTATGGTTAAGTCATGGAGAGATGAGAAAGTGAAGATTGATGGGATCAACTTCTAGGTCAATGAAGGGGTCATCACCAAGGTCATTAACTCCCCCAATCAGGGCAAAAAATTATATAAGGATAAGAAAATATCCCTAAATGTAGTTAAAGTCTTTGCAAAGGATGTGAAGGAGATCAAGGATCTAGTAAAGGCTAGTGCCTACTATGAGCCCAAATCTATTAAGAAACTATGGAGGTTTGTCATAAGGGTGATTATATACTACATTACACTTGACAGAAGGTTTGACAAGATTCGAATCCACCATTTTTTTATCCTAAACCATTTCAGATATGGAACAAAAATTTCCATCCACTTCTATCTATTTTTCTCTACAAATAAGAGTATTATGGATTATAAGAAGAAACTATATGCTAATCCATCCTTCCATGATGGTTTGTTATTACTCATATATGAGTATTTTAAAGCTCAAACTCATGGAAGGGTTGTTTCCCAGAAGGTAGTTTCTTCTGAGGAGATGAAGAGCTCCTACCTCCCTTTGGATACAAAGGATAGTGCTGGTCTACACTCGGATGATGAAGAGGAGGTGGCTAAAATTATGAAGGATATGGGTAGAAAGAAGAAAAATAAGCTAGGGAAAGGAATGGAGAGAAGGATAAAGTAGGAGGAAAACTTAGAGAAGGACTATAATGATGAGGAAGAGGGGATGCACATGGATAAGGAGGGAAATGTGAGAGAGGAGGGAACCAATACGACTCAAATAAGCAAGAAGGATGATAACTTGGTCAAAAGGAAAAGGGGTGCTCAAAAGGATTGTAAGAAGGCACTTGGTAAGGGTAAGGAGAGCACTATCAAAGCTCTAGAAGAGAGAAATGAGGAAGAGGGCTTGGCTAATACCACTGTTACTCTTGATGCAAAGGAAAGGAAAACTACATGGAGGAAATTTCATGCCAGCACTACAAAAAATGGGTTTAGTTAGAGAACATATCCACTTGGAGGTTTGGAGGGAAGAGATGACAAAATTCAGTTGGAAGAGGTCATTGACCTGGCTTTGGTGATTCTTAGCAACAACATGTGGGTAATGGGGATGAACTACCTTAACAATGCCTACAATAGTTTGGTGGACAATTTCCAATCCATTAAATGGATCTTCCATGAAATTGAAGAGATTAAGTTCAAGATGCAAGGGCAAGAAAGGCCAGAAGGGGAGGACAAGAATGTCATAATTAGCAAGCTAGATGCAAGGGTTTTTGAGATTGAAAAAAGAGCAGAAAGGATGGAGAGCTCTCTTCATAACTCGGCTAACCAAATCCTTAACATTGTAAAATTTCTTAATGATAACATCATTCAACTACACATGATGATGGAGGAAAGCAAAAAGAGGAAGAAAAAAAAGGACAAAGAGGAAACTAGAGCAGCTAATGAGGATGTTTCTTTGTAGGGTGAGAGCCTGAGCAAAAGAAGGAGAGTGGAAAAGAGGAAGAGGGAAGAGGAGGTCTCTCCAAATGATAGCCAATGAAAGAATGATGAGGCTAAGGCAATGGGAGAGCTGGAGCTCAAGAAAGTGGACCTGGCTAAAGAATTGGTGCCCTGATTGTTGCTCTTGATTTTTTATCAGTATCCTAGCCATTGGCCATATGTTTTTTGTTTATGTCTAATGGATGGGTATGTTGGAAATATAAGAGTAATTGAGAGGGGAGGGGTGAATCAATTACTAATAATATAAATCCTAGATCCCTTGGATGTCAAATAAAATTTAGACTAATAAAATTGATTACTATTGATACTTTGTAAGCATATAGAAATTGTTGTAACTCAATATATGTAAAGGGTGTATTACTATAGCAGATCTTAAGATATTATCAGTAATTTACTTGCAAGCATAAAAGAAATAATATGAACACATATGACACCAAGATTTTGACATGGAAACCCAATTTGGGAAAAACCACCAAATGCAACTAGTTACTATTTTTCACTCTTTTGAAGTGAGCCCTATTAGGAGCCAACCATGTTAAAGGTTACAAAACACACTATTAGGTGTGACCCTATTAAAGGATTTAATCACCCTATTAAGAGTGGCCTTGTAAGAGGTCTTGAAACAATTTAATGGAATTTTGACCTTGTTAGAGGATTTAAAAATGGTTGTTAAACCAACTCTATTCAGAGATTTTATATCACTGCTACAATGATTAGAGAGTAGCAATGAAATGATATGATTGTGATGCAACTGAATTGCTGACTATAGATCTCTATTCTAGTTCATACTTGATCCTTCCTGATTGAATAATACTTTTCTGCTCCATAGGGATACCAGCTTATCCTTCAAGTTCACTTCCTCTCTCTTTATCTCTTTCAACTCATTCAACTTGCATTTTCACACACTTTGAAATCACAATTTGACCTTTTACTTATACCTTCTAGATTATCAAGTCAGCTCAAATACAAATTAGAATAACTAATATTCATTACCATAGTTAGCTAGAATCAATAGGTAAAATAATTAAGCTTTACATGCCAAAATAAGAAAATCCTTTGGTAGTTGACCCAGCTTGGTAGAAACTGATTCTGAAGCAATTTCCTGTGTCAACCAATAGGAGCTCAATTAACACTACGAACTTACAAAATCCCTTTGGTAATCGAGTTAAATCAGTTAATACTAACTCTATTTAATTTTTTGTTTGTTAACTGAGTGAGCTCGGTTAACACTCTTTTTCATATAACTTCCTTTGACGCACGAGTCAGCTCGGTAGATACTGCCTTCTATATAGAGTAGACTTAGGAATGCTCGACAGACTAGGAAAATTGTCTTCACTAACCAAGTGAGCTTGGCATGCACTGACTATTAACTAATATAACATTTGTGTAACATCAAAGACAACACACAATTAATCAATTGTATCCAACAATCTCCCTCTTTACCATTGATGGCAACACAACATGTCATAGCACAATGAAATTTTAAGAGCAAGACTCTCTCTGTTAGAAAGTTTCTCCCTCTATGATTTTACACAAAAAAATTCTCCTATAGTATCCTCCCTCTATGAATGAACTACTTAACTTCTCCCTCTACAAAATTTCAAAAAAATATGACAGTAAACTTCTTCCTCTTTGACAACACATGCCAAAGACAGTTCTGATTAGTATCAATGTACCTTGAGTACAAATTCATCTGCAATATGTCCTTGTCAATATTGCATCAACTAATTGATCTTCAACTTAGTTCCTATTGATGCATCAATAAACTTTATTTAGTGAGCTTTAGATAGGGGAATGACCCCTAGCTTACCTCTTAGATACAAAAATGCATCCTTAGGTGATGGTTTGGTTAATATATCTACAATTTTTTCTTTTGTATGCACATATTCCAATCTAATTTCTTTATCCTGAACTAATTATCTTACAAAGTGATATTTTATAGCAATGTGCTTTGTTGGAATGCATCAATAGATTCTTTGATATGTTGATTACATTGGTGTCATCATAATACATCACTATTGGCTCTTTGATTTCAACCTTCATCCCTTCCAACAATTATTTGAACCAAACAATGTTAGAGAAATTTACTATTGCTGCTACATATTTTTCTTCTACTATGGATTGAGATGTGTAGTTTTTCTTCTTGCTTGTCCAAGATACTAGTCTTTTACTAAGAAAGAATGTTCCATCACTAGTGTTTTTCTTGTCATCAATATTTCTTGCCCAATCAGCATCAATAAATACTTTTAGGTCAAGGTTGCTTCCAAGTTTGTACCATAAGCCATAGTCTTTAGTACATTTTAGATATCTCAAGATTCTTTGTATTGTCATCATGTGGTTTTCTCTAGGTTTAGTTGAGAATCTTGCCACTATCCCAACTACTAAGGCAATATCAGGCCTTGTATGTACTACATATTGTAATTTCTCAATCATTGATCTATATAAGGTCTGATCTACTTCTTTGGAGTCATCATCTTTTGTAAGCTTAAGTCTAGTACACATGGGGGTTCCAACTAGGTTTGAATCCTCCATTCCAAACTTCTTGAGTATCTCTTTGATGTACTTAGATTGAGTGATATAGATACCATTCTTGTTCTATTGTATCTGCAATCCAACAAATAATTTTATTTCACCAAACATAGACATCTCAAATTCCTTATTCATTTATTCTAAGAATTTTTTGCATAAATCATCATTTCCTATAAATAGACTATCATCCACAAATATTTCTGCCAACACAATCTTCTTATCTAGTCCTTCCTTGATGTATAGACTATTGTTATCATTTGTTCTTTGAAAACCAATATGTATCAAATAGTTATGAAATCTTTCATACCAGACTCTAGGATCTTGTTTTAGACCATATAGTGCTTTGTGTAATTTCTAGACCATGTCCCTTTTGTCCAGATCAAAAAAACCTTCTAGTTTCTCAATGTAGACTTCCTCATCAAGAATTCCATTCAAGAATGCAGATTTAACATCCATCTAATATAATTTGAATCCTTTGTGGGTTGCATAAGCTAGTAAAGTCCTAACACCTTCTAATCTTGCAACAGGGGCAAAATTTTCACCATAATCAATACCTTCTTCTTGAGAATAGCCTTTACATATCAATCTTGCTTTGTTTCTTGACACTTTTCCATCTTCATTCAGCTTATTTTTGAATACCCATTTTGTACCAATCACATTTCTATCTTTGGGCCTAGGAACAAGAGTCCAAGTTTTATTCTTTTCTATCTATTTTATTTCTTCATTCATAGCCTCAATCCAACTTTCATTTTCCAGTGCATCTTTAACACTTCTAAGTTTAAATTCAGCAAGTAAACATGTACCTTCTAGTTTGCTTCTTGTCATTGTTCCATCTAATTTGTCATCAATGATTTGATCAGGTGCATGATGCCCTCTGACATATTTAGCCAATATAGGTTCTTTGACTTTTGAGTGAATTGTATTATCTTCATTTTGAATCTTAGCTTCAAACTCGGATCCTTCTATCTATGGCTCAGGTTCTTCAGACTCAATATGCACTAACTTGGTAGCCTCTAAAGATGACTTGGGTCCCTATGACTTAGTTTGCACTTCTTGTAACTTAGTAACTGTTAGAGACTTGGAGAGCTTAGGAGATGAAGTCTACTTTTGTCAAATGTGTTTGGAAATTTATTAAGTTCATAGTAGACAAATCTTTTGTAATCTTCTAGCTCCTTTTTGCTTTCTTCTTCACTCTTTTCTGCAAACTCATCAATTCTCACATCTGCATTTTCTATGATTTTGTGAGTGGACAAATTCAGACATTTGTATGCTTTAATTCTATAGGAATATCCTAGAAATCTACCTTCATCACCTTTTACATCAAATTTTCCTTTTCTAGATTCTTTCAAGATATAACATTTGCTGCCAAATACTTTCAAGTAACTTACATTGGGTTTGTAGCCATACCATAGTTCATAGGGAGTTTTCTTTGAGTCCTTCTTCAACTAAACTTGGTTCAAAGTATGCACTACAATGTTGATAGCTTCCTTTCAGTATTTGATAGCAACATTCTTATCAATCATTAGTGTCCTTGCACAATCCATGATGGACCTGTTTCTTCTTTCAGCTATTCCATTCTGCTTAGCAGTACTAGGGGTTGATACGAAATTATTGAATTCATTTAAGATGAATTCACCACCTCTATCTGATCTTAAGCATTTTAATCTTTTTCTAGTTTCTTTTTCTACTCTAGCTAGGTACCATTTGAATTTCTCAAAAGCTTTTGATTTTTCTTTTAAATACATGATAGTCATCATTTTAGAATAATCATCAACAAAAAAAATGAAAAAAATTTATCCACTATAAGTTTTTAATCCAATGGGTTCACACAAATCACTATGCACAATTTCTAAGACATCTTCTAACTGATAGTTTTTGCTCTTAAAAGTAGTCTTTCCCATTTTACCGATTTGGCAATTTTTGCAAAATCCAACATCAAATTTCTTCAAACTAGGAAGACCTCTTACTCTTTTGAGTTTTCTTAGCTTGACCATATTATCAAATTTTATATGACATAGTCTTATATGCCATAGCTAGCTTTCTTCTACTTGAGCAATAAAGCATGAACAATCACCAAGATCAAGATAAAATAGGTTACCTTTTGTTTGCCTGCCTAATCCAATCAGATTTCCTTGGTTATCTAGTAATCTTTCCTTGCCAGTCATGGACTCTAACTTGAATCTAATGTTGTTTAGTTGTGGTAGACTTAGTAAATTATGTTTTAGTCCTTCAACCCAATAGGCATTGTCACATACAAGCTCATTGGTAGTTAATGAGATACGACCTTTTCCGTTTATGCAACAAGGTTCATTGTTTCCAAACCTTACACTACCTCCATCATAGTATTCAAAATATTCAAACTTAGTTTTATCTCTAGTCATATGGTGAGAACATCCACTATCTATGATGCATATGTCATTTTTACTAACATGAGAGACAAGTACCATGTTATCTCCTTCATCATCTAATTCATCTTTTACAACAATATACATTATTTCATCTTCACTGTTATCAAAGTCTTTAGCCATAAAACAAGTTTTCTTACCTTTGTCTTTGTAGGATTTGTGACCTTTGAATTCCATCTTTCCTTTATACGTGTGGCTTTTCTTCTCTTCCTTACCTTCTTTGTTTGGACACCTAGTAGTAATATGACCAATTTCTTTACAAGAGAAATAGATTAAAGGAATTTTACCTTTGTATATTCCTCTACTCCTAGAATATTTCTTTACAACTAGAGCTTCAACAATTTCAAGATCACTATTAAAACTTTCTTTAGTTTCTTCCTCACTTCCTAATTTATTGTCTCTTATTTTCTTGCCTTGTTCTTTGAGTGAGAGTTTAGCTTCAAATGCAAATTCAATATTCTTGGAAGTAAGAACATAGTTGTCAAAGCTGTCTAGTTCAAAAGATGCCAATCTTCATACTAGGGCATCCAAGCCTATTTTGTTATTTGGATCACATCTATTTTCTTGAATAGTAGATACTTTGATTGCATAGATGGGAAACAAAGTTCTAAGTATTTTACTTACAATAGTTTCTTCTTTGATTTCTCCTCAAGATGCTTTGATTGCACTAACACTAGCCCTAATTCTTCCTATATATTTTGTAATGTTTTCATCTTCTCTCATTCTCATTTGATCAAATTGTCCTCTAAGGCCTTTGGCTCTTCTTACATTGTCATCTCCTCCATAGATTTCTTTTAGTTTGTTCCACATATCAAAAGAAATTTTATAGTCCTTGACCTCATCAAATTCAACATAACTGAGAGTAGATGCAATATCAATCATCATGATGTTATGGTTCTTCTTCTCAGCAATATCTTCAATTGAGAATGTTCCAGTGGGAATTTTATATTCTTCATCAAGGTATTTGCATCCTAAGTCACTGATTGTAGCTAGATGAAGCCTCATAAGTCCTTGTCATGCTGCAAAGTTGTCTCTATTCAACTTTCGAATCTCTCTTTTGTAAGACATCCTGATCTTTAGCTTAGATCCTTGAAACCTTCTCTGCAAGTACCAAAAGCTCTGATACCAATTGTTGGAAACATAAGAGGAGTAACTAAGAGGGGAGGGGTGAATCAATTGTACTAAGTTAAAATAAATCCTAGATCCCTTAGATGTCAAATAAAATTTAGACTGATAAAACTGATTATTGTTGATAATCGGTAAGCATACAGAAATCATTGTAACTCAGTAAATGCAGAGTGTGTATTACTTTAGCAGATCTTAAGATGTTATCAATAATTTACTTGCAAGCATAAAAGAAAGCATATGAACACATATGACACTAGGATTTAACGTGGAAACCCAATTTGGGAAAAACCACCAAATGCAACTAGTTACTATTTTTCACTCTTCTGAAGTGAGCCTTATTAGGAGCCAACCTTGTTAAAGGTTACAAAACATATTGTTAGGTGTGAACCTATTAATGTTGAATCTAAGACTAGGTTTTGGCTATTTTGTGTCAATACACTTAAGATGTTTACTAAGTTCATGCCAAGCTAGTAACACATGCTGAGTAAAATATGTATAGATGCCAAGTAAATAGTTTATGTCAAGCTACAATGTATGTCAAGCCAAATAGAACTACAACAGGTGCTAAGTGATCTTCAAGTACTAAGAAATCTTTAGGTGTCGAGCAAAGATCAAGTGCTGGGAAAAGTATAGGTGTCGAGTCACTATAGAAGCTAAGTGAAATAGAATTGCTATAGGTGCCAAGTGAGCTAGTTTTTCTATATGAGTCGAGCATCAGAGGTAACAAGTGCCAAGTAACACAGATTGGACATAGTTGTTTGTAATTGCACAAACACCTATGTAAACCATTTTTTAAGCCGGCATAGAAGAATCTCAAAGGATATTAAAGATAAGAATGAATCTTTTATATTTCCTATCCAATTAGCATGCAACCAATAAGAAAAATGAAGAAGGCATGCAACCAATAAGAAAAGTACAAAGAATGAGTGGGAAATAAAAATTTAATATGGATCGTAGATGCATACCTAACCCTAAGTCTTTGAAATCCTTAAAAGGAGGATGAAACCTCATTTTATGCATGGATGAATGAAGTGTATGGGTAAACTATAGTGAAATTTAGAGGGAAGTATGAAAAGAATTAGAGGAATAGAGCAGCATTGCAGCATCCAGTTGATCAAGAAAAAAGTATCAGAATATTGAAGAGTGACATATCAGATCAAGCAAGGATCAAGTCAATCAGAACAAAACAAGGATCTCAAATCAGCAATTGGAGATTGCAAAGCTATCAGGTCAAAGACTCTTCTAATACTCTCTAGAAATTGTATTAGATAATGGGAATCCTATGGACTTAGGTTGGCTTAGCAGCCATTTATAAATCCTTTAACAGGGTGACATTCCAAGTGAATGTACAAAAGTCCTTTAACTAGGCCTACTTTTAGCAGGCTAGTGAAATCCTTTAACCAGGTAACTTTTCACAGAGTGTAAAAGTCTTTAACAGGACAAATCTTTCACAAGGTAGACCATTGCAAGTGGTCAAACATTGCTACCTTGAATAGTTACACATTGTTGCAGTGATATTTTGTAGGTGTCATCCCCACCCTAGTTTTACCTTCTCATTTTGAAGGGTCTCTGGGTTACCAAATTTGTGTGTTGTCTATTTTCATGCATGTCTTTACTTTCAAGTTTAGTAGATATATTGAATGCATGTGAATGGTTTTAGTTAAAAGAATTTAAAAGGGTTACAGTTAGTTACTTCTGATTCACCCCCCCCCCCCCCCCCCAAGAAGTAAATCTTCCCACTTGTTAATTCTAGTAGTTGGTATCAGAGCTAAGTTCTCATAAGAAGTCTACAAACTTGGGAAGATCATAGAGAATTAATCAATTGACATACAACTTTATTTACATGCTTTGGAAGAAGCTAGAGGAGAACTAAGAAAATCCTTAAAGAGAAGAAAAGAGATTGCCATAGCTGAGAATGACACACAGTACAAGGAGATTGACACCTCAATTTTTTTTCAAATGGAGATTCCAAAGAGTTTTATGTAGCAATAGTAGACCTGATGGAGAAGAATAGAGCTCAAGTAGAAGAAATTAGAATACTCAAGCTTGAACAAGAATCACAAGCCATAATGCTTTGTGAGGTAACTGAATAGAAGAAGAGAGCCACTGAAGACACAACTATGCTAGAAGATGACAAGAGAAGTCTTACCAATAGATTAGAGGAAAAGAAAATTGAGTTTGAAAGAATCTCAAACATGCAATTGGACACCTTAAGCTAGATAATGAATGCACATCATAAGCTAAATATGAAGGACATTGAGATCTCTACACTAAAGATAAAAAATGAATAATTGCAAAATGACCTGAAAAGAGAAAAGGAGATTGCAAAAAGCTTCAACAAACCCAATGAGGCCATCAAGTACTTTGAGTAGCTATTAAAATCACCAAGGGATAACAATGATACTTTAGGACTTGGTTCCATCAGTATTGAACAAGGAGAATCATCCAAGATAGAAGAAGAAAGGAGCAATAAAGGTAAGAACACTAAACCTACTTGTCATTTCTATGGTAAAACGAGACATACTTCTAATGTATGTAGGAGCAAGAATGCCCATCAGCACGATAAGCCTAAGAATGTAAGCTATTCTTATAAGTGCAAGAAGCAAGGACATCAAGCACATGAATGTAGGTCTAGGACTATCAATACACCAAAATTTGAAGGTCACTACTACAATTGCAAGAAGTGTGGACATAGAGCATTTGAGTGCAGATCAAAGCCTATGTGGATATTAAATCAGGCAACAAGAGAAGGTAACCATGGTCATTACCGCAATTGGGACTATAACACCAGGTATAGTTATCATTATTGTTAGGAATATGGACACATTCTTGACAACTACATAAGGACACATGCCAAAGGAAACTACAGCAGATGGTTAAGTTAAACCACATGTTTCAGTTGCTTGAAGACTAGACATATTAGCAGGAATTGCCCAACAAAGTCAAAGGCACCCAAGTCAAAAGTCAACAAAAGAAAAGAGAAGGTAGATGTTGAACACGTCAAAGGACAAATGAACAAGACTTGGAAGAAGAAAGATGAGGTTCACAAATCAAATGAATGGATCAATGTGATCACACTTCATCTAACTAAGTAGATAGAGGGCATGAGGGACTAATTTACAAAGTTCTATCATGCATCAGTCCTAGAAAAGATAACACTGAAAAGAAGAGATCAGAATGATTAGAGATGAAAAGTTGAAATTCAAAGTTTTCACCAGTATTGCCGAGTCATCCTTGGATGCCGATAAAATGTCAATATATGCCAAGCTGCTAGTAGGAACCAAGTGATTGGTAACAGCCAAGTTGGAAATGGAAGCCGAGTGAAGAAGAAATCTAGTTGGAGCCGAGTGATAGAAAGTCATTGGGAGCTGAGTTATACTAAAATCCTTAAGGATTCGACTGTATAGTTGTATATGCACTAAGAATTTAATGCTATGTTTTGAAGGGTATAAGGTTAATTCTTCAATCATTTCTCATCATTTCAAATGCAGAGCAAGAACAAGAAGAGCATAGGGGCAATTGATGAATAGAAATTGAAGCTTTTACATGGATTTCAACAAAGATTAAGCATTGTTTTCATCGATCTAAGTTATTCCTCAAGTGTCCCGTTGTGCAGTTATAAAGTTTGATATCTTTTGTAACCCTAGATTTACAATATGGGTTCCAATTCTAAAATGCTAAGGAAAAGGAAGGTTTCAAGGTTTAGTTAGTTAGCAATGAGGTCAAACAACTAGATTTTAGGCCAATTCCAAAAGTTTCTTATAAAAATGACCTTGTCGGCTCATTATCCATGATTCCACCCAAAGTTGTAATGGTGCAAGATGTCAAGAAATGCTACAATTGCAAGGTAGGTGCAATAGGAGACTTGGAGATTTTTCAAGCATATGATAAACTATGTGAAAATTGAGTAATTAAGAAAGAATTTCAAATAGTTGAGAAGAAGAGCTTAACTTATGCCCTAGTTTTTCCCATACTTTTTAAAATTGAATGGATAAAGATTGTCTTAAGAAGGATACATAATGGTTGTTTATGGCTAGAAGGAGGACCTATCAAGATAACAAAGAGAATTGTGCGTAGGGTTATAGGTTTTCCAACCCTAGATCAGTATAAGACCTTGCAAAGTGATTCTAAATAAGCTATTGAAAAGAACATCAGGGCAAAACGGAATAAATGAGGCATGACTATTGATGCAATCATAGATCCCCTTCTGGACTTTGTAGTAAGAATCATATCTCACAAGTTTTATCAATCAAGCAGATTGAATAGTGTTCCATGCATTGCTATGGAAGTGGCATATAAAATTGTCAAGAAAGATCATACATATGATCTAGTAGAATTGTTATTGCAATAGATCATGGAGAATCTAGGAGCAATAAGAAGATCAAAAGGTGCTCAGTGTAAGTTTGGATCAGTTCTTATTTTTATATTTTTCTATGTTCTAGAAGAATTTCCCTCTTTCGAAAAAGTAAACTGGAAATTAGATAAGTTAGCTATTACTCAAATTAACGAGTACATTGAGCAAATGGGAGACAACTTTGACTCTCTAATGACAAGTTACTTTGAATATTTCAAGAAAACCATGAAGCAAAGACTGAGGATACCAATTTCCCTAGTGGAATAGCACATCAATGATATTTGTTTCCTAGTTGATATTGATTATACCTATATCCAAGTAGCAATTCCAAGAACTAGATGGTTAATACCATTAGGATATAAGTTGAAAATTTATGAAGCATCAGCAGTAATCATAGCATTTCTTACAGAGGAAATTGATAAGGAGGCATCACACTTTGGAACATATGATGTGGTGCGATCCAAAGTGGATATGGAGTTGAGACTAGCTCCACTTTAAAGAAAAAAGATAAGCTTGTAAAGAAGCTTAAAGTAAAGTTTGGAGAAGGCACAACAAGAGAAGCAGAAGGTGAAGGTGCTGAAGTCGAGGAAGATGATGATGATGATGAAGAGGAACATCAACATCTTGCATTGACCCAAGGCTTAGGAGAAGATGAAGCAAAGGAAGAAGGTGTTGAGGAAGAAGAAGCCAAGGAAGCACCAGATCAAGCCAAGCCCAAGAAGAGAAAAGCCAAAGCTTAGCCTAAAGCCCAACTTGAAGCAAAGAAGGTCACAAAGACAACCCAAGCCAAGCCAACAATACCAGTAACAAGAGCCTCAACTCAAAAGGCTAAGGAACAAGACAAAGAGAAGAAGAAGGTTACTGAGTAGACTGGTGCCATGTAGAAGAAACCAAGGAGAAAATATGATGCAGAACTAGAGTTAGATGATGAGGAAAGGACTAAATTAGAAGATATTAGCCAATTCAAAGTGGTAAGCCATGCTTCTAAGTCCAATATTGATAAAATCTGTGATAATGTTAGGAAGAATGCAATTTTTTTGGGTTGAAAAATATTGATTTTAATAAATTAAGTAGATAAGATCAAAATAAAGTTGAAGAATCAGTATATGCCATGATGGAAGAATTCAAGAACACTCTTCTTGAATTAGAAAATACAATGCCCAAGGAATTATATGAGATTGTTGAAAATAAGTGGCATTATTGTTTAAAGATGGAAAAGGAAATAAGAGAATCCACATTGGCACAAGTAATGCTAGAATTGAGTAAAGGACAAATCACTAAGGCAAAAAAGAAACATGGGAGCAATTTTGCACCAAAATATAGAGCCTTTAGCATCTTACAGAATAAAATTGAAGATGTTGTCTAGAAATCAACAAGAATGTGGAAGTTGACATATGGCTTGACTACTTTCAAGGATGGAGAAGAAAATCCCTTTGAGGGACAAAACACTAAAAAAGATAAAGATGCAAAGAAGGCTAAGACTAGCAAGAAAGAAGAAGACAAAGAACAAGAAAAAGGATGAAGGAGAAAAAGAACCAGAAAAAGAAATAGTGAAGGTGGAAACAAAAAAAGAAAAAGAAATGGAAACAGTTGAAGAGGAGCAGCAAACTTAACAGAATGTACAAGATACACAATTTCCACCTCCTAGTCCTCCACATATAGCACTTACAATTATAGTCATATAAAGGATGTTCTTGACAATTTTTCTTAGAATATCAACCCCTTAACTATAGAGGATCTCAACAAAATCCTTCACCAATCAACACTACAAGCACAACTATGCACAAATCCAGTATTGGTAAGTGTTGATGAGCTGCAAAAAGTTCTAGCAGCAATAACAAGGGAGAAGGAAACTACACAAGAACTATCAACACAACCTCCCACTATTACAACAGATTAACCTCAAGAGAAAAAGGTACAAGAAAAAGTTGCAAAGGTTGACTCTACAACAAAGATGACAACTACTACCAAGGAGCCTACAAAGGAACCAATAGGACAACATATTCCTATAACACAAACCCTAGGTGCACCTCCTCAAATTGTCATCATTGATCGAGGTAGTAAAGGAGAGGATAAAGAAGTAGAGAAAACCCCTAAGGAGTAGGAGGAAATACAAACATTGGTAAACTTGCCTACCTTAGGGACTCCTCAAAAATAGTTGAGCACTGATGCAATGCCATTGCAAATTTCTACACTAGACTCAAGCTCAACTAAGGTTACAAGGGTACTCCACTATGGAGACCCTACATTAGATGAAGAAATAGTCATACCAAGCTATAACTCAAAGAAAATGAACCTGCAATAGACATATGAAGTGTAAGAGGCACTAGAAAAGAGGAAAAGACAAGAGATACTCAGAAATGAGTATAAGTAGAAGTAAGCATTGGTAGAAATAAAAGAAATATTTCTTGATGCATTCAGCTTGCAAACACCTGATGAAACAAAGCTTATATTGGAACAACTATTAGATATTGTAGAATAGGTGACTAATGAAGACCAAGAAACCAATGTGAAACTAATGGAATGGTCTGAGAAGAAATTTCAAGGAAAAGTTAATGAAAAGATATCTAGTGAAATAGCACTGTCACTAGTTGAATTGGCAAAGAAGATTGACAAAGTGAAAAGGGTACTTGAGACTATATTCTCACTATACAAAAAGTTGTGTGATTTCTCATATTTCACATAGGAGACAAGCCAATGAATAATGATCTTGGAGAGAAATCTAAAGATTTCCAGCACTTAACTCCCAAATGATCCAGCTCAGAGTGAGAAGCATTTTGCCCAAACGCTTCACACATAGAAGGAACTAGTTATGTTGATAGTAGAGGAGGCCAACATCAAGGCCAAACTGATGCAGATACAGTCTTCCATAACCCCACACCTAGAAGTACTCCATAAAGAACAAGCATATGTAGAGAATTTTCTCAACGAAGATCTTAATCTTTCTACTTTGGAAGGACTTGTTCATCTTATAGCAGAAACAACTATCCAACATAAATCATTGGAAATTGCTTTGGATAATTGGGATGCATCTCTCAAGATGATTATGGAGGTCAATAAAACATTTTTGGAAAAATATGGTCTTACTCCTTAGAACCCTTTGACATAACTATCAAAAAGGGGGAGATATAGCAAAAGGGGAGAAATAATTAAGAGGAAAATATAATGTTTTAGGGAGTTGTAAATAAGAATGGAAGAAACACAAATATAGAGTATAGGGTACATAGATACATCAACTCAGGGGGAGCACAAGAATTTTGGTTATAGTCACAAGAATGACATAGCACAATAGCTTATGGGGAGTTACAACACTTTTTGAGGTATATATAGAGATAGTTTTCACAGAATTTTGAGAAGTTTTGAAGTTTTGTATACATGCCAAACTGTATGCATATTTTACTCAAGGAGATTAGAATTTGATATATTGTTAAGTGTTTTTGATACTCATGTCAAAGGGAGAGATTTTTGAATCTAAGACTAGGTTTTGACTATTTTGTGTCAACACACTTAAGATGTTTACTAAGTTCATGCTAATCTAGTAACACATGCCAAGTAGATAGTTGATACCGAGCTACAATGTATGTCAAGCTAGACAGAACTACAACAGATGTCGAGTCAAGATCAAGTGTCAAGAAAAGTATAGGTGTTGAGTCACTCTAGAAGCTGAGTGAAACAAAATTGCTATAGGTGCCGAGTGAGCCAATTTTTCTATATGAGCTGAGCATCAGACGTAACAAGTGTCGAGTAACATAGATTGGATATAGTTGTTTGTGATTGCCCAAACACCTATGTAAACTATTTTTTGAGCTGACGTAGAAGAATCTCAAAGGATATTAAAGATAAGAATGAATCTTTAATATTTCCTATGCAATCAGCATGTAGCCAATAAGAAAAATGGAGAAGGCATGCGACCAATAAGAAAAGTGTAAAGAATGAGTAAAAAATAAAGATTTAATATGGATCATAGATTCATACCTAACCCTAAGTCTTTGAAATCCTTAAAAGGAGGACGAAAACCCATTGTATGCATGAATGAATGAAGTGTATGGGTGAACTATAGCAAAATTTAGAGGGAAGTGTGAAAAGACTTAGAAGAATAGAGCAACATTATAGCATCTAGTTGATCAAAAACAAAGTATCAAAATATCAAAGAGTGACATACCAGTTCAAGCAAGAATCAAGTCAATTAGAGAAGAACAAGGATTTGGAATTAGCAATTGGAGATTGTAGAGCTATCAGGTCAAAGACTTTTCTAATACTCTCTAGCAATTGTATTAGATAATGAAAATCCTATGGACTTAGGTTGGATTAGTAGCCATTTGTAAATCCTTTAATAGGGTGGCATTCCAAGTGAATGTACAAAAGTCCTTTAACCAGACCTACTTTTAGCAATGTAGTGAAATCCTTTATCTAGGTCACTTTTCACTGAATGTAAAAGTCTTTAACAGGATAGGCCTTTCATGGGGTAGACCATTGGAAGTGGTCAAACACTATAACCTTGAACAGTTACACATTGTTGTAGTTATATTTTGTGGGTTTCATCCCCACCCTAGTTTTACCTTCTCATTTTGAAGGGTTTCTGGGTTTCCAAATTTATGTGTTGTTTATTTTCATGCATGTCTTTACTTTCAAGTTTAGTAGATACATTGAATTCATGTGAATGGTTTTAGTTAAAATAATTTAAAAGGGTTAAAGTTAGTTACTTCTGATTCACACCCCCCCCCTCTCAGAAGTAAATCTTCCCACTTGTTAATTCCAATAGTTAAAGGATTTAATCACCCTGTTAGGAGTGGCATTGCAAGAGGTCTTGAAACAATTCAATGCAATCACCACTTTGTTATAGGATTTACAAATGGTTGTTAAACCAACTCTATTCAGAGATTTTAGATCACTACTACAATGGTTAGAGAATAACAATGAAATGACCTGATTGTGATGCAACTGAATTTGATTATAGATCTCTGTTCTGGTTCATACTTGATCCTTCCTGATCAAATAATACTTTTCTGCTCCACAAGGATACCAACTTATCGTTCAAGTTCACTTCCTCTCTCTTTATCTCTTTCAACTCATTCAACTTGCATTTTTACACACTTTCAAATCACAACTTGACCTTTTACTTATACCTTTTAGATTGACAAGTTATCTCAAATACAAATTAGAATAACCAATATTCATTACCATAGTTGCCTAAAATCAATAGGTAAAATAATTAAGCTTTACATGCCAAAATAAGAAAATCCTTTGGTAGTCGACCAAGCTCAGTAGAAATTGATTTTTAAGTGATTTCCTATGTTAACCAATAGAAGCTCGGTTAACACTATGAACTTACAAAATCCCTTTGATAATTGAGTTAACTCGGTTAATACTAACCCTGTTCAACTTTCCCTTTGTTAATCGAGTGAGTTCAATTAACACTCTTTTTTGCATAACTTCCTTCGATGCTTGAGTGAGCTCGGTAGATACTGCCTCCTATATAGAGTAGACTCAAGAATGTTTGATAGACTAGGAAAACTATCTTCACTGACCAAGTGAGCTTGGCATGCACTAACTATCAACTGATATGACATTTGTGTAACATCAAAGACAACACACAATTAATCAATTGTATCCAATAGGATATGGCATGTTATTTTTCCTATTGCTTGGTTGCTAGACATGAACTTTTAGTAGTATTTTGTAGTTAACTAGTGGATTTTAGTAACCCCTATAAAAAAAATGTTTTACTTAATAAAAAAACAAAGGATTGAGCAAAGATAACATACTTCTTATTGAGTTAAGTAAATTGTCTTCTAACAATGTTGATAAACACCACATTCTTGGGAAAGTAAAAATAGCTCTATTGAATAAATATTTTATCAAGCCACTAGGACACATGGTACAATTTAGTTTCATGCATCAAATCAGATATATCTAAGTCAAGATTAAATCCAAGCAATGTAAAATTGAATACCATAAAAACTAGAATATAACACATCAAATAAGGGAAAATTAATTTATTCAGTTATGGTAAATAAATTTTGCATGACAAATTAGTGATATTCCATCATTAGTCTAGAGCTAAGTATCTTATCTTCTTGTTAATTGTCTCGTGTATTTATATCCATTTACAACCCAAAACTATGTTTAAATCTAGGCTAATAATTTTAAACATATTGTATTCATTCCATTTGCATAAATATTTTTAAGTTTAAAGGTGATTTATTTCTTTTATTTGTTGCCAACCCAACATTTTCTTACATGTATCTAAGGTTTGACCTTATAATTCTATCTCAAGTTGTCTCAAGATTGTATATATAACTTGTCTTTTCATTTTATATCCTTGTGGTGTGCATCAACTTTTCTATGCATATTGGATCAATCATTTCCTCACATGATTCATAAGGAATCTTGCCAATCCTTCCTTCCCTAGGATTCAAAGATATGGAGATGATATATTTCCTAGACATAGACCCCTTGAGCACCAAATTGTTATGGAGGCTCACCACCAATTAACACAAAGATTGAGGTGGACTTAGCACATCTCATCGCAAAGTTAACCTAATGGCAATTTATCAGTGGGAGAAAGACAATGCATGTTATGGCAAGGGACTTGAAAGAGTGAGATAGGGAAATCTAAAGTCAATGAAGAGAGTTGAAAAAATACAAAGGAAAGAAAAGAAGTAGAAATAAGAAGTGGAAGAGGATTCAAAAGGGAACAAAAAATAAATCAAAAGAGTTGGAGGTGGTAGTTGTATGCACCCTAAAATGGTCGCCTAGACTATGGGCCCCCATTATTCAATTTATCAAATTTCTTGAATCAATGATTTGAAATATTTTTATTAAATCAATTTAAATCAATTTCCTTGATCAAATTCAATTATTTATTTTTCTACGGTTGATCATTTTATCCTAAGTCTTGTTTAATTAAAAGAAAATCTTCCTTTTAATTAAATAAAATAAGTCCTCATTTAATTAAAAGAAAACATCTCTTTTAATTAAATAATTCATCCACATTTAATTAATTAAGAGAAAAACCCCTCTTTGAATAAATTAAAATATTTCCTATTTAATTAAAATAACTTGCTCCCTTTTAATTAAATAAATCCCACATGAAAAAGAAAAAGAAATAAATAAAAATTAAATAAATTCATTTTTCCTTCCCTCATTTAATTCTTCTCCTCTTTTCTCATTGGTGAATTTTTTTCTCACGTGGATCAAATTCTATTATCCCATATTGGTTGTGAGAAGCTTTCCACCTCCACATTTTTCTTTATAAGGGAGAGTCCTCTCCTCATTTTTTATCATCCATTATTATGCTATTGTTTTGCTGTAGGTTTGGACATCCATTATTATGCTATTGCTATGTTGCAGGTTTGGAGAACAATTTTTGGAGAAGTTTTAACATTAAAGATTTTTGTGGAGAACTTATATCTTCTTGTCTTCTTCTCTCATGCATCCATGGCTTCCATCATGAGGTTTCATCCTTGCATTTTCATATTAGCTTAGATCTTGCATTGATAGATTAGATCTTGCTTTCATAGATTAGATCTTTATTGTTATCATATAGATTACTTTGCATTTTTATTTGCATGCATATTTTTATACTTGAATCTCTTGTTTCATGGTGTACTTGCATGGGCACAAACCAGGTTAAACTAAGGGCCTCCATTACAAACCATTGCACTCCATGAATAGAGAGCTATGAGCTGCCATTAAAAACTTTATTTTTGAGCAATCTTGGATATAATGACTCATAGAAGTGTGCTTAAATTTTAGATATACATTTTTGGTGCCCACCATGGGACAACCCACCTTTACTTGCTATTTTTAGATATTTTTGGAGTTAACCCCCTTGTGCAGATTTGTTTGCAGACAAAAAACTCTAGATCTAAAAGATTTGATCATATCTCCCAAATGGTTAGGTATTTTGATTTGAATTTTTTTTGCAAGGTGATGACATATCAAACAAGCTTCAGTCCAATTTTTAGATTTTTTTGAGGTATTTTTGATTTTTTATATTTTTTTCTTTATTTCTAATGAAAAGTATTTTTAAGGAGCAAATTAGACTTTTTTTAAGAAAAGTATACATTTTTGGAAAGCTCTCTTAATTCTAAACATAGTTAGTTCTTTGTATTTTGATTTTAGAGATCATATTAGGGCTCAATAATTTGATTCGCAAAAATTAGTTTATTTTGACAAAATGGATCCTTGGGGCACAAATGAAAAGATATAATCAAAATTATAACATTTTTGGAAAGCTCTCTAATTTTTGATAGGGGTCACTTTTTTGCATTTAGGATTTTGGATCAGAATTCATACCATATAGGTCCAATCTTGATGAATTAAAAAGGGCATGTAATGAATAGCTTGCATTTAATTTTTAAAATGGATCAACGTATGATGTGAGCTTTCATTTGGGTTATTTTCTAATTATTATCACTCTTAAAAATTAGATTTTTAGATCTAACCCTAGTTTTGCATAAGTTAGATATACATTGCATATCTTGTGTTTACTTATTTTGCTTGTTGCTTTGTTTGTTGCGAGCAAGTGTTCAAGCATAAATGAAAGGTACGATAGAGAAAAGATGCATTGCAAAGATTACTAAGTATTTTTTTGGATCTCTATAATATTTGAATTTGTAAGTAAAATGAACTCTCTCATTTGTTTGGCTTGAGTGCTTTTACATGCTTTCATAGATTCACACTTCATTTGGTGCTTTAAATTTGGATCTAGATTTTCTTTCACGCATCTATGTTTCACATAGTAATTAGGCCCTATGAACAATATTTGGGAGATCTTAAGAGACTAAGCTTCATTCACTTGCTTTTCATGTGAAGCTCCTCTTGATGACGTATCCCCTTGTAGGTAGGGAAGGATATTCGTTATTATCTCACTATTCCACTTAGATTTTTCCTCAACATTCATTAGTCCTTTCTCTTTTGAGATTGGTGATGTTCATTGTTGGATTTTCCAAATATTTCGTGAGGTGATTTCAAATTAGTGTGTCAAAGAATCTTGTTTTCTATATTTGGATAAGGTGAAGAGGCTAGAGGAGTATGCTATGTTCCCTTTTGGGCACATCAGAAACTTGAAACTCTTGAATCTAAACCAAGTCCCCATGTGGTACAATTTCGTGAGTCTTCCTTGATTAGAGAGGGTTAAACTGTAGTGGACATTCCCTTTATTGGGTCAGCCATGTGGATGGAACCTCAAGTGGTAATAGCCATTTTTGACGTGGTAGTAGCAACTGTTATATAAATGTCCTTGTGGGGGAAATCCTCATCAGTGTAGTCTTTTGTTGGGCTATCAGTGTTAAAATTATTTTACAATAACTAAGAGTGGGGGTGAATCAGTTATCCAAGGTCCAGTAATTTCCAATACAAGTTTTCAAATCCTTAATGGCATATAATTGAAATTTTCATGCATGCAATTGAACATTAAACAATCATGAAAAGTAAACATGCATCACCACATAACACAAAGGATTTTGGTGACCCAAAAACCCTCCAGGAATAAGAAGGTAAAACTAGGGTGGTGATGATACTCACAAAGTAACTATGCAATTAATTTCAACCACTTCTAATGGTTTGCCTTGTTAAAGGCTTGCCCTGTTAAAGGCTATGACACATTATTAAATGTGACCCTGTTAAAGGATTTCTACACCCTATTAGGAGTGTGCCTTGTTAGAGGACTTAAGAACATTCAATTTAGAATGCCAACCTATTAAAGGATTTACATAGAGTTGTTAGGCCTGCCCAAGTCCATGGGATTTATAGTCACCTTCTCAAAAGAAATTTTTATCCCTCTCTAAGGATCTCCTATCCTTCTCCTGAGGATCTCTTATCCTTCTTCTGGGGATCTTCTATCCTTTTCCTGAGGCTTATCCACCTAGATGTTAAGCTAACCTAGCAATGTAGGATTTTAATGTCTAATACAATGGTAAGAAAGTATTAGAAAGGTTTTGACCTGATAAAGATTGCAACTCTAACCTTGCAGATTTCATATCACTCTTCAGTTCTTTTCGTTGCTTGGCTTTTCTTCCTTGCAGTGTTGATAACTTGTTCACCCTTCAAAATCTATCTCCTTGAGTTCTTCCACTCATCATGCCAATGCACTCTATGGTCACTTGATCAACTCAGAGTCTTGATGCTCTATGCTTACTCCTCACTGTGTCCTCTTCTTGACACTTCACACTAGCCTTCTCTTGGCTTCTTCACACGACCATGACCACTACCACACTTTGATCTTCTGACCTATAACTCCTTATAAAGAAGTTCTATTCTACATTTCCCGCTCAAATCTTCCTTCTCATTAATTTGATTTGATTTGAGAGAATGATATTATTTTCCCTCCAAATTGTTTCTTTTAGAAAATTCATGATAAGTTCATTAGTATTCACCTTGAATTGGTTTGCATGGTTTACATAAAATTCTGTGACATCTACTCATCATCCTTATCATCTAACTAATTCACAAAATTCAATGTAACAAACTTATCGTTAGTGATCTGGCAAATTTTTTGACTTCATAAATAATGTAGCAACTCAGCATCATTGGTTTATTGATGCTCGGCATTGACTGGGTTACTCATCTTCTACTGCTATTTATTAATGCTTGACACCTGAAGAAATTGTCCAATACAAGTTTTCAA
Source organism: Cupressus sempervirens (assembly GCA_028749045.1). Taxonomy (NCBI): domain Eukaryota; kingdom Viridiplantae; phylum Streptophyta; class Pinopsida; order Cupressales; family Cupressaceae; genus Cupressus; species Cupressus sempervirens. The sequence goes on along the minus strand of CM053789.1, from coordinate 767,633,235 downwards.
ATCCTTAATGGCATATAATTGAAATTGTCATGCATGCAATTGAACATTAAACAATCATGAAAATTAAACATGCATCACCACATAACACAAAAGATTTTGGTGACCCAGAAACCCTCCAGGAATAAGAAGGTAAAACTGGGGTGGTGATGATACCCACAAAGTAACTATGCAATTGATTTCAACCACTTCTAATGGTTTGCCTTGTTAAAAGCCTACCCTGTTAAAGGCTATGACACACTGTTAAATGTGACCCTGTTAAAGGATTTCTACACCCTGTTAGGAGTGTGCCTTGTTAGAGGACTTAAGAACATTCAATTTAGAATGCCACCCTATTAAAGGATTTACATAGATTTGTTAGGCCTGCTCAAGTCCATGGGATTTATAGTCACCTTCTCAAAAGAATTTTTTATCCCTCTCTAAGGATCTCCTATCCTTCTCTTGAGGATCTCTTATCCTTCTTCTGGGGATCTTCTATCCTTTTCCTGAGGCTTATCCACCTAGCTGTTAAGCTAACCTAGCAATGTAGGATTTTAATGTCTAATACAATGGTAAGAAAGTATTAGAAAGGTTTTGACCTGATAAAGATTGCAACTCTAACCTTGCAGATTTCATATCACTCTTCAGTTCTTTTCGTTGTTTGTCTTTTCTTCCTTGTAGTGTTGACAACTTGTTCACCTTTCAAAATCTATCTCCTTGAGTTCTTCCACTCATCATGCCAATGCACTCTATGGTCACTTGATCAACTCAGAGTCTTGACGCCCTGTGCTTACTCCTCACTGTGTCCTCTTCTTGACACTTCACACTAGCCTTCTCTTGGCTTCTTCACATGACCACGACCACTACCACACTTTGATCTTCTAACCTATAACTCCTTATAAAGAATTTATATTCTACATTTCTTTCTCAAATCTTCCCGCTCATTAATTTGATTAAATCTGAGAGAATGATATTATTTTTCCTCCAAATTGTTTCTTCTAGAAACTTCATGATAAGTTCATTAGTATTCACCTTGAATTGGTTTGCATGGTTTACATAAAATTCTGTGACAACTAATTCACAAAATTCAATGTAACAAACTTATCGTTAGTGATCTGGAAAATTTTTTGACTTCACAAATAATGTAGCAACTCAGCATCATTGGTTTATTGATTCTTGGCATTGACTGGGTTACTTAGCTTCTACTGCTATTTACTAATGCTCGACACCTGAAGAAATTTCCTAAGTTACTTGGCACTTGAACAATCCTATGCTACTTGGCACTTGAATGATCTTGCTTGACACCTAAAAAATTTCTCGGCACACACTAAAGTTGAACTTGCTCAACTTCAACTAGTTTGCTTGGCACTCACAAATGAACTTAGTTTAAACCTTACATCTTTGATGTGTCTTAGTGTTTCCATTCTCTATGTCTTAGAGTATGTCATCAATACACTATTTCATCAATGGCTTAGCTGATCCTTATACTTCATTACAACATCATAACTTCAACCTTTCTCTAGGTGCTCTGGTTACATCTTATTGATTGCCACCTCCTTGTCAATCAACCAATTGATAGTATTTGGATCACTTAAGCAATTGTCATTCCTACAAGTAGCAAGTTTGACATCAATGAAAAAACAATGATTGAAAATATTCTTTTCCAGTTCCATTATTCTGCATTCATGATCTTTTCAATCATTTCCAATAGTCAGATCTCCTTAGTATCTCTAGTTGATTAAATTCTTAGAATATGTCAAAACCTTAGTGCATTGGGATTGGATTTCGCCCACTCTAGATTGTAAAAGTTGTAGAGTTGAACATTACTAAGAACCATAGTGCTACCAAATTTTCTTTTCTAGGACTATGTGCATGATTGGAAAATATTTTGAGAACATACACAGTAGTGGTTCTAGGTATTAGATTGATACTATGACACTAATCTTATTCATGTGCAAGGTTGCTTTGTCCCTTGCTCATTGTTTGAAGACGTTTTCTTCAAATCCCTATTTTTTGTCTTGCATGCTTGGTTCATGATTAAAAATCTATCGATACACCTAGTTGGACATTTAAAATGAATAAAATATAAGTTCTACATCAAGACTTTACAATGAAACTGCTTTCTATTCCTATTATTTCCAATCTCCCTAGGTTAATCCAATTTAGATTAGACTATTTACCCCATTGTTAGAAGCTTGTTTGCACCTTGGGTTATTATGCCTTGACCTCTTGAATTAGTAATCATTGATTTCACAAGAGACCTTGTTTGGAGTTGGTGAGTTAGAGACCATCCTTGTTGAGAAAGATATACTTTGGATCTTTTGATATTATGCTTGGAGATTCTCAGTAATCTCTTGTCCATCTACTTTCATTAAAATTCAATTTTAATTAATTAAAATTTGGGAAAATCATCCTCGTAGTCCATATATGCTAGGGCATTCACCCAAAGTTGTGGGCATCTCTATGGCAGTGTTGGTTTACATCTATTGCAATATTTTATCTTACCATCTCTTTCTTGGACAAGTGGACGATTTTTCTATCCTAGTTTGGTACCAATGTTTCTTAGGTTTATCCTATCAATTAGTACCTTTTCTTTCATGTTGGTTACAAGTGCTATTACATGTTTCTCAACATTCAAATGAACTCAAATGGTATCAAATTTCACAAAATGACTCTTGTTCTTCTTTCTTCTTCTTCCATGTCTTTCTAATCTCTCATTTCCATTCTTCCTCTTCTTCATGTCTTCTTGATTCTGTTTCTCCTATTATCATGTAGTCTACCTTCTTCTATTCATCCTCTCCCTTCTTCCATGCTTGATTCTTCTTCTTCTAGAACCATGGATCTTGAATATCTTCTAAGGGACCATCTTTTGAGCATAGATGAACTCAACCTCCTTATTGAATTTGACAAGTGTTGTTACTCCAATAGATATATGGATGCCAACCTTGTGAAAAAAATGATGGAAAAAGGGAAGAAATCAGATGTTCTTGCTAGGATCATACACAATATCATATCACAATGTCCCTCTTCCAAATATTCCTTATCTTACAAGTCTTATCATGATTCTTCTAAATATCATTCAGATTCTTCATCTTCTAAGTCTTATCATGATTCTTCGAAAAATTGTTTAGATTCTTCAGCTTCTAATTCTTATCATGATTCTTCTAAATACCATTCACATTCTTCATCTTCTATTTCTTATCATGATTCTTCTAAATATCATTCACATTCTCCATATTCCAACTCTTACGATGATTCTTCTAAATATCATTCATGTAGGTCTTTACCTACCTCTTCTTCACAATATCATTCTTCTTCTACTTCTATCAGGAGTCTTATTCCTCTTATTGATACATACCATAATGAACAACATGAAAAGTCTTGTGATATGCCTATCTATAATGCCTATAGTAACTATGATTATGGTGATGATGACTATTATATTGCTATGAGTCCTAAAAGTCCTCCTAGTCCTATGCATGTGCTTAAAGGAGATGAGTCAGGGATAGATATTGATGGTAATCCATATGACTCAAATTTTGAAAACAACATTGATAAATTTTGTGAACAATACCTAAATGATAAATCTGCATTTTTGAGGAAGAGAAAGCATTTTTTTCTCTGAAATAAAATATCAATGGCATAAGAGATCCTCTTCTAAGAACCCTCATGTTGAAACTAAATATTACACTCTTGAGAATGATCATGTTAATGTTGAACCTTTTTCTTCTGATGCTTCCTTTCCATCTTCTACTTCCTCCACTATCTATACATCTCCTAAAGATTTTGAGTCTCTCAAATCTTCTACTAATCCTTCATCCAACAAAGATTCTAATACTTTTCATGTGGTTCCCTAAAGTTATCCTCAAAGGCTACCTCTTAAAAAAACTCAAGCTTACCTTAACTTGGCTACAAATACTTTTGATAATGCTAAATCTAAAGAGCCCAAGCCTTCATGCACTACAATGCCTAATTTAGCTAGTCCTTCATCATCTATTCCAATGTCTTCCATACAATTCCAACATGCTTCTTTCTCCTTAAGAGTGGCTTCATGTCAAGAGGACTCTAAAAATGATAAAGAAAATAATATAAAGAAAGATCAAGATAACGAACCCTCCATGTCATCCAATTATTTTCATGATGTATCTGATCCATTTCATGGTTCTTTTGATCCTATGTGCCCTTCCTCATTCATTCCACCATGTCTTAAGTCTTTTCTTAAGCAAGATCAAGCTACTACTTACACCACTGAGCTTATTCACAGTCAATATGACCTTAATATAGTTGCACCTTCCAAAGATGATACTTCCATTAAGGTTATTAAAAATAGTGTTGTTACTTCCAATGTTGAGCCTATTAAAAATCAAGAGCAAAACTCTACACTTATGCTATCCAAAGATCCTTGTCAAGATCAAAGTCTTCCATCTTCTTGTTCTACCACTCCATCTTCCCTTCCACTTTATACTCTTCCTAAGTCTTATCAAGCTTCAAGTACTCCTATCAAAGAAGTTGTTCCTATTCAAGATGTTTATGATCCTATCAAAAATCCTAATGCTCACTCTAAAGATATTGATGTCCTTGATTGTCATATAGATGTTGATGAACTTATTTATTACCCTTTTACATCTTCCACATTCCTTGGACCTCCCCCACTAATACTAAATGCTTCACGTCTTCCTTCCATCTTGGGTCCTTATGTCCCTTCACTTTCCCCTCCCAACTATCCTAATTTATCATCCATCTTGGGTCCTTACATCCCTCCCTCTCCTATCTTTTCTCAAGATCAACATAGATGCATATCCTTGAATCTTTTTCATCCACCCACTCACCTAAACCAGTCATATTATCCTTCTTCTTCCACAAGTCCCAAGTCTTTTGGAAGTAACTTGAATGTTCAGTACAAGAAAAAGAAGCAATTCAAAAATCCATACAAAAAGGAAGATGACCATATCTAATCAACATGGGGGAATAAAGTCAAAAGAGATATCTAAGAAAAAATTTATAAGACAAGTATGGGTTTCAAAATCCATCATTGAAGATATTATCTCTAAATCATCAAAAAGAAATGAAAAGAGGCCTATGGCTATATGGATTCCAAAGTCTCTATTGAGAGAGTCTAATGTTGAACAATAATTGAAGTTGGCATTCAAGCTTCCAAAGAATTCCACTTCATCTTCTTCCAAAAGCATTCTTCCATTCCATGCACCTAAACCGCAACCTCTTCTATTCACTCACCATATTCCTTCATGTATTCCTTCATTCACATTTTCTCCATTCTCTCACCACCTTTCAAGGTGTGTGTTGATGTTGATCTTGCCTTTACTTCCATCTTCCAATCTTACTCACTTTGCATAAAGCCATATCCTCCATTTTTGTCTTCCATCTTCCTTTCCCTATTAGCATCTTTGAGCATATCATTTCAAATCCTTTCCATGTCATGGTTTAAACTTTCAAGGAGCATTATCTAAAAAGCTTTATTTCTTCTAAAAAAATCAAAAAAAATTGAAAAATTTTGAGAAAAGAATGAAATTTTTTTAAATGTGCCTTGGTGAAAACATGGTAATCAGGCACCTTGGTAGCAAAAGTGAAGAAAAATAAATTTGTCCTATGGTGAAAACCACTCCCTTGTGGTGCCTTGGATAAGTACCATGATGAAAACTTGACAATTAGGTATCATGCATAGTTCTTCTACATATTTTATCCATTATGTCTTCTTTTTTTGATCTTGACAATGTTGACCTATACACAAACATTTGGCTATGTTGTGAGCTATTTTATGATGATCTTCTTTTCATTCCTTTCATGTTTAGCCTTCATATCTATTTTCCTCCATTCATTCTAGTCTTTCACTATCTTTTTCCCATTTACCCCTTTGGTCTTGATCTAATAAAATATGATGATATAAAGCCTCTTGACATGTCTACTCCTTTGAATTGCATCTTTCTCACTTTTACATTATGCTTTTGTGAATTATCTTATGTTGGCCTTTCATTTCTTGTCCAAATGTGCTTTATATGGCAATTTTTCCCTAGCTTAGGTACTATTGAGGAGTTTTCCCTGGAGGATTTCTTCCCTTTATTCTCCTTCATTCTCTTGTCTTTCATTTCTTCCACCAGCTTGCTAATCACTCTTGTCCTCTAGCTTGCTAGACATTGGGACTACATGATGTGATCTTGCTTGAGATTTTAATGCATTTTTTGTCTAGGGGCATTGCATATTATTTGTATATATTTACTGATCTTGAAAAAATACAAAAAAAATGATATATTTCAAAAATCCAAAAAAATGATACATTGTGAAAATTCTAAAAATTGAAAAATGTCTTGAAAAAATAATTATCTTAGTAATAAGAGCTTTGATGTATCTCCAAAAAAAAAAAATTATATATTACAAAAATACAAAAAAATTCAAAAAATTCAAAAATTTGAAAGAAAAAAAAAGTGCCTTGGTGAAAACCTAGAAATAAGTGCCTTGGTAGCAAAAATATGAAAAATAAATTTATAAGAAGTCCTGAAAAAAAAAAAATCCAAACCTGGTGAAAACCTGGAAATAGGTGCTACTTGAAGCCTTTGCACCCCTATTTCTTAGTGTGTGTCCTCGACACTTAGCCTTTCTCCTTCATGCCTTCTCCTTGTTGCCTTGGTTGAGAATTGGTCTTTGTCTAGGGGGCATAACTATGTTAGCTTTAGTCTCTTGGATGCATTAGTCTTTAGGAGACCTCACAAATGGTATTTTTCAACGCCATCCCAATTGTATTTTTCAATACAACCCTTGACGCTGAGTGTATTTCAACACTTATTGGTTTGATCTTACCGAATTTTGTCATATGATCTTCCTTGTTTGCAAACATTTAATCCTTATCCTCAAAACTTAGTATCAGTTAACATTTTATTTTTATTTTTTAAACATAAACACTTAATGCTTGACTTATGTCATGATCTTTTCTTTGTGTGCTATTTGTTATTGATTTTTGTCGATTGCCATTGTCTGATAAGTTTCTTTGAGATGCATAGCTAGAGGATTTGGGGCATGGGGCATGTTTTTATTTGTTTTCTACTTGTGGGTGTGGTCTTGAAACTCTAGAGTGTCTCTTGTTGTCCCCTTGAACACTTAGGAGATTTGACACATCATCCTTGACTATTTTCACACAACTATTCTTTCGGTCATCCTAACATCTATGTCTTGATGCGAGCATAGTTTTGCTACATTAAATTGGGTACGCTAGCATCATAGTAATCTTGACCTTTATGTCTTTGATGCTAATGTTAGAATCTTTCCACATTTCGATCTGATATAAATCACATTCATATCTTCATAGTTGTGTTTGTGACTACTAATGATTGTGTGACTTTTTGGCATCTATTAATAATGGCCCAATGATGAGAATAAGTTTCTTTACATTCTCTAATGAATGATGAACACAAAATCATATGTTATAGTTACTCTTTTGCAAGTACACCATTGCATTTTCATGTAGCTTGCATTATTCGACTTCATGTTAGTTTGCATTTTTAGGCTACATTATGAGTTTGAGAGGGTTTTTCTTTCATCTTTCTTGTGGACTTTTAATCAACTATGGTCATGTTTTGATCTTAATTTCCTTATCTTCTTTCATGATCTCAATCAAAATTTCTATCTTAAACAATTGATTGATTTTAGGGCATTATATATTCTTCTTTCTGTTTCTTTCCATATCTTCCAAACTTCTATCTTCCATTTGCTTTTACCCGACTTCTTTTCTTTTAATTCACCTTTGAGGCATAATATTTCACACTTGATGGTCTTTCTTGGTTCTCTAATTCTTATATCTTTTATCTTATATCAAGAACTTTATCTTTTGTTTGATTTGATCAATTTTATCAATTTGTTGTTTCTCTTCTATCTCATTTTGATCTTGATCACGAGGGGGCAGTACCTATCGACTTCAATCCTTGATTCAATTTTATCAATTTTATCCTCAAACTTTTTAAGTCAAAATTTGTTTGTATTCTTTGCTCTGATGTGTTCCCAAATTGACCACACATCTAGGTTGTTTTGTGATCTTGAATCAACCTCACACTTGAATTTCTTTCATTGACTACATGTGTTCCCAAATCAATCACACATTAGCCAAAGAGGGGCAAATGTATGCACCCTAAAATGGTCACCTAGACTATGGGCCCCCATTATTCAATTTATCAAATTTCTTGAATCAATGATTTGCAATATTTTTATTAAATAAATTTAAATCAATTTCTTTGATCAAATTTGATTATTTATTTTTCTAAAGTTGATCATTTTATCCTAAGTCTTGTTTAATTAAAAGAAAATCTCTCTTTTAATTAAATAAAATAAATCCCCATTTAATTAAAAGAAAACCTCTCTTTTAATTAAATAATTCATTCATATTTAATTAATTAAGAGAAAAACCCCTCTTTTAATTTAATTAAATATTTTCTATTTAATTAAAAGAGCTTGCTCCTTTTTAATTAAATAAATCCCACGTGAAAAAGAAAATTAAATAAATTCCTTTTTCCTTCCCTCATTTAATTCTTCTCCTCTTTTCTCATTGGTGAAATTTTGTCTCACATGGATCAAACTTTATTATCCCATATTGGTTTTGAGAAGCTTCCCACCTCCACATTTTTCTTTATAAGGGAGAGCCCTCTCCTCATTTTTTATCATCCATTATTATGCTATTGTTATGCTATAGGTTTGGACATTTATTATTATGCTATTGTTATGTTGCAGGTTTCGAGAGCAATTTTTGGAGAAGTTTGAACATTAAATCTTTTTGTAGAGAACTTCTATATTCTTTTCTTCTTCTCTCATGCATCCATGGCTTCCATCATGGGGTTTCATCCTTGCATTTTCATATTAGCTTAGATCTTGCACTGATAGATTAGATCTTGCATTGTTTTGCATTATTATCATATAGATTAGTTTGCATTTTCAGTTGCATGCATATTTTCATCCTTGAATCTCTTGTTTCATGGTGTACTTGCATGGGCACAAACAAGGTTAAACTGAGGGCCTCCATTACAAACCCTTGCACTCCATGAATAGAGAGCTATGAGCTATCATTCAAGACCTCATTTTTGAGCAATCTTGGATATAATGACTCATAGAAGTGTGCCCACATTTTAGGCATATAGTAATAAGCTCTTTTGGAATATAAACATGCTTAACAAATCCACTTAGCCTCTTACACAAAAATAGTGTATTTTTTTTACATATGGTGCACATGAATGTTCCTTAATATTCTACTATTTATGAAGTATTCAGGTCTAACCCCCTCTAATATAAGTTGAACTTCATTTAAGTGCAATACCTTCTCATGTAAGCAGTACTCTAAATCCACTAACAAGGAATGAGAACATGGTTGGGATAGAAAGCTCAAGCTTCCAAACAACACCAATCTTTGTCACATCATCTTTGCAACCTTTTGTCATATCTTTACGGGTAATTTTGTGTCATGCCCAAAATTAGGGCAAAAACACACTTTTTTTTAAGGTAATAAAAACTATGTTAAACATTTACTAACGTAAAATATGTTAGGATGTCAACAAGAAAATATTATTTTTGAGTCACAAGGTCTAGGAAACAATTGAGTTTTGATTACATTGCATGAGGATATAGAATCAGTATTCAAATATATTGCACAGGTTCAAAACCCTAAGTTCAAGTACTTCAGGAACACTTAGTTTGGATTAATTAAGCTGGTTGATTAAACCATAGTTTCATGTTTAATAAGGTGTGACATCATATTCAAGGAACATTTAATTAGTAACATTAGTTACATTAGTTTTGATTAGGTACCTATACACTTAATTCATTTTACTAGAAAAATCCCCTAGGTGCACTAATATGTACTTTGTAGCCTAACCTATCAATACCATAATACTTGGTCTTGGTTATTAACATCACCTATTAGAACTAATCGAAACATTAAACATTCGCCATAGAACTAATTACAAGATACAATTCATCTCCTAACATAATCCTATACAATTATCAATTCATCTCGTCAATCTAACCTATAACACCTCTGATCATTAACATGAGCACTTACTAACCCTAAGACACCCTCTTGCAAATACATTAATATTATAATCAAATAAATCTTTAGTGAGAATAATATAAAGATTATCAAAAATAATTTCATATCATACATATTTATACATATATTCCTATAGAGAAAATAAAAGTTACTAGCATTCCCCTATCACTATTTGATTAGATAACACTACACCTAAATACACTATAGCCAATAGCGCTTGAAGAAAAAATTATTTAATTATAACATGAAAATCATTCCCCTATATTAATCCCAAATCATTAAAGATCAAAGAACTAAACAATAATTGTTAGCCCCTAAGCTAGTGTTACCTACCTACTAATTCCTAATTAATAAAGCATTACTACCATTACAAAACATTTTCCTATACTAATTAAATATTCTAACTAAAGGTGCCTTTATACTAAATCCAATTATAAATCACCTAAAAATGTTTACTAACTACTAAGCTAAATTACTAATTCCTAAACATCCCCTAAAACCTACCCTACGCCTAAAAAGGGGACAAGTGGGTTGTCTCACCTACTTTCCCCATTCCCCCATGACTTTATGGGTTTCCCATAACTCCTGCATGCTAGCCCATGCAGCCTGACCATTGCCCAATGCATCCCATCCCCTTCTAAGTGAGAGGTAAACTTGATGTGGAGAATTAAGTGCAAGGTGGAGGTGAAGGTAAAAAGGTAAGTATGGAAAGATTTGTTTGGTCTTTAAACATAACAAACTTAAATGCTTTGCATACCTACGCCAACATTTTGGTGAATGGAGATGTGAGGTGGAGGTGGGGTCCGTGTGGTGTCCCATCCCCCTCCAACCTTGCTTTATTGTATATGTTACTAGCAATCACACCTTAGTGTGAAATGGCTACATTGAAGAGTTGTGGGAGGTCAATTAAGAGAAAAGTACACATTTGTGTAATGTATGTTGTAAATTGATAAGATAGGACTTCCCCTTCACTGCACCTTGGGTTGGATTAAACTTCACCAAACATTAAAAAATGAAAATAGTAGTGAGATTGGGTCATTACTACATGTTCTTAGTGCAAATTAACCTCACTGATCATTTGGAGTAGACTAGTCTTTGCCATCACTTCCACTAATGATCAAAGACTTTGGCTTTCTTTCTTTTATTCCTTATGTAGCTTGCTGCCAGAGCAATTAACTAGTAAACTATTCTCTGAGCTAGTTGCTACTAGACCAAGAAATTAGACCTTTGTCCCAAGATAGCATAGGGGTCATTGAGTCATGATCCTTTGCTTTAAAGGCTTGGACCTATAAACTTTTAGGGAATCCATTGCACATTTGGCATCTAGGAAACTTAGATAACATCTATACCTTTCAATCCTAAATTTAGATAATAACACCCATCTTAAGAATAAACTTGGGTTCCAAGATTATCATTATCAATAGTCATTAAATGGGGAATACCTTTAATATTTTTATTTAATCTCAAGTAAGAAGTATACTATGTTAACAAGGAGGAGCTTGTATGAATCCAATCTAAGGGTTTACCCAGTAGAGGGTAGAGGTCAATGATCCATAATCATTTGCGATGCGGACATGGACCTATAAACTTTGAGGGAGTCCTTAGATGGTATCTAGAAAAATTGATTAACATTTGTACTCTTTGATTCACAAATAAAATAAAATAACAATGGGTAAATTGGATGAAAAATACTATCTACCCACAAACTTAGATTTTTGAAATATATAATGTTAAATGACTTAATTGAGTAATGTTCATGTCTAACCCTAAAAGGAGACATTAAAAAGAGGTCAAAACCATTAACTATATCAGAACTGTATCATCTTAAAATGGAAGAAATTTCATGTTAAGAGTGTTTAGCCCTCCGAGTAACTGCTATGCAGTCATGTCAAGCACCTTGAATGGGTCTTTGTATGTATACGGTTGTTTTGCCCTATTCTACTTCTCTCTTTGTACTTCTAGCCTAATTTTGACAACTTGGTCTATGAAACTAAGAATTTTGACTTGTAGGTCAAGGATGACCTCGACCCTAACCTAAGGCAAGGTCAACCTTGTCCCTAACCCTAGGTCTCATTTTCAATTTATGGGAGTTTTGGGATCTCGAGCTTCGAAAAGTTTCTTTTCCCACTTTCGAATCAGCTATTTTGGGTTTTAGAATGATACAATCTTAAATTACATTTAATCTAGCTCCATTTCTAAGGTTAAGGTTAATTGTGATTTAATGCTCCCATATCAGCCTTCTCTAGGAGTTTGTGCCCTAGATCTCTATATAAGGAAGCCTTCTTCCCTCATTTTATCATCCATGAATATCTATCTATTATCTGATTATTATGTGAGAATCCAACTAAATGAAGTGAAAACCTACTATCCACCAAGCATTCAAGTGTTCAAGAATTCAAGATTCATCAAGTAAATCCATTATTAGCCATTGAAGGATTCAATCTCTATAGAGCCCTCTTGTTGAAGATTTCTCCATCCATATTCATCCAAGCCTTTTTCCTATGCAAAGATACATTCAATATTGGTGTTGAAGATCTAATGCAATTAATTTGAGACATCCTACATCCTATTCTACATCCATTTGGGGCATCCATACTTATGGATTCAAGGATTCAAATCCTCCACAAGGCTTTCCAACATAAGCAAGGTGAATAGTTCCATTTACTTTGTTTATGCATCTTAAAATTTCAATTATATTTCAAGGTTAATTCCAAACTAGGGTTTGACTAAGGAAAACCCTCCATCCAAACAAAAAAAACCATTTTTCCTACAGATACAGGTGTAGAACAACAAATTGGAGAGCATATTTGGATACCCTTTTTGTCAAACTTTTGAGATCCATGCATAGAAATTTAGATGAAGCAATGCAAGTCAAGGTCAACTTTTTAGGGTATAATTGTGCCTCCAGGTAAGATTGTACCCACTATTAGGGTCAAGGTTGAATTCCCTTCAAAAAGATAAAATATTTTTGGGTTTTCTTCATCTCGACATTTCCAGTGTGGAATAGATGCAAAATTCCCCAAAACTATACATAGACATAAGAAATCAACACTTTCCAGACTCAAGGTTAGTATTTGTCTTTTATCTATTTCATGATTTAAGCATATACTCCTCAAATTAGAAAGACCATTAAACCTCTTTTCTCCCTATTCTCCATTACATGATCCATTTCTACATTGATCACTTCCTTTTGCTTAATCAATTTGGATCATTCCTTTTATAAATTAGGGTTCAGAAAATAAAATCTTATTTTCTTTCTATTTAGGAATAAAGATACATACTCAACTTGAGGGGCACTGATGGGACAAAGATGAGTGAAAGTCCTTTAGTTTTTGCCTAATAAGTATAATTTGACCTCTTAAAGGTTCTTCTATAAATTTTCTTAGGAAATATTACATGGTTACTCATTTGTAAATGATCCTATTTTCTTTGATTTACTCTTCTTCTAGTCAGACCTAAAATAACACAACTATAGCCACCAAAATTTCTCTATACTACTTATTAGGAGATTAGTAAAAACCAAAAAATGAAAAAGCACATATGAGAATCCAAATAAATAAAATCAAATGAAATTAGAAATAGAACATAAATGCTGGAAAAAAAAATTGAAGATGAAGCCCTAGATACAAAATAACTAGTTTGAATTCATTATAAAAATTTATAGAAGCTCAAATGAATACATAAGTTCCACCAGTATGAAAGATGCAAACATATATTAGACCAAAATGATTTCAATCTATCCTATTGATAAAAAGGAGAGTAGAGGAGAGAATAATCTATATGAATCTAGTGTTGGGTGATGCGACGCGCTCCCCTGCCCACAGGTGGTTAATTATGTGGTGTTCTATGTTCACTAAGAGTCATGGCTTTTGGTGCAACGGAAAATGGGCCCTACAATTGGTATTAGAGCCTGGTTTTGGCCTAGTCATGGGTTCAAATCTCCCCGGTGCCTTCCTGACCCGCGTAAGCAGCTGGTATGCGCGTCGAGGGGGAGATTGTTGGGTGATGTGACGCACTCCCCTACCCACAGGTGGTTAATTATGTGGTGTTCTATGTTCACTAAGAGTCATGGCTTTTGGTGCAATGGCAAATGGGCCCTACATCTAGGACAATCATGGCATATCCTCCTCTTCTAAAAAATCTTCTTTGTTAGGAACTGATAATTTGAGAGACACTCCAAGCTAACCTTGATTTTATTTTCCTAGGCCCCAATCCTTTCCTTTTCCACATATTTCTCTATCTAGTCCCTAATTTGGGATCTTTGAACATGCATGAAATACAAAACAATTCTTTTCTATAGTTGTATTTGGGCATATATTTGATTTTTTAGAAGTAATTCAATTTAATTAGCTAGTGAGAATGCAATTGTTCATATGTATGTATTTGACTTGTAAAAAAACTTGTCAAGATTACCCTGAATCATTATGTGGCATGATATAAGCATGTGTTCACCATGTTGTGTAGAAATATGATAGATTACCACCTACAACTCTCATGTGTTCATGACTTTTATGGAATATTCTTTGGATGATCTCTTCTAGCTATTTAAATCAACTATGCATCTCTTCCCATTTGTTTGTAGAAAATAATACCAACTTTCAAAGGTTTTAACCATTGACTTTGGATGAGCTCTATACATGAAATTTTAGGGATAATAAAAACTAATTAACTTATTATAGCCAAAAGGGATTCAAATTGCAAACAAACTTGGAAAGAATAAAATTTCCAAAATAATTTCTATGTGAGTTGTGTTTCCCTATCCAATATGATTGCATGAAGGTTAGATACAACAATATTTAGGCACAAAAAATAGTGACACAAATATAGTTGCAATTAGCTAATTAGTGTAAGAGCACCCAAGGGTCCAATGATAACTCATTGGTAATGTGACATGTTAGGTCATGATAAGGTCTAACAAGATCATTATGATCATTTTATGATGTAATAAGGCCACTTGAGGCTCATTGATGTAATACTTAGGATTATAAGGTCAAGATACCTAGTTATGGCACAATGTTGCCCAAATGTTTGAAAGTTGTGAATGTGGTTCAAATTGGTCCCCATGATTGTGAATCATGGTTTTAGGAAGCTTAAGTGGTATGTTGAGAGTAAGAAGGATAGGGGGATAAAGAAGTTTATATCTCTTCCCTCCTTAAGAATCCCCTTCAGAGAGATTGATGTGAAAGACTAGGAAAAAATGGTCAAATGAAATGGTTGGTTTGTTAAAATTGTTTAGTTTTTTTGAATTTTGGGGTTTTACAAATTGAAGGATTAGTTTGGAAATTAGTTCAGATTTGGATTTGTTGATTTTCTCCATGTAAGAGAGAGAATATGTTGCTTATATAACTATGGATGGTTAATTTTTCTAGTTAAAGCTGCAAATATTAATATGATATCATATGATGGTGAATTCACCCATTTTGTACTTCAAATTGAGTATTTTTGATGAATTCTAGTGTTTTCTTTTTCCTAGACCTTCTTTTTAGTAGATTGTTTTTTAGTTAGCCATGAGGCATAACTCATACAAAACCAACATACTTTTTCTAAATTTTGTTGATGTAAGTAGGGTACATGCTAGATTTTAGACTAAATTTTAATTTTATAGAGATCCATTTCATCATTCTGAAGGCATAATTGCATATTTTAGTCAACTCCTACAAGTGGTTGTACTCAATATTTTATATCTTAGAGCCAAATATGGAAGTATGTTCTTCTCTTTCAACATTCATTGCCTTGTCTTTAAAAAATAATTTAAACTTAATCTTATTCCAATTATAGTTATGCACAACCAAACATAGGATAAACATATTCCCCATCAAACTATGGGTGAGCCAAATGGATCGAGAATAAAAAAATTGGAATACAAGATTCTATTTCCTAATTCCTATTCCCACAGAAAAATGAGCCCTTAGAGCATGCTTCAAATTTTTGAAGAATTTTTTTTAATAAATTTACTTTATCTACATATAGGCCATGTGCATTCTTTTGTATATTGTCTTTAAAATCATTCATTATCATTAACCTAAATAAATAATGGATTGACCAAGGATAATAAATTCATTGTTAAGTCAAAAGTCTTCTAACATTGTTCATTAACACCACCTTGACCACACTCAAGTATTGGCAAAGACAAAATAGCTCTATTGAATAAATATTTTATCTAGCCACTAAGACACTTTATACAATTTAGTTTCATGCATCTGTAGGACCAATAAATGGGTTACATGCATAACATACTATGAGAAAATCACAAACTCAATCAACATATATTAGCACCCACTAGTCTACCATGAAATCCAAACTAATGAAAAGAAAGCAAACAGAAACCCCCTTTTTTGTTTGTAGCTCCCATGTCCTTCTTTCTTCTCCAAATGATTGTAGCTCCAATTTGCCTATAGTGCACACAATATTGAAGAAAAAGCCTATGATAGGGATAAGGCCATGAGAATACTTGAAGATTGATTTTAGTGTGAGAGGAAGAATTATAAATGCAAAGAAGTGGGGACTCAAAGACTCAAGGATTTGGATTTTCAAGAATTAAGCATTCAAGAATTTAAGGACTCAAGACTTCAGCATTAAGATTCGAAATGAGAGGAAGGGTGTCCATTTTATAATTGACATGGAGGGTGAGAGCATTGGATTTTTTCATGCATAGATATGTGATGTGGCAAGAGATTCCTATGACGCATATGACAGAATATGCCAATTGTAAGA
The DNA here is from genome assembly GCA_028749045.1 of Cupressus sempervirens. NCBI lineage: Eukaryota > Viridiplantae > Streptophyta > Pinopsida > Cupressales > Cupressaceae > Cupressus > Cupressus sempervirens. The sequence continues at coordinate 767,616,506 of CM053789.1, read as the reverse complement.
TTCTATGACACATGAAAGTCAAACTTGGCTAAATGTGGAAGAGAATCTATGACGCGTCATAAGACACCTCAACCCACTTAAAGCCAAGAATCTATGATGAATAAGCCAAATAGGGACATGCGTAAGAGGTAAGAATATTTTGATTATGAAAAATCTTAGCCAAGTGTTAAAGGAGAATCCATGAGGTGTCATATCCAAGTGTCACTATGATGCAATATTTTATGGAATATTTGAATTAAAAATCCTCTTATTCCACAAAATAAGAATTAGTAGAAAATGGAATTAATGATGGAAAATGGAACTTAGGAAATTAAGAATTTCCATGGTTTGCAGATAATGAATCAATTAATTAATTAAATTAATTAATTAAGAATGATAATTAGGAAGAATAATTATAAAGAATAGGATTAAATTATGGTTTATTTAATCCTATAGAGAAAATTAGTAGATGATTGGCCAAATTGATTAAATGAATGCGACTGTACCCTTTGATGAAAATTTGATGATGATATAAATCAAATAAGATGATGACCAATAGATCAAATCCATGATCATATTGATTGATTGAAGTTGATAACATGCCAAGGACACATGACATGAATTGGTTGATATGTAACATTTAACCAACATTGTAAATGCTACAGGATTGAAATTGATTGATAAGGTTTGATCACAATAACATCGATGGACATTGTCAATGTTATTAAAATGGTTGCTGATGCCATGATCTGACATTGAAAGCCTCAACAAAGTCAAATATTGAATGAGATGAATGATATTTTGACCTAGCACTGAGAGCCATGACAGTACTAAGGTCAGGTTGATAAGATTGATAAGTTGATAGGTTTCCAAGACACTAAAAGCCATAACAATGTCTAGGAGCAGATAATGATGATTGATTTGGGATGTTTGATATGTTTCAGGTTGATTAGGACTAATTCTAAGTGATTCTAGGTTAATTTGGGGTGATTTTGAGTTGATTTGATATGATTCTGAGTCGGCATGACATTGATGTGAAAGAGGATACAAATGACAAAATATGGTCAATCTGGCCCAAAGATCAGAGTTAGTAGAATGAGAAAATGAGAAAAATTAGTATGAAGAAGTCATGAAATCGTAGATGTGAACCATTTTTGAGCGTCTACATTTTGCCCCTCTTTGATACAATGTGATTTAGAGCGTTGTATCAAAGAATAACTGATGAGAAAGCCACAACATGCCCTAGTAGGGATGATATATGGGTGACCCCTTGAGAAATTGACTAATATAAGAATATGATAAGTCAATTTGTCAACAACAAGAAGAAAAAACCATAGCAATTGACAAAATGAAAATCAGAGCTAAAATGTGAAAGTTATGAAGCCTAGAGTGCAGAACAGGGTCAATCTGGATCTCGAGAATAATTGCATGGGTTGCCACTCAATAAAGACACAAAATGATGAAAATGATAGTTCATATTTTTTAGAATGAAGATATGAATCCAACACAATTGACAGATTGCAATTCTGAGTTAAAATACAAAAGTTATAGGCTCCAGAGTGCAACATAGGGGCTCCAGGAGCAGTTCTAGGTATCCTAGGTCCCCAACTGCACCCAAAACTCAACTAGGTGCATCATTGACATAGTTGGTAAGCCCAAGTGCACCATGACAGTACCAAGTGCGTCAATTATGCACTTGGGAAGCCCAAGTGGTCTCAAAAAGTGCAAAATGTGCCCGAGAAGGCCCTAGGGGCCAAAGTCAACATGACAGGGGGCAACTAGGAGCCCAAGAGTAATTGCAAGGATTAAAACTCCATAAAGTGGGAAAATAATGAAAATGATAGCTCATTTTTTTCACAAGAAAGATATGAGTCCAATGCAACTGATGGTTCATAAATTGGAGTTGAAACACAAAAGTTATGGCCTCCGGAGTGCAACCTAGGGATTTCGAGAGCAGTTCTGGATAACCTAGGTTCCCAAGTGCGCCAAAACTCTACCAAGTGTGTCAATGATGTAGTTGGAATGAACAAGTGTGTCAATGACATAGTTGGGAACCCCAAATATGCCCTAAAAGTATAGATTGCACCCTAAAAGGCTTCGGGGCCCAAAATCAAACCAATTGGACTCAGAATGACCCAAAACTGTGCGTGCATGCCCAAAATGATGGAAAGATGTCATAACATGAGGGAAATCATAAAAAATGGTTAGATTTGGTCAAAGATGATGAAAAATATGTCATACTAAGGTTGAACCAGGTGGAAAGCCATAGAAAGTTGATTGACAGTGTAGGATGGTGCAAGAATGCATGAATGCAAGATGAAGATGATTTGGTGAATCAGAAGACATGATCATGGTGATGGAGAATGAGGTGAAGAAGAAAGATGAGATGAGGAGATGTTAGTATGATGGAAAGACTTTTTCTTCTAGAAAGTGCACTATATGTCAAATGGAGCTTTATTTTGATTTGGCAAATGGAATGCAACACATCATGGCATAAAGGGCCATAGTGAAAATGCAAGCCTTTTGCATAAACATGCACGATGTAGATAGAGAATGACCTTGTCCTTCCTGAGGCATATGTACATGCCACAGACTCTCAAAGGTACATTATAATAGACAAAAATGGAAAAAGATGTGCATGAACCATCCCGGTCAGTCTCATAGATTAGTTTTATATCATCGAGTGGCATAGGAATATGATCAAAGAAAAACAAAGCAAAAAATAAATCACTCACTAAACAGTGTGAGCCAACAGCTATCCTTGTCCATTATTATGTTCTTGTTAATATTTTAGGTGTGTAGATAGTGTTTGATAGGTTGATAATGTGATAGCACTATTTGTGGATTCAGTTGATAAGTTCATAGTGATCTATTGGATTGATTGTTGGTTCACATTGCTCGGATAGTGTGATTGTCTTGAAAGTGTAGTGCTTTGAGTTTCAATCTACAAAGTGCAAGTGTGAACGCAAAAGGGATGGTTATCCACAGTGAATATGTACAAGGTTTATTGCAAATTTTTGACTATTTTTGTGATTTTTAGGGTTTTTTGAGGATATTTGATTTTTTCTACATTTTTTTCAAGATCGTATTTGAATGTTTAGGATTTTTTCAGGACATTATGTGATTTTTATAGATTTTCTCAAAACATTTTATGATTTTTAGGGATTTATTCAGGATATTTTATGATTTTTAGTGATTTTTTTAGGATCGTATTTGAATTTTTAAGGATTTTTTTAGGACATTATGTGATTTTTAGTGATTTTTTTAAGATCGTAAAAACATATACAAGTGTTAGCTCCAATCCATTATGTGATAGGTCCAATGGATAAAAAGTGCTTAGGGATATGCCCCCAGTTCAAGTTCAAACTCATGTACCATGTAGTTGATGTGCTCCAAAACAAGACGCAGACTATGTACAAAGGCCAATGATAGAGTGTGTATAGACTGGTAATGCTTGGTAAGATAAAAAAAGGACATTAACCAGTTCGTGAGCCATGGTCAAGGAGCCGAGGATGTTTTGCAATAGGAAGAATATGATCAAGGAATGAAAGAGGGGGAAAAGACCAGATGAGATCCTGATAGATGGAGGAGCAATAACTGATTACTCATGGCGCCTGTTTGCCAGGTTTTCACCATGGTACTTGCCCAAAGCGCCTATTTGCCAGGTTTTCACTTTTGGACAGAATTTTTCTCTTGGCTCAAATTTTCATGCCAAGAGGCCTGTTTGCTAGGTTTTCATCAAGGCATCTATTTTTTTTCTTTTTTTTCATGACTTTTTTCACTTTTTTCTTTTCTTTTTTCATGACTTTTTGCTATTTTTTTGATATTTTTTCAGGACTTTTAGATGGAATCAAGAATGTCACTAACAAATGCTGAGAAGATATCTGTTGTTGGTGTTGCTAGCTGATGAGCTCTGGATCCATGAATGACCATAACTATGGAGGATTTGGTCCGAGTTTGTAGCTAAAATTGAACCACTACAAAGGCCTCGAGATATACCATCGTGTACCATATGTAAGACAATGTCTGTCTCTTGTGAATCAAGGCATCTAAGGATAATTGGGTCAATAGAAATTTTATGTGGAATGTCACTGATGAAGACATATGCAAAGGCTTGTTGGAGAAGGATTTGATCTTGGTTATTGGACAAATTAGGTAGCTGGATTTGGGGATAAAAAAATGGATATAAGGGAGGGTTGGGAGGGTTGAGACCAATGACCTTCCATATGAATGTTGATTGAGAGAGCTCCAAAAGACTTTGTGGCATGTTGAATATTGGAACATTGATATTCATGGCATCATCTTTTTCATCTTGTATCCTTGGGAGCTACTTAGCTTTTGATTTTTTATGGTCTAATTGTGCCTTTCAATTTTCACCAAGAGACCTATGCTTGTTATTTCTTTCTCTTTGTGCTTTGTAACTTGAAGGTGGAGTTGGCTCCCCAAAATATGCCAATGTGTTCTCTTTAGGAGAAATTGCTTCTTTATGATCTTTAGTCATAATGCCTTCAAAGTCTATTATGAGAGTGTCATCATTGTCGAATTGATCAAAAATTGGTGGTCCACGTTGGTCCCAATCCAAAGGTTCAGGATAACTTGAGGAGATGTCATCATCAGTGTTGAATGGGCTTTGGTTGAAGGTATGGATATGGGCATTATATTTGGTTGTATCATTGGGGTTATGCTCAAAAGGGAAAGGATTGTTGGTTTTAGGTGGGATATCCTCAGATGCCTTTTCATCATTCAAAACATCCATAGTCTTACACGTAGGTACCATGGTACTGGGAGGACCTATTCATAATGGTTTAAATCCAAGCCCCAAACTAGGAGGTTGTCCTTTTGTAGTGATGGGTTCAATGATTCCTTGTTTCTAAGATCCAAGACCACTATAGCCATCATAGCCTTGTTTTTGCATGATAGTAAACCCAAGTCCATACTTATTAGGAGATATGAAAGTGGGTTCTCATTCTTCTTTTGCTTTCTCAATACATACGGATGTATTCTCATTGATAGAAGTATCATTCTTTGTCCTGATCACTGAATGTTGTGCTTGAAGTGGTTGTGATTTACCATGAGATTGGGGAGAAACTAGTGACTCCCTAATGTGAGAGACTTGAGACATAAAGTACTCTCCACACCCATTGTCTTCAATCTTCATCTTTTCCTTGGATTTACTGAGTAGTATATCAGCATCCACATACTTAGAGGAATTTGTGGGTTGTGCTTCATTGTTTGTTAGGATTTGGAATGTAGTAGCATCTCTTAGATTAGCACAAAATTGAAAAGGATCTGGATCGCCAGGGATGGTAACCTCTACGTTGTGATAGGAAAAATTCAGACATTAATGATATGTAGAAGGGACTGCTTTCATAGCATGAAGCCAAGGGCATCCTAGTATCATGTTGCAGTTCATTTCAATATCTAGGACATGGAACAACATATCTTCATAGTTGGACCAACTCTGACAGGTAATGTGATGACACCCTTGGAGAAGCGTTCACCATCATCATAAGCTTTTATTTTGATTCTTTGAGATGGATCCACATCATCTTCAAAATAACCCAAACTGTTGACAACCTTAAGAGTACAAATGTTCAGTCCTGCTCCTCCATCTATTAAGACACCTCTGACTTTGGCATTATAGATGAAGACTTCAAGATAAAGGGGATCATTATGGTTAGGTTTGTCCATAGGAATATCATGGGGTGAAAAAGTGATATGTTGTGATGTGGATAGGTTCCTAACCATGGCTTGGAACTGGGCAACATCCATGTTATCTGGGACTATTGACTCTTTAAGGGCTTGATCCAAGATCTTCTAATGTTGGGGAGATGCACGTAGTAGGTCCAAAATGGATATTTGCACAGGGGTCTTGCCGAGTTTTTCAACAAGGCTATAATCAAATGAAGTAGGAGTAGTAGGTCTACTTAGGGGTGTAGGTCTAGTAGAAGCAGTAGGTCTAGATGGGGCTCCAGGTAGGGTGATCTTGCTACGACATGTAGTGACAACACAACAAGGGTCTTCAGCCTTCAATGTGAATGTGGATATGCAAAAATTAGACTCATTAAAGAAATTGATGGTTTAGTCATAGCCGGTGCATGTGTAATTCACATTACCTTGTGAGTTTGAGTTTGAACTTGAGGGTTTCTCTTTTTCATGATTACCCAAAGGATCTTTGAAAATAGTGCGATCAAAGTTGGATGCTAATAGTGATGGATCAACTATGATGACACCATCATCAATAAGGTCTTGAGTTGCATGTTTCAATTGGAAGCATGATGAATTCTTGTGTCCTTTGGTGCGATGGTAATCACAATACTTTTTGTCATCCCACCAATCTGCTTTAGTTAATGGTTCATCTTTGATTGGGGATAATTGCAAGAAGTTATTACTCAGTAACTATTGCAATGCAGTCTCAAGTGGTATTCCCAATGGTGTGAATTTCCTGTCTTTGGTTCTAGGATGCCTTTTGTCTTGTATGGAAGTCTCAATTTTCTATTGTTGAGGCGTTGTTTGATTAGGAGTTTGTGAATTTGTGGGGTTTGCACCGTTCAAAGTCAGTTGAGGTTGTGCTATGCTAATTGTGCGGGCATCCACAATGCCATCATTAGTCACATTCTTGTTTTTGGAGAAAAATTTTGGCTTGTCATTAGACAAGTTGGTATTTGTATTTTCTTTGTTTATCTTGAGGATTCCCTTACGAATAAGAGCATCTTCAATACTAGCCCCTTTTTTCATCAGTTTAGAAATGGTGCTTGGACTCTTGATTTTGAGTTCATACGTTAAGTTGGGGAATAATTTTTCAATGCAAAAGTTTACTTGTTGTTCTTCAGGAATGTCTAGTGAGCATTGACTAACTAAGCTTCTCCAACGTAGTAAGAATGTGATGAATGATTCTCTCGTCTTCTGTTTAGTTGAGCACAAATCAAAAAGTGTCACTTCATTTGTAATGTTAAAGGAAAAGTGGGAGATAAACTTGTCTGCTAGCTCTAACCAAGATTTGATATTACCAGGAAGTTTGGAGTACCATTCAAGTGCAAACCCACCTAGAGAACGAGTAATTGGGCTCATCACTAAGTTCGGTACATAAAGCACAAAATTCTTGGATGTGATCAACAGGGTTTCCTTTTCCTCGGTATTTTTCAAACCTTGGATCTTCAAAGTGTTTTGGGAATGGAGGCATATACAAACTTTTATCAAATGGGTTAGGACGTAGGTCCCTTTTTGTATATAGAGCCTATTTCTTTTGGACTCCCAATGCCTCGACTTATTTGGAAAGTTGTTTGAATTGTTGTAATAGTTCTTCATTGGGGTTTTGCATGATGGTCTTTCCTTCAAGTATTTTGTGTCTATGAGTAGATCGTTTGCTGTGGCGAGAAATATGTCTACTTGGTTCTAACATTTTTGTATCTGATGAGTCTGATGAAGTGTTGCTAGGTGGTGGAGGTATGTTGGCACCTCGAAGACAGAAAGGTCCCTGTTGTTGGGGAACTTGTTGTGGTATTTTATGTGGCACTTGTTGTGGGATTGATTGCGATTGTTGTACCATGTGTTGTTGTTGTGCCATGTGTCATGGTTGTTGTTGGGATACCTCTGTTGGTTGTATGCGAGACCATGTACGTGCTTGTTGTTGTAGAGGTATTTGTTGAGGTTGTTGTGGCTCATGTTGTTGTTGTAACAAATGTTGCTGGTATGCGATTTTTTGCTAAAGGTGTCTTTGGTATTCCAACTATTGCTTGAGTTGCTCTTGTTGTTTAGCAAACATGGTTTGTTGTTGTTGGAATTGTTGCTGAAATTGTTGTTGATAAATTGTGTGTAAGTCAAGTGGGTTCACATGGGATTGTGTATTAGGAATGTTGGATGTTTGCCCCACTTGAGGTTGTTGTCATTGCGGTTGATGTTGTTGTTGATATGTGGGGTGTGTGTTAAGTGGATGTATACTTGGTTGCACCTTGGAAGTGTGGAGTCCTTGTACTATTGTAGGTTTTTGTTGTCGTGGGGGTTGACAAAGTCCTTGAGAATTAAACATAATGTTTGGATTATGGTTTTGGTACCTTTGTGTGTTAGATGTTCCTACTTGTGACATCATATTGATTTGACTATGAGATGTGTCCCTATTGGGAATGGGTGTAATGTCAATAAGACTTTTCCTTTGTGTGTCCATAGGGATGGTTGCACTTGATGTTTCACATGTTGTACTTATGAGAGGCTCTATAGTGTTTGATGTCATAGCACTGGGTAAAGTTAGGAGAAAAGGTGTACTTTGTTGATTTGCCTCCAAAGAAGGTATATCTGGCATCCCTAGAGCATGAGTCCCTTTAGGTGCATCTTGTTGTTGCATCATGTGACTAAAATCAAGTCTTAATGTCCTTTTGGGGTGTTTAGGGATTGGTGGTATTTCATCAAACAAGGGATTAACATTGATGTGTTCAAATGTACTTTGGAGGATTTCGATAGTTGACTCTTGATGGGACCTTATAGGTTCCATTATTGTGTTTGAAAACTCCAAAGGTTGCTTTCGCTTGTCTAAGTCCAAATTTATCATGGGTTGGATGTTTTCAATTGTTGTGTTGGTTTGATTTTTGGACTTAGGACCTTCCAAGTTTGGGTTAAATTTGACAATTTCTTGGGATGCCAAACGTTTGAAGTTCTTATGAAATTTTTTGTCTTGACATGCCCTAGCCATTTCTTCATTAGTGATACCATAATCAGTGTCAGAATCATCACTTAGGTGTACAGTACCTTGTTGTATGTTTGATGTGTTAGGTTGGCTAAATTCAAAGGAATGTGATTGTTCTTCTTCAGGTGTGGTTGGTACGCTTCCTCCTCCTGGTGGTATTGGCACAAATATAGGTTCAAAGTTAGGACTCCATTGGACCATGCCATGTGTGAGGGAAGTGTTTGGAGGAAATCTCATGGTAGGTGCATTGTTCAAGGTTTGTAGTGCCATAGCTTGATTATGAGGATCTTGCGGATACATGTTCAAGGGGTCTACTAGTAATGGTTGTGATGCCTCGATTTGGTCTTCATCAAAGGTTTGTTGGATTTTCTTGCTCTTTCTTTGTCTTGGATGAGGTTTTGGTTGTGCTTGTGCCTTAGAAAAAAAAGGTTGATACAGTTCCTTGGGTCTGTAAGCTGATTGTGTCCTAGTAAGTGCTGGCGTGATACCTAAGAGTGCAAATGCAATGGAATGTTTGAGTGTTTTGTGTGATTTAGAGTGGTGTTTATGCAAGATATGAGTTTTTTTGGGATTTTTAAGTGTTTAGGAATGTTATGCAATGTGAGGAAATGCTAGATGAATTATGGTTTTGATGTGCAAAGTGAAAATGTCCTAGGGATGTTATGCAAATGCAAAATGCAAGGTGATGTTTTGAAGTTTGACTAGAGGGGATGAAAATGACTCTAAGGTATGTAAAATGACAATTAGGGTTATGTTTTGGACTTCCTAAGGATGATAAAAGGTTGATTAATGCAAGGTATATCATGCATAGGATGATGTTCTAGGGTTCATAATGACATTTGGGACATGCAAAATGAGGGTAAATGCTCAAGAAGGCAATTTGGTTGATGGACAATTTGATAGGGTTTGGTAGTGAAAATGATGCTAAGGATTTTGATCAATGCAATATGAAGGGGATATACCACTAGGGTAAGTCAAAATTACATTTGGGGATGCTAGGGATATGATTATGCTATGACAAGGGTATATGGAAAGTTTTGAACTTAGGTAAAACCTTTTAGAAAGTATTTTGTCTAGGATTTTAACCTTGTGATAAAGGACTTTGGATCTTGACCAAAAAACTGATAAAAGACAAAAAGATCAAATTGATAAAAGATGAAAAGGTCAAATCTATCAAGACATAGATAGATTTTGACCAAAGAAAATGATAAGAAAAGAGAAAAAGACTAGTCAAGATCCATTATCCGTCAACACTAGGAGATACTCTAAGACTCATACTTTGTTTAGATTTTTGACTAAATTCAAAGGTTTTGGGGGGTTCAAAATGATGTTTAAAGGACTCAAAATGGTGGTGATGCTAAGATGATATGTGATATGGACAATTCCTATGATGCAAAAGGGGATTTTGGGTGCAAGATACAGTTTTGGGTCAAGTGCAGAATGGGGAGGTGTAGAGGCTCCTAGATGCAGTTTTGGGGTCCTAAAGTGCAGTTCGAAGGCCCAAAATGGTCATGAAAGTACCCAAGTGCACCTTAACAGTACTAACTACGTCATTGCTGCACTTGGAGCCAGTTTGGGCGCAGTTGGTAGTTTCTGGGCACAGTTCGTAAGTCAGAATGAAGGTTTGCTGATTCTGAAAGGTATGGTTGCCAAATTGATATGCTAGGAAGGTAATATGATGGGGTTGATGTTAGGATGGCTTGGGAGATACATAATAGAGGTTATGACCTATATAATTATTTCCTAAGTGAAGGTGCTAAAGACTAGGTGATGCAGAATGCAAAGCTAGGCAAGCTAGTGCAAGGGAGCTAACCAAGTACCTAAGGACATTGTTGAAGCCCCAAAATTGGATCTCAGGACCACCAAGTGTGCCCAGATAGTGCAGACTACATCAATGATGTAGTTGGGGCCCATTTGGGTGCAATTGGTAGTTTTTGGGCACAATTGATAAATTGGGCTGAAACTGAGGCAATTCTGGAAGCTATGATTTTAGGATTGATGTCACAGAGAGGTAAATAGTAGAGGACAGTGTTAGGGCTAGTAAGAATGCTCAAAATGATGGTTAGGACACTCAAAATGATGGATAAAGTGGTCAAGATGATGAATAGGTATGCCAGGATGCAAGGTGGTGAATGCAAAGTGTTGATTTTTATATGGGAATGCAAAAACTAAGGTAAACTAAACCTAAATGGATGCAATTTGAAAAGTAATAGATACTAAATGAGGACCAAAAGGTGCAATATGAAGTCTATATGATGTAAGAATGAAGCCTAGACTAGGTTGAATGTAAGTGAATTCTATCCAAGTGTGGGATCTACATTTTGCCAAGCACATTTAGGAGCACAAGTCACCATGTTTTCCAAGGTTTGAGTGTGTTGAACCAAAGTTTGCAAAGTTTGATAAAGGTTGAAATTTTTTGGCAATGTGTGATGTTTTGAAAAGTTCAAATGATATCCAAGGTGTAAATTTAAAATTTTGGCTTTTATCTTGATTAGGTTTTACAGACATGCAAGACACATTAAGACAAGAATAGCTGTTGTAAAAAGTTAGCAAACACACCACACCCTAGGCTTTTAGGACTGTATCCACTGAATTCCTACTTGAACTGAATTTCAGTTATGCTTATCCAGAGAGGACAACCTAGGATCTTGGCACCACAGGCTCCCCCTTATAGTGCACTCACTTCTCAGGGCTACCAAGATCTGCTTCCCAAGGGGCATGACTTCCCAAGGGACTGTTGCCTCTACTAAGGACCACGAGAATGTAGGATGTCTTCATGGGCATGGGTGGCCCCTTGAGCTAGTGGATAGAAAGGATTTTGGCCACTAAAAAATGGTGTTTATTAAGGGCATTCCGTTCAGCAAGTGAATGATAAACTTCTGCAAAAGGTCTCCCAGCCCCAAGAACCGGGGTTTGACACACCACAAGGGTACTAGAGGAGAGCTATCACGTAGCAATATCGCCGACATGACTTTCACCATAATCAAATTTTATATAGCAGTTGGAACGTTGACCTGGCTTTGGCCTATTACCACTCTGAGGTCATCCCCTGGCATACCCAATATCGAGTATCTTGGTCCAAGGCAGGCCTCCTATAGAAGTTACATGGATTTCTCTTACACCCAAGATCCACGAATGGAAAGGGGAGAGGATACGTCCAATGCAAATCCTAGGGATTTAACATTGTAGACACGCCAAATAGAAAAGAAAAAGGTTCTTTTTAAGCACCAAACAAAATGTTATCTAATCTAGGAAATCCACACACATAGTTTTGAAAGACACACAAAGTCTTCAACAACGTCCTGCAAATAAAGCATTAGTAGTTTATGCTCATGTCTTCATTCCACAATTTCCACATGCTACAAATAGACCATTAGTAACACAAAATCACCTAATCTATGTCCTAGAGAGTGATAGGAACTTGAAATGTGGATTTTGATTGATGCATGTGCTTACTGTGAACCCAGGTGTGCTCTGACAGAGCATATTGCTTCCCAGAAGGCCAAAATGGCTCTGAACATCCCCAAGCACACCCAAAAAGTGTAGACTGTATCAATGATGTAGTTGGGGCCCAGTTGGGTGTAGTTGGTAGTTTTAGGGTGCAGTTGGGAAGTCAAGTGTAGAGTGTGGGGAAATGGTGCCTAGACAAGACCTAGAAACTAAAATTTTCAAGACTACACTCCCAAATGTGCCCAAATAATGTAGACTACATCAATGACATAGTTGGGGCCCAGTTGGGTGTATTTGGTAAGTTAGAAACAATAGAACAAGGTTTTGGTGGTTTCTAGACTCTTAAAACTGCTCCTAGGGGTCCCAAGTGGGCCCTGACAGAGCAAAGTGCACCCTAGGATAGAAAGCTAATAGAATGCATGAAACAAGAGCATATAAGTGTTTTACTGGACCCCCTAATTAATCTAGGTGTGAAAAGGAATAGCAAATATTCATTATACCCTTCCAAGTGAGCTCCTTCCTTGCACCTACAAGCACAAAACAAGAAAACCCAAGTTAGATATGCATGTTCACGTCAGGTTCACCAAATGTAGGACCGGGAAACGGGTTAAATGCATAACATACTATGAGAAAATCACAAACTCAATCAACATATATTAGCACCCACTAGTATACCATGAAAGCCAAACTAATCAAAAGAAAGCAAACAGAAACCCCCTTTTTCGTTTGTAGCTCCCATGTCCTTCTTTCTTCTCCAAATGATTGTAGCTCCAATTTTCCTATAGTGCACACAAGATTGAAGCAAAAGCCTATGATAGGGATAAGGCCATGAGAATAATTGAAGTGTGATTTTAGTTTGAGAGGAAGAATTATAAATGCAAAGAACTGGGGACTCAAAGACTAAAGGATTTGGATTTTCAAGACTTAAGCATTCAAGAATTCAAGGACTCAAGACTTCAGCATTAAGATCTGAAATGAGAGGAAGGGCGTCCATTTTATAATTGACATGGAGGGTGAGAGCATTGGATTTGTCACCCATAGTTATGCAATGTGGCAAGAGATTCCTATGATGCATATGACAGAATATGCCAATTGTAAGATTCTATGACACATGAAAGTCAAACTTGGCTAAATGTGGAAGAAAATCTATGACGCATCATAAGACACCTCAACCCACTTAAAGCCAAGAATCTATGATGAATAAGCCAAATAGGAACATGCGTAAGAGGTTAGAATATTTGATTATGACAAATCTTAGCCAAGTATCAAAGGAGAATCCATGAGGTGTCATATCCAAGTGTCACTATGATGCAATATTTTATGGAATATTTGAATTAAAAATCCTCTTATTCCACAAAATAAGAATTAGTAGAAAATGGAATTAATGATGGAAAATGGAACTTAGGAAATTAAGAATTTCCATGGTTTGCAGATAATAAATCAATTAATTAATAAAATTAATTAATTGAGGATGATAATTAGGAAGAATAATTATAAAGAATAGGATTAAATTATGGGTTATTTAATCCTATAGAGAAAATTAGCAGATGATTGGCCAAATTGATTAAATGAATGTGATTGTACCCTTTGATGAAAATTTGATGATGATATACATCAAATAAGATGATGACCAATAGATCAAAGCCATGATCAGATTGATTGATTGAAGTTGATAACATGCCAAGGACACATGACATGAATTGGTTGATATGTAACATTTAACCGACATTGTAAATGCTACAAGATTGAAATTGATTGATAAGGTTTGATCACAATAACATCGACAGACATTGTCAATGTTATTAAAATGGTCGATAATGCCATGATCTGACATTGAAAGCCTCAACAATGTCAAAGATTGAATGACATGAATGATAGTTTGACCTAGCACTGAGAGCCATGACAGTACTATGGTCAGATTGATAAGATTGATAAGTTGATAGGTTTCCAAGACACTGAAAGCCATAAAAATGCCTAGGAGTGGATAAATGATGATTGATTTGGGATGTTTGATATGTTTCGGGTTGATTAGGACTGATTCTGAGTGATTCTGGGTTAATTTGGGGTGATTTTGAGTTGATTTGATATGATTCTAAGTCGACATGACATTGATGTGAAAGAGGATACAAATGACAAAATATGGTCAATCTGGCCAAAAGATCAGAGTTAGTAGAATGAGAAAATGGGACAAATTAGTATGAAGAAGTCATGAAATCGTAGATGCGATCCATTTTTGAGCGTCTACAGCATCAAATAAAACATACAATAAAATATATCTAAATCAAGATTAACTCCAAGCAATAAAAATTTGAATTCCATAAAAACTCAATGTTGCATAAAACATGACACATCAAACTAGGGAAAATCAATTTATTCAAGTTATGGTAAATAAATTTTGCATGAAAAATTTGTGATATTCCATCATTAATCTAGACCTAAGTATCTTATCCTCTTGTTAATTGTTTCTTTTACTTGTGTTCATTTGCTAGCCTAGTTATGTTTAACTATAGGCTATTTTTTGTAAACTAATTGTATTCATTCCATTTGCATAGATATTTCTTGTTTAAAGGAAATCTATTTCTTTTCAACCCAAAATCTATTTATTTGTCTTAACCTCTACATTTCTGATTAGGTTGCCAAAAGTATTTTTGTGTTCATTTTGAAAAGTCTTTTGATTCCTTAGCCTACCAGTGTGAGTTTGGATTATTAGTTATCTTTTTATATCACCGATATACTATCCTTTCTAATGTTTTAGTTCTTACCATTTTCAACCAATTTATTTATGTCAATCATATGAGTGGATGCTTAGAGTAAATGATTCATTCATGGTTATTGACAGTCTTCATGAATGCTCATACCTAAATATGCCTTGTAGTCATTTTTACCTCTTTAAATTATTGTCTTCATTGGTTTGATAATTCATAGCAGCCCCATCTTCACTTTGTTTAGGGTTATGATAAACATGTTCCCTAGGTTTGAACATTATGAAGGAAACCAATGTATTGAACAATATTCTTCTGAATAACATATAATTGAGAAATCCTAAGATTCCATCTTGAGTGACTCTAATTGTTTTAGATGATATTGCTGATATAACTTAATCATATCCCAATCAACTTTTTTTCCCCACAGTTGTGATGATGAAATTATATGCAATTATTTCTTTAAAACCTCTTCATGAATCCATGCCAATTTCATTACAATTGAATGTACAAGACCTTTTGATTAAACATCTCTTATGTATAAGAAAACTATAAACAAAAATAAATTGTAACACCCTACTAGGGAACCTTGGAGGACAAAACATAAAACCTTTAAAGATGGAAGTAATAGATTTTTTTTTGTTTAGTAGAATAATACTCATCATTTCTTCATACTTATAGACCATAATTATGCACTTTCCTATAAACTTAATGCAATCTATAATCAACCTAAGTCTTCATAGATTTCCTAATCCCATTACTAAGCAACATTGTCTAACATATTCATAAGATATTAATTGAATTTTCTAATTTATTGGTATATGTTCATTTTACTACACTAGGATGAATGTTCCTAACTCTTTTCTTTCATTAAACATAAGTTAATCATATAAATACATTATTTCTCTTATAGAAATGGGGTCAAATGACTACCACCTAGTAGTGGATTCTTAAAACTTAATCTTGATGTCTCCTCATGATGTAACCTAGAGGTTTCATGGATTGGTATATGCATTCAAGACAAATTGAGTAAGTTGATGGCTCACAAATCCTCATCCATTTTTATAGGCACTAACAATTTTGTAGAGGCCCAAGCACTTATTTTTATAGTAATTTGTTATTTTCTAATTATCTCTAGTTGTTGAAGTTGATAAAAGTTAAACCCCCTAGCTCCAAAGAATCACCTACATGCAAACACTTGTCACAAAAAGAGAGAATCAAAAGCTATGGAGGTTGAAATTGCAAAATCCATAGATGAGACATTCTTGATGAGAAAAAAGAGAAATTTCTATATTAAAAAATGAATTAATTAATAATTACAAAGAGAGTTTTTCCTTATAAAGGAGATCAAAACTCTAAAAAGGTTTAACCTAGGTTGCATAATAATAATTAATTATTATATACCTAAAGTTTGGCTTAAGTAGACTAAAGTTAATTAGAAAATATCTAATTACTCTAACACCCCCCATTAAGATAAACTTAAGGAGTAGCTAAAAACCTAGAAACTACTACAAAAAGTAGATTTGGGTCCAGGAAAATAAGGCTTGATTCAATACCTAAGCACAATCAAATCTCCTTTCAAAGAGGAGAAATAGATAAAATCACATGGGAAAATCTCTACTCTAAAAAGAGATGGAATTAATGTTGAAAGAACTAGTGAAGGACTGAAGAAGCCTCCAAACTACGGAATGTTCTAAAAGATAGGAGCAAAATATGATCATGTAGAACACCACTAAAGCATGTAGAAGCTACAAACCTCTCTCAAAACTAACTATTGATCTGAAGAACCTCCACTAAAATAGAAACTAACCATGTAGAGATGACTACAATTTGCATCGCATCACGAGGCACACAAAGGAAAAACATTGAACTCAAAGATACAAATGACATAAAATACCAAATCTTGAAGAGTTGATCAATTGAACATGGAAGGTTGCATCCAAAGTAGGAATGAAAAGAAGAGTGTATATATGGTAAATGATCCATCACACCAAAATGCATAGATACCCCACCACTGCATCCACCTAGTACATAGGAACAAAAAAATGAATACATAGCCCACTCCATTGAACCAAGGAAGCATGAGGAACAAAAGAAGAACCCACCCCAATGCAGACAAGGGTGAGGTGATGGGCAAGTAGAAATGTGGGCCAAAATAATTGCATGTCAAGGAGCCATGATCGAGATGCACAAAAAATTACATATGTGTGTACTAAGGTGACCAATCTTAGATATGTCATGAGGCTAATGTCATGGAAGGGACACTCACTAGACAAAGGAAGATGGAAAACAAAGGCAACACATCAACCCCCCATGGCACTTTAATCATGAGTAGTGCATGTACAATAAGACACAAGATATGGTGAATCTCAAGAATACAATAATTTGCATGGGTGTCCTCGAATGACGCTACTTGAATTAGAAGGCAAAACAAGACAAAACAACTGAAACAAAAATATAGATGCAGTATGACACTTTATCACAATGCATTTGCAAGAATGAATACAAATGATGTCTAAATAGACCAGAAGAGACATAAGAATAATACAATAGATAGTACATGTCATTAAAAATATCTAAAATAATGAAATTGATCCCTGGACCTAAAAAAACCAAGATATCCACCAAAATGCAAAAATGAAAAAGACTGAATAGAATGTTCCTAGAGAAGAATCTTGAAAAACAATCAACATCACTAGAAAGAGCTCTGAAAGGCCTTTCCAATGATATAAAGAATTCTCAAATTAGAGATTAGATGCTTAAGATATGTCTCCTAAAATGAAAAACTGTATGCTTGACTTTGGTAGTAGAAAAAGCCATCAAAAAGACATCAAAACTAAAAAACAAGTATACCACTATGACTGGCTTAGAACCAAATTTTAAATGATATCTTGTTTTTAGAAAACATAGTTTGTATGCCCAAGATATGAGCAAAAACAAAAAGGTAGGTCCAAACAAAGCCTAAAGAGGTAACATGATCGATGATGCAATGTTGACATGTTGCTAATGTTAGCAAGTGATTAGCCCAAATTTGATGGGTGAATGGTCATTGAGGGAAAAAACATGCCATAAAAATGACCCCTATTGGAAAAAAAAATCTGATCATTGGAAATACATGCAAAAAATTTCATTAATTAGGCATGATTTTATGATAGAGACATGCTTCCATCACTAAAATGTTGCACTTATACCCTACCATTCCTCTAGATGGAAAGAGTGTTGTGAGTAATCAACAACACCTTTTTTGGAATTATGGCAAGATTCTCATGGAGATTGCACTAGTCTAACCATTATTTATGGCTTAGGTGTGTAATTCTTCTTCCCTCAATGCCCTCCTCCAAGGAAAATTACAAGTTTTAATGGTTTTGTGTGGCCATTTGGGTTGCTCAAGATTCCTTTCTGCATCTAATGTTTTCTTGAGAGTGGAGGGATCATCACTCTTCTTTGTGCTGATGGGTGCTCCATGATTGATCACAGAATGGGAATATATATTGATCCAAATAAAATTCAAGGATTTTTCTTTATGTCACTTAGATGTGCTTGTAAATTTCTTAAACTAGAAGGTGGATGAAAAAACCCCTTTGGAAAATTTGATGTTTTTACAAACACTTGCTTACATTTTTGGCCATCGGATTATTCTAGCACTGAATTTTTGTTTTCTAGAAAATGAGTTTTTCTAGGCATGTTGGATGTTTTTTTTCAAACATTAGGGGTCAATTTTTAGTCTTTTTTTGCCTTGATGTCCTTTTGACCATCAAATTTAGGCTCGTCACTTACTGACGTTAATTCCATGTAAGCATTTCATCAACACTACTATCACTTCTTTAGACTCTATTTGGACCCACCTTTGCATTTTTGCTCATATCTTGGGCATATAGACTTCATTTTCCAAAAAAAAAAAGATATCACCAGAATGTTGATTCCAAGCCTGTCACAGTGGTATAGTTAGTTTTTAGTTTTGATTCTTTTTTGATGGCATTTTCTACTGTCAAAGTCAGAGGTATAGTTTTATACTCCTGAAGACATATCTTGAGCATCTGATCTCTGATTTGGAAATTATTTATATCATTGGAAATGTCTTTCCAAGTTCTTTCCAATAATATTGTTTTTTTTACAGATTCTTCTCCAGGCACATTCTATTCAATCTTTTCTTTTTCTTTTTTTGTATTTTGGTGGGTATCTTGGTTATTTTAGGTTTGGGGATCAATTTTTTTTCTTCAAATGATACGTCATGACTAACACTATCTATTGAATTAGTCTTATGTCCCTTTTGTTCTATTTAGACATTGACAGGGTATGTGCAGGATCATGGTGTACCAAACTATGGCCTTAAGTGGCAATGAAAAATCAGCAAATCAAGGTTATGTCAACTTGACACATAATTTTAAAGTGGTTATGGACTTTATATCAAAAATTTGTAAGAAAATAATCTGTAGGAAATTGAATGTAGTTTCTAAACTACTAGGCCTTATCAAGAGAAAAAAATAATTGATTGGTCAAAAGTTTGGATTTTAATGCAGTACTATGAAAATTTTAGGGCGAAAATAAAAAGTAGGTGTATGTCTGACCACCTTAATAAAAATCAAATCATAATATTTTTTTTAATATAATTATAGATTAAAAAATTAGACTCATGCCCAGATGTGACACATATTTTTCACTATTTTTATTCCAAATAAATAATTAAATATTAATTTTCTACCAAAACTTTTCCGAAAAAAAAGTCTCGTGTCTGACCACCTTAAGTAATAGAGAATTTTATCAAAAAAAATTTTTAAAAAAAATCTTATACTAGACAAAGTATAGAATGTGATGCAACTTTTAGATTTTAAAAATGTTATACCATTTGAAAGTTATGGCTATTTTTCAATCAGTATGTCAATCACCACTTTACAATAATCTTCATTGAAAATTAACTAATAAATACTTATCGAACTCAGAATTTGACACCAATTATATCAATGGAATCTTGAGAGTGATATTAAAAAACTCTTTTTGTTTCATTCAATTTCAATCAAAATAACATTGTCAAATGGCTACCCGAAGTCTGAGTGTCACTGAAACCCACCTCAAACATGTTTTTTGGGTTGACCGAGTAGGCTTGGTAAATACCAAGCCTAATCGATATCCGATTTCAAATCATGGATATCCAATATGGCCCAGTAAGTTCCCACCCATTTTTGGAGGGAAATTTCAAAAGGGATTTTTTTTTTAGTTTTAAATTTGGAGGGAGACAAATTTAAAGGTAAATAAACTTAAGAGAATAACTTTAGACAATTTTAGAAGAAAATATATTTCGTGAATGTGTGAACATTAATATTATAATTATTATTACATTATAGTAATATATATAACTATTATTATTAAATATAATATAGTTCTAAATATAATATAGTCATATATATGATATATATTATTATTATTATTAAATCTATAATCTAGTAACATATATGATTATTATTGTTACATAATCTAATAATATATTATTATTATATTAAAATATACAATATAATATAATTATTAAATATAATATTGTCTCTTCAACCCATACGAAAGATTCTAATATGTCCTTAGGGGTCCTAGGACCCCTAGGGACATATTACAATGCTTCCTATGGGTCAAAGGGGGTCATAGGGTGACCTATGACCCCCTTCGACCCATAGGAAGCATTCTAATATGTCCCTAGGGGTCCTAAGACCCCTAGGGACATATGTCATCATGTAATGGGCTGAAAGGGGTCATAGGTCACCCAATGACCCCCTTCAACCCATATGAAGGATTCTAACATGTCCTTACCCCTAAGGACATCTGTTATCATTTAATTGGTTGAAGTGGGTCATAGGTCAACCTATGACCCCCTTCGACTCATATGAAGGATTCTAATATGTCCCTAGGGGTCCTAGGACCCCTAGGGACATATGTCATTATGTAATGGGTCGAAGGGGGTCATAGGTCACCCCGTGACCCCCTTCGACCCATATGAAAGATTCTAACATGTCCCTAGGGGTCCTAGGACCCCTAGGGACATATGTCATCATGTAATGGGTCAAAGGGGGTCATAGGTCATCCCATGACCCCCTTCAACCCATATGAAGGATTCTAACATGTCCCTAGGGATCCTAGGACCCCTAGGAACATATGTCATCATTTAATGGGTCGAAGTGGGTTATAGGTCAACCTATGACCCCCTTCTGTTAGAATTCTTTAGAATAACTAAGAAGGGGGGGTGAATCAGTTATTCAAGGTCCAATAATATCCAATACAACTTTTTCTTCTAATCCTTAATGGCACATAACTGAAATTAGCATGCATGCAATTAAACATTAAACAACCATGAAAAGTAAACATGCATCACACCATAACACTAGGGATTTTGATGACCCAGAGACCCTCCAAGAATAAGAAGGTAAAACTAGGGTGGTGATGATACCCACAAAATAACTGTGCAATTGATTTCAACCACTTCTGATGGTTTGCCCTGTTAAAGGCTACAACACATTGTTAAATGTGACTCTATTAAAGGATTTCTACACCCTGTTAGGAGTGTGCCTCGTTAGAGGACTTAAGAACATTCAACTTGGAATGTCACCCTATTAAAGGATTTACATAGAGTTGTTAGGCTCACCCAAGTCCATGGGATTTATAGTCACCTTCTCAAAAGAATCTTTCATCCCTCTCTAAGGATTTCCTATCCTCCTCCTAAGGATCTCTTTATCCTTCTCCTAGGGATCTCTTTATCCTTCTCCTGGGGATCTCTTTATCCTTTTCCTGAGGCTTATGCACCTAGCTATTAAGCTAACCTAGCAATGTAGGATTTCAATATCTAATACAATGGTAAGAGAGTATTAGATGGGTTTTGACCTGGTTTAGCTCTGTACTTACACCCCTTGGCTTCTCACACGACCATACTTATGACCAACTCCCTCTCATACATGCGCACTTGATCTTTGACTTGTAACTCCTTATAAAGAAGTTCTATTCTTCATTTCCCACTCAAATCTTGATTTGATCTTGATAAAATGGTATCGTTTTCCCTCCAAATTGCTTCTTCTAAAAACTTCATGATAAATCCATTAGCATTTTCCTTGAATTGGTTTGCATGGTTTACCTAAAATTCTGTGACATCTACTCATCATCCTTATCATCCAACTAATTCACAAAATTTGATGTAACAAACTTATTGTTTCTGATCTAGTGAATCTTTTACTTAACAAATAATGCAACAACTCAGCATCATTGGTTTACTGATGCTTGATACCTGACTAATCCTATGTTACTCGGCACCTGAATATCACTCAGCTCCTGTATCATGCTCGAAATCCGTACTCACTTGGCACTTGATCTTCACTCGGCACTTGAAGGCTTCTCAGCACCTAAAGATCACTCAACACACACTAAATTTGAACTTGCTCAGCTTCAATTGAGAATCTATTCAGCTCCAACTAGCTCGCTCAGCTCTCTCCAATGAACTTAGTTAGGCTTTACAAATGACTTAGTTAAACCTTACATCTTTGATGTGTCTTAGTGTGTCAAACCTCTTAGAGTATGTCATCAATACACTATTTCATCAATAGCTTAGCTGAACCTTATACTTGATTACAACATCATAACTTCAACCTTTCTCTAGATGCTCTAGTTACATCTTATTTATTGCCACCTCCTTGTCAATCAACCAATTGATAGTACTTGGATCACTTAAGAAATTGTCATTCCTTCAAGTAGCAAATTCGACATCAATGACAAAACAATGATTGAAAACATTCTTTACCAATTCCATTATTCTTCATTTATGATCATTTCAATCATTTCCAACAATCTCCCTCTTTGGCATTGATGGCAAACCAAACTAATCAATTGATCAACTTAGTTACCACCAAAATTGCATACGTTGTCTGTTTGGTATATAACTCCTTTTGCTGATACAAACTGAATCCTTTGTTCTGCTTCTCCCTCTGGACTGTTGCATCCTTACTTTGTATTCCCAATCCTTCATAGCTGCTTGCTGATTCTTATTTCTTCTAAATCTCCCTCTTTCATATACATCTCTCTCATATATATATTTCCCTCTTGCTTTGTATTGATCAGTTTCTCATATATCTCCCTCTTTGACATAAATGCCAAAGATGTAGCATCTTCAACATGCTAAATATAAGCTTTGCATCTCATATTTTCTCCCTCTGTCACCATGCTTGTGACTAATCTGGTATTTTTGTTCCTATTGATATCCTCTACGTCACTCTTCTGATATTTCAATGATTTGTTCCTATTGATGCAAGGTAGCTTTTATGTTTCTTTAGACTGCTTGAGTTAGGGGTATTAGCCCCAACTTGCCTCTAAGATATTCATAAGCATCCTTGGGCAATGGTTTGGTGAAGAGATTTGCAGTTTGTTCCTTTGAGTGAATGTACTCCATCTGCACTTGTTTGTCTTCCACCAATTCTCTGACATAGTGATACTTGATTGCAATATGCTTAGTTTTTGCATGCATTACTAGATTCTTGGATATGTTTATAGCACTTGTATTATCACAATATAGTATCACAAGTTTGGTTGCCTCTTCTTTTATTCCTTTCAATAGATGTTTGAGCCACACATTGTTTGTGCAATTGACTACTGCTGCCACATATTCTACTTCTGTAGTGGACTGAGATGTGGATGTTTGTTTCTTGCTAGTCCAAGTAACTAGCCTTTTACCTAAGAATAATGCTCCTCCACTTGTGCTTTTCCTATCATCAATGTTGCCTCCCCAATCTACGTTTGTGTATGCATTAAGCTCAAACTTCTCATTCTTTTTGTAATATAGGCCAAAATCATCAGTTCCTTTGAGATATCTCATTATCCTCTTTACTGCCATGAGATGATTTTCTCTATGATTAACAAAGAATGTAGCCACTATTCCAACTGCTAGTGCTATGTCTAGTCTGCTATGTACAACATATTGTAGTTTTTCAATCATGGATATGTACATTATTTGATTGACTTCAGCCGATTCATCATTTTTAGATAGCTTATGTTCTATTGCCATTGGTATGCTGACTAGTTTGGAGTCTTCCAATCCAAACTTCTTGAGTATCTCCTTGATGTATTTTGATTGTGTCACAATTATGCCATGTTTTAGTTGATGTACTTGCAATCCTACAAAGAACTTGATTTCTCCAAACATTGACATCTCAAACTCATGTTTCATTTTGTCAGCAAAACTTTTGCAAAGTTCTTCCTTTCCTCCAAAAACTATATCATCCACAAAGATTTTAGATACAATGATATCCTTACCTTTTTCTGATTTGATGTGCATGTCGTTGTTATCATCAATTCTTTCAAATCCTATTTGCACTAGATACTTGTGAAGTCTCTCATACCAAGCTCTAGGGGCTTGCTTTAATCCATATAGAGCCTTATGCAATCTGTATACTTTGTTTTTGTTATTTTCATCAAAAAAACCTTCTGGTTGCTCTATGTAGACTTCTTCTTCAAGTATACCATTCAAAAATGTTGACTTAACATCCATTTGATAGACTTTAAATCCTTTGAAGGATGCATATGCCAGTAAGGTCCTTACTCCTTCCATTCTGGCAATTGGAGCAAAAGTTTCTCCATAATCTAGTCCTTCTTCTTGTGCATACCCTTTACAAACTAGTCTTGCCTTGTTCCTTGTGATTTCACCATTCCCATCTAACTTGTTTCTAAACACCCACTTGGTTCCAATCACATTCTTATCAACTGGTCTTGAGACTAAGGTCCATGTCTTGTTCTTCTCAATTTGTTCTATTTCTTCTTTCATAGCATTGTACCAATCATCATCTTTTATAGCTTCACTTATTATTTTTTATTCCATTTTTCTGAGTAGACATGTTTCACTTCTGAGTCTATTCCTTCTCATTAGTCCAGCCTCTTTGTTTCCAATAATTTGATCTGCAAGATGATTTCTTCTTACATACTTTTTCAATACTAGTTTTTTCCATGTTTGCATGTTGTCTCTTTCAAAATTTGAACCCTCATGCATATTTTCATCAGGTATTTGTTCATTTTCTTCATGTTGGTTGTCCTTAGAATCTAAATGAACATTTTCTGTATTATGTAGCTCGGCTTCTAAATGTGTCTGTTGTTTTGCATTCATTGTCTGTGACTCAACAGATGCTGGATTTTGTTGTTGATTGTCATTCTAAGTTGTAACTTCACCATTATTATGTATAACTTCATAAAAGTATACAAAGGTCTTGTATTCTTTCACTTTCTTGGTGTTCTCAACACTTTGAACTTTTGCAAGCTCATCAAATTTCACATTTTTGCTTTCTACTACTTTGTTAGTATTAAAATTCAAGCACTTATAAGCTTTGCTTCTAGTAGAATAACCTAGAAATGTGCCTTCCTCACTCTTTGCATCAAACTTTCCATTTCTAGACTCTTTATATATATAGCATTTGCATCCAAATATTTTGAAATGTTTTACATTAGGAGAATGCCCATGCCATAATTCAAAAGGTGTTGCATTAGTACCTTTCTTGACTTGAACTCTGTTGAGTGTGTAGACTTCAGTACTTGAGTGCAACAGTTTTCTCCATCATCAAGGTCTTGGCACAATCAATAACTGATCTATTCCTTCTCTCTGCTATACCATTATGAGGTGGAGTCCTAGGTGCTAATGTCTGCATTTTGATTCCCCTTTCATTGTAGAATTCTTCAAATTCTCTTGATGTGAATTCACCTCCTCTATCAGATCTGAGACATTTTAGACTCTTCCCAGTCTCTTTCTCAACTCTACCCAAATACCATTTGAACATTTGAAATGCATCTGATTTTAGTTTTAGGAACATAGCTGTCATCATCCTTGAATAGTCATCTACAAATAGCATTATATATCTGTCACCTTTGTAGCTTTGTACTTCAATAGGACCACATAAATCAGTATGAACTAGCTCTAATACTTCATTAGAAGTATAAGTCTTTCTTTTGAAAGTTGACTTGGTCGTCTTCCCTAGTTGGCATTGTTTGCACATGGTGTTATCAGGTTTTTTCAACTTTGGTAGACCTTTGACTTTCTTCATTTTGTTGATGCTTATCAGATTATCAAAATTTACATGACATAGCCTCTTGTGCCATAACCATACATCATCAATTTGAACAATGAGGCAAGAAGCATCTTCCATGTCTAGGTAGAACAAATTACTACTAGTCTGATCACCTTTTCCTATTGGAATTCCTTGAGAATCATAGATCTTGGCAATTCCATTTACAAATTCAACCTTGTATCCTATGTTGCCTAACTATGAGACACTTAATAGGTTATAATTCAGGCCTTCAACATAGTATGCATTATTACATGGTATCCTTTCAATAAGCTTGATACTACCTTTCCCTTTGATCTGACATGGTGCATTGTTACCAAATCTAACACTATTTCCTTCATATTGAGTAAAGGAAATGAACTTACTTTTATCTCCAGTCATGTGATGAGAGCATCTGCTATCTATGATCCATTTTTCATTCTTGTTCATGCAAGTTACTAGGGCAGTTGCTTCATCTTCATCTAATTCATCTTTCATAGCCACATAGACTACTTCATCATCATTCTCGTTAGATTCTTCTTCAAAAATGTAGCATCTTTTGCCTTTACCTCTGTAATCCTTGTTGTCCTCTTTCTTGTTCTTGAAGTTGCCTCCATCCTTGTAATTTTTCTTTTGTGTGCATCTCGCTGCAATGTGACCAACTTTATTACAATTGAAACAAATGATTGGCAGCTTACCTTTGAATTTGCCTCTTCCTCTGTGAAATCTTCTTGCTAGTAATGCCTTCAATTGGTCCATATCATCTTCATCAATGCTGCTGTCATTGGATACATACTTTCCTTTTCCACTCTTTTTCTTTGTTTGCACCTCCTCTGTCTTTTATTGTCATCCTGGCTTTGAATGCAAATTCAAATTTTTTTGGCTTGTAGTTGTCAAAGTTAGATAGCTCAAAAGAAGTGATTCTTCCAATTATTCCTTCAAATGGCAATGTGTTGTCTAGTACACACCTTAGCTCTTGGATGGCTGATACTCTTATAGCATAGATAGGAAGCAAAGTTCTCAAGTATTTGCTACATACTGTTTCTTTTGCTAATTGTCCTCCTAGGCTTCTTATGGCACTTACTACTTCCTTCATCCTTGCACCATATTGAGCAGCATTCTCTCCTTCTTCCATTTTCATGTCATCAAACTTTCCTCTAAGGCTCTCTCTTTTGGTTCTCTTGACATTATCATCTCCTCCATAGATTCTTGATAATTTTTTCCACATCTAATGTGCAATACCATATTCTTTGATGTCATCATACTCAACATAGCTTAGTGATGAAGCTATATCTAACATCGCTTGATTATGCTCCTTCTTCTTGCTCATATCATCTATAGTGAGGGGTCCTGCAGGGTCTACATGATAAACTATGATTGAGGTGTATGAATAGTCACCTATTGATCCAAGGTGTAGCTTCATCAGACTTTTCCATACAACAAAGTTGACTTTGTTTAGCTTGGGAACTTCTCTCTTGGACATCTTGATCTTCTTGCTACTAGTACCTTGGAACAAATCAGCAATGAGCTCTGATACCAATTGTTAGAATTATTTAGAATAACTGAGAGGGGGGGTGAATCAGTTATTCAAGGTCCAATAATGTCCAATACAACTTTTTCTTCTAATCCTTAATGGCACATAACTAAAATTATCATGCATTTAATTAAACATTAAACAACCATGAAAAGTAAACATGCATCACACCATAACACTAAGCATTTTGATGAACCAGAAACCCTCCAGAAATAAGAAGGTAAAACTCGAGTGGGGATGATACCCACAAAATAACTGTGCAATTGATTTCAACCACTTCTGATGGTTTTCCCTGTTAAAGGCTACAACACATTGTTAAATGTGACCTTGTTAAAGGATTTCTACACCCTGTTAGGAGTGTGCCCTATTAGAGGACTTAAGAACATTCAACTTGGAATGTCACCCTATTAAAGGATTTACATAGAGCTGTTAGGCTCACCCAAGTCCATGGGATTTACATTCACCTTCTCAAAAGAATCTTTCATCCCTCTCTAAGGATCTCCTATCCTCCTCCTAAGGTTCTCTTTATCCTTCTCCTAGGGATCTCTTTATCCTTCTCCTGAGGCTTATCCACCTAGCTATTAAGCTAACCTAGCAATGTAGGATTTCAATATCTAATACAATGGTAAGAGAGTATTAGAAGGGTTTTGACCAGGTTCAGATTGCAACTCTAACCTTGTAGATTTTAGATCACTCTTTAGTTCTTTTCTTTGCTTGGCTTTCCTCCCTTGCAGTGCTAACAACTTGTTCACCCTTCAAGATCTATCTTCTTGAGTTCTTCCACTCGTTATGCTAGTGCACTCCATGATCACTTGATCATCTTAGAGTCTTGATGCTCTGTACTTACACCCTTTGGCTTCTTCACATGACCATACTTATGACCAACTCCCTCTCATACATGCGCAGTTGATCTCTGACCTGTAACTCCTTATAATGAAGTTCTATTCTTCATTTCTCGCTCAAATCTTGATTTGATCTTGAGAAAATGCTATTGTTTTCCCTCCAAATTGCTTCTTCTAGAAACTTCATGACAAATCTATTAGCATTCACCTTGAACTAGTTTGCATGGTTTACCTAAAATTCTATGACATCTACTCATCATCCTTATCATCCAAATAATTCAAAAAATTTGATGTAACAAACTTATCGCTACTGGTCTAGCAAATATTTGACTTAACAAATTATGCAGCAACTCAGCATCATTGGTTTACATATGCTCGACACCTAACCAATTCTGTGTTACTCAGCACCTGAATATCACTTGGCTCCTGTATCATGCTCGACACTTGATCTTCACTCAAAACCTGAAGGCTACTCGACACTTGAAGATCACTTGGCACACACTAAAGTTGAACTTGCTCAGCTTCAACTCATAATCTGTTCGACTCTAACTAGCTCACTCGGCTCTCTCCAATGAACTTAGTTAGGCTTTACAAATGACTTAGTTAAACCTTACATCTTTGATGTGTCTTAATGTGTCCAACTTCTTAGAGTACATCATCAATACACTATTTCATCAATGGCTTAGCTGATCCTTATACTTCATTACAACATCATAATTTCAACCTTTCTCTAGGTGCTCTAGTTACATCTTATTGATTGCCACCTCCTTGTCAATCAACCAATTGATAGTACTCGGATCACTTAAGTAATCGTCATTCCTGCAAGTAGCAAGTTTGACATCAATGACAAAACAATGATTGAAAATATTCTTTACTAGTTCCATTATTCTTTATTTATGATCATTTCAATCATTTCCAACACCTTCAACCCATACGAAGGATTCTAACATATGTCATCATTTAATGGGTAAAAGGGGGTCATAGGTTGACCTATGACTCCCTTCGACCCATACGAAGGATTCTAATATGTCCCTAGGAGTCCTAGGACCCCTACAGACATATGTCATCATGTAATGGGTCAAAGGGGGTCATACCCCTAGGGACATATTAGAATGCTTCATATGGGTCAAAGGGGGTCATAGGTCAACCTATAACCCCCTTCGACTCATATGAAGCATTCTAATATGTCCTTAGGGGTCCTAGGACCCCTAGGGACATATGTCATCATGTAATGGGTTGAAAGAGGTCATAGGTTACCCTATGACCCCCTTCAACCCATAAGAACCATTTTAATATGTCCCTAGGGGTCCTAGGATCCCTAGGGACATATGTCATCATATAATGGGTCAAAAGGGATCATAGGTCAACCTATGACCCCCTTCAACCCATAGAAAGCATTCTAATATGTCCCTTAGGACCCCTAGGGACATATGTCATCATGTAATGGGTCGAAGGGTATCATAGGTCAACCTATGACACCCTTCAACCCATAAGAAAGATTCTAATATGTCCCTAGGGGTCCTAGGACCCTTAGGGACATATGTCATCATATAATTGGTCGAACGGGGTCATTTGTCACCCCATGACCGCCTTTGACCCAAATGAAAGATTCTAACATGTCCCTAGAAGTCTTAGGCCCCCTAGGGACATATGTCATCATTTAATGGGTTGACGTGGGTCATAGGTCAACCTATGACTCCCTTCAACCCATATGAAGGATTCTAATATGTCCCTAGGGGTCCTAGGACCCCTAGGGACATATATCATCATGTAATAGGTTGAAGTGGGTCATAGGTCAATCTATGACCCCTTTCGACCCAGACAAAGCATTCTAATATGTCCCTAGGAGTCCTAGGACCCCTAGGGACATATGTCATCATGTAATGGGTTGAAGGGGGTCATAGGTCAATATATGACACCCTTTGACCCATAGGAAGCATTCTAATATGTCCCTAGGGGTCCTAAGACCCCTAGGGAAATATGTCATCATTTAATGGGTCGAAGGGGGTCATAGGTCACCCTATAACCCCTTTCGACACATAAAAAGAATTCTAATATGTCCCTAGGGGTCCTAAGACCCCTAGGGACATATGTCATCATTTAATGGGTTGAAGTGGGTCATAGGTCAACCTATGACCCCTTTCGACCCATAGGAAGGATTCTAATACATCTTTAGGCATCTTAGGACCCTTAGGGACATATGTCATCATCTAATGGGTTGAAGGGGGTCATAGGTGACCCATAGGAAGGATTTTAATATGTCCCTAAGGGTTATAGGACCCCTAGGGACATATTTCCTCATGTAATGGGTCGAAGGACGTCATAGGTCACCCTATGACCCCCTTTGACCCATAAGAAGCATTCTAATATGTCCCTAGGGGTCCTAGGATCCCTAGGGACATATGTTGTCATGTAATTGGTCGAAGGGTGTCATAGGTCAACCTATGACCCACTCTGACCCATACAAAGAATTTTAATATGTCCCTAGGTGTCCTAAGACCCCTAGGGACATATGTCGTCATGTAATGGGTCGAAGCATGTCATAGGTCACCCCATGACCCCCTTCGACCCATATAGAGGATTCTAGCATGTTCGTAGGGGTCTTAGGGCCCCTAAGAACATATTAGAATGCTTCTTATGGGTTGAAGGGGGTCATAGGGTGACCTATGACCCCCTTCTAATGGGTCAAAGGGGTTCATAGGTCACCCAATGACCCTCTTCGACCCATATGAAAGATTCTAACATGTCCCTGGGAGTCGTAGGACCCCTAGGGACATATGTCATCATTTAATGGGTCAAAGTAGGTTATAGGTTGATCTTTAGGGGTCCTAGGACCCCTAGGGACATATGTCATCATTTAATGGGTCAAAGTGGGTCATAGGTCAACCTATGACCCCCTTTGACCCATACGAAAGATTCTAATATGTCCCTAGGGGTCCTAGGACCCGTAGGGACATATGTCATCATGTAATGGGTTGAAGGGGGTCATAGGTCACCCAATGACCCCCTTTGACCCATAAGAAGCATTCTAATATGTCCCTAAGGGTCCTAGGATCCTTAAGGACATATGTTGTCATGTAATGGGTCGAAGGGTGTCATAGGTCAACCTATGAACCACTTTGACCCATACAAAGAATTTTAATATGTCCCTAGGTGTCCTAAGACCCCTAGGGACATATGTCATCATGTAATGGGTTGAAGCATGTCATAGGTCACCCCATGACCCCCTTCGACCCATATAGAGGATTCTAGCATGTTCCTAGGGGTCCTAGGGCCCCTAAGAACATATTAGAATGCTTCTTATGGGTTGAAGGGGGTCATAGGGTGACCTATGACCCCCTTCTAATGGGTCAAAGGGGGTCATAGGTCACCCAATGACCCTCTTCGACCCATATGAAGGATTCTAACATGTCCCTAAGAGTCGTAGGACCCCTAGGGACATATTTCATCATTTAATGGGTCAAAGTAGGTCATAGGTTGATCTTTAGGGGTCCTAGGACCCCTAGGGACATATGTCATCATTTAATGGGTCGAAGTGGGTCATAGGTCAACCTATGACCCCCTTTGACCCATACGAAAGATTCTAATATGTCCCTAGGGGTCCTAGGACCCCTAGGGACATATGTCATCATGTAATGGGTTGAAGGGGGTCATAGGTCACCCAATGACCCCCTTCAACCCATATGAAAGATTCTAACATGTCCCTAGGGGTCCTAGGACCCCTAGGGACATATGTCATCATGTAATGGGTCGAAGTGGATCATAGGTCACCCCATGACCCCCTTCGACCCATATGAAATATTTTAACGTCCCTACGGCTCTTAGGACCCCTAGAGACATATGTCATCATTTAATGGGTCAAAGTTGGCTAAAAGTCAACCTATGACCTCCTTCGACCCATATGAAAGATTCTAACATATGTCATTATGTAATGAGTCGAAGAGGGTCATAGGTCAACCTATGACCCCCTTCAACCCATAGGAAGGATTCTAATATGTCCCTAGGGGTCCTAGGACCCCTAGGGACATATGTCATCATGTAATAGGTCAAAGGGGGTCATAGGTTGACCCATATGAAGCATTCTAATATGTCCCTAGGGGTCCTAGGACCCCTAGGGACATATGTCATTATGTAATGGGTCTAAGGGGGTCATAGGTCACCCTATGACCCCCTTCAACCCATAAGAAGCATTGTTATATGACCCTAGGGGTCATAGGACCCTTAAGAACATATGCCATCATGTAATGAGTCAAAGGGGGTCATAGGTCAATCCATAACCCTCTTCAACCCACAAAAAGTATTATAATATGTCCCTAAGGGTCCTAGGACCCCTAGGGACATATGTTATCATGTAATGGGTCAAAGCGGGTCATAGGTCAATCTATGGCCCTATTCAACCCATAGGAAGCATTCTAATATGTCCCTAGGGGTCTTAGGACCCCTAAAGAGATATGTCATCATGTAATGGGTCAAATAGGGTCATAGGTCAACCTATGACCCCCATTAACCAATAGGAAGGATTCTAATATGTTCCTAGGGATCCTAGGACCCCTGGGAACATATGTCATCATGTAATGTGTTGAATGGGGTCCTACATCACCCCATGACCCCCTTCAACCCATATGAAAGATTCTAACATGTCCCTAAGGGTCTTAGGACCCCTAGGGACATATGTCATCATTTAATGGGTCGAAGTGGGTCATAGGTCAACCTATGACCCCCTTCTCCCCATACAAAAGATTCTAATATGTCCCTAGGGTTCCTAGGACCCCTAGGGACATATCTCATCATGTAATGGGTTGAAGTGGGTCATAGGTCAACCTATGACCCCCTTCAACCCATATGAATCATTCTAATATGTCCTTAGGGGTCCTAGGACCCCTAGGGACATATGTCATCATATAATGGGTCGAAGGGGGTCATAGGTCAACCTATGACCCCCTTCAACCCATAAGAAGCATTGTAATATGTCCCTAAGGGTCCTAGGACCCCTAGGGAAATATGTCATCATTTAATGGGTCGAAGGGGGTCATAGGTCACCCTATGACCCCCTTCTACCCATAGGAAGCATTCTAATATGTCCCTAGGGGTCCTAGGACCCCTAAGGACATATGTCATCATTTAATGGGTTGAAGTGGGTCATAGGTCAACCTATGACCACCTTCGACCCATAGGAAAGATTCTAATATGTCCCTAGGGGTCTTAGGACCCCTAGGGACATATGTCATCATGTAATGGGTTGAGGGGGTTATAGGTCACCCTATGACCCCCTTCGACCCATAAGAAGCATTCTAATATGTCTTTAGGGGTCCTAGGACCCCTAGGGACATATGTCATCATATAATGGGTCAAAGGGGGTCATCAGTTACCCCATGAACCCCTTCGACATATATATATATATATATATATATATATATATATATATATATATATATATATATATTATAATACTAATATCATAATATATTATGATATATTAATAACATACGTCATAATAATAATATATTATAGATTATTATAATAATAATAATATATTAATAAAATATATATATATAATATTATGTTATTATATTTAATAAAAATATAGGAAAAATAATAATAATATAATATATTAATATATATTATATTTATAGATTATAATAAGAATAACATAATATATTATTATATATTAATAGATTATATGTTATATCTTTACGTTACGTTATTATATATATATAATATATTATAATATATCTTTACATAGTAATATAACTCAAATAATTGAAAAATCACAAACTATAACTCACATATTCGGGTTTCCCTCCAAAATATTTTTGTGAGCATATCAGATATCTGATTTCAAATTAGATATCCAATTTGATATCAGATATCTGATTTCAAATCGAATATTTGATATTACTGGCATCATTTTCTGACATATTGCATGTCCCTATAGACCCAACAATATCACTTTTTGCTTTTTTCATGGGTTTTACAAAAAGTCACATTTTGGGGCCCAACCAATCGAAAAAAGTTTGAAAATATAACCCTAGTTGTTCGATACTGTCATCTGAATGGGGAGCAGTAGTCGTCAAAAGGTTAAATGCAAAAGGAAGGTATCTAATGAAGACATTGTGACATATAGGAAAAGGGACAAAATGGAACACCGAAGAAAAAGACAAGGTATGTTAAATATCAGTCAAGTTGATGATGAATTAGTCGAAGGTGAAATCATAGAGTCAGATAATGAATATGTACAGTTGGGGAATGAAAATGTGCCTATTGAAAATGATAATTCCAAAATTGAAAATTTAAAGAATGAAAATTTTGAGGATGAAATGCTACCAGGTCATAATGCAAATTGCATAATTGACCATGCCAAACATGACAATGCACAAGAACCTTAGATATCTCCTAATTATAATTTACATGAAGATTCTAAAACACCAAAATGGTTAATTGAAATTGATGAAACGATTATTACCAATTTGGAAGGGAAAAAATTAGAAAGAACCATTCAGTTATGGGCTTCAAGACTAAATAAGATGTTTTTCGGCAACAAGATAGTGGTAAAGCAATGTTAGCTTTTCATGCACTTATTAAAGATGAAAAAGATGAGACCTTTGCTTTCTAAATTGAAGATTTGTCTCAATAAAAAGTTGAAAAGAAATGCCATTATTGTAAAGAATCTTTTTAGTGCTCTCAATAGCATTGGGAAAATAGCAGGGAGAAGGATAACAAAGCTACTCAAAAGGTTACTACAACCTCTTTGGTAAGTCATCATTTGAGAAAGGGTAGATATATGAGACAAACTTGTATTGATTTGAATCTAAATCGTACTACTTTGAGAAGAGCACTTAGTCAACGAGAGAAAATTGATGATCCTCTTCAAAATGAAACATGGGCATTTGATGGAAGACTTCCACATTTTGATAAGAAGCTATTTGATGATGTGAAGGAAGAAATTACACAATTTTGGCACTCTAGCTCACAAGTATCACCCAATGCTAAAGATGTGTTAATGTTGAGAATTGGCATCAGAGACCACACGCCACATCCTAAACACTATTTGGAGGTAAGTCAAACTATGTTGTTCAAACAATTTAGAGAGAGTCATCCAAGTTTTCATATATCACAAAGGGCTTTTGAATCTTTGAAGCCATTTAATTGTGTGCCACTCAAAATTTGAAATACATGTTGTTGCAAATATCATGTTGAGTTTCTATGCACCATGAAATATTATGCTTCATCTGTTCTACTTTGCATAGTAAAGAAATGTTGGAGGATTTTGGTGCTAGTAGGCTTCCAAAATCATCAAGAGACTTGCTAGATCAACTTTTATGTCATAGAGTTGATGGTTGTTTCTTTTATAGAAATGCTTGCTTAAATGAGAAGTGTTCAGAATGTGGTGGCTTATCCAAGTTTGACACATGTTTCCATGAGGCATGTGAACAAGATCTTGGAAAGACAATAATGAAAAAAAAAAAGTATATGAAACAGTGAAATACACATTGAAGAGTGGGGGTGAGAGCTCTAATGTGAATTGGTTGGAAAAGATATCAATGTGGCTAGTTTTATTTCAGATTTCAAGGCAAATCTTTTTTACGAGTATGCAAGACATAGTCACAGGTCTCAGTGGTTGGATCAACAATTCAGAATGTGTAAGGAGACTTTTCCCGTTGGCACTATTATATCAATTGTTGATTTTGCTAGGAACTACACATTGCAAGCTCAAAATGAGACACAATCTCAGTATTACAACTCATTTAAATTGCTATTTTCGTTCACATAACATATAGACATGCCCCTGATAGTATGGAAGGTAATCAAAAGATTATTAGAGAGTATCATTTTTATATGAGTGATGATAGATCTCACTCTCATGAGTTTGTGCAACATTGTTTCAAGAATTATTTTGATTTCTTACATGAGCATGCAATTGCTATGGATAGACATATCATTTGATTAGATAACTATACAGGTCAATTCAAGAATGCTTGCATGTTTTATTGGTTGTGTAGGATGCACATAGAGGGAGGGGTGCCTCATATTTGGAGTTTTTTTAGTCCGACCATGGAAAAGGGGAACATGATGGAGTAGGGGCATGTGTGAAGAGAGCTCTAGTTAAGGAGCAACTAAAGATTTCAGCAATAGAGCTTCTTGATGCTTGTAGCATTGTTAATTCCGGGGGACTCTTGATTCAATGGTATGTGGGTTCTTTTTGTTGGTTGAGGAAGGGTCCATAGCTGATAGATCAAATTGTGCTATAGTGGGAGACTCATCAAAAATGCATTCATTCTAGAGCTCTGATTCTAGTACATGGACCATTTGGACACGACAACTAGCTTGCTTTTTTCCTAGTTGTTTTCAGTGTGATTGGGATCACTATGAGTCAAGTGAGTGGGTGGACACATGGGCTCCATATTATCTTACTTCATTGTCTATCATATGCTCTATTAGAAATGATGACATTGAAAGTTCACTTGAGCATAACCATCTATCAGATCTACTTCAGGCAGGACATGTCTTTGCATTGGTTGCACCATAGGGGAATGATGAGAAATCTAATTATTGGTTAGCATGTTGTATAAGAGGTAAATAAAAACTTGCACAACTGATCACAGATGACGATGGATTCACATATCCTACTAGTTCAGTGGTTGTCACTAGAACATGGTTGCGGACATACATGCTTAGAAGGAATGCAATTCTTGCATTCGAAGACTATCAGAAGCACAAAATAATTCTCATATATTCGCATCTTATTATAGCAACAAATGTAAAGTTTTTGAAGCATCAAGGAAGACCAAAAGTAAAAGAATTTTTTACTATTGCTAATGTTGATCATGAAGCCCTGTTGGAGACCCTAAAATAGAGAGAGGACCCTACTAGAACACACGACCAGGTATATTTAGTTCTTATGTTATTTTCTTCATAATGATTCAATGAACTGATAATTATCTTGTTTAATACAATAAGTTACTAAATTTGGGGCGAGAATTCCTAATATATATGATGTAGTATGATGTAAAATGTGAACTTTTTTTGTATATGGTTTTTGTAATAATGAAAAAGACAGGTTAAATTAGTTGCACATTCTAATTTGTATTTTAGTAGGTTCT
This sequence comes from Cupressus sempervirens, assembly GCA_028749045.1. Classification (NCBI taxonomy): domain Eukaryota; kingdom Viridiplantae; phylum Streptophyta; class Pinopsida; order Cupressales; family Cupressaceae; genus Cupressus; species Cupressus sempervirens. The sequence continues at coordinate 767,579,173 of CM053789.1, read as the reverse complement.
TTGTAAGGAATTATAAGAGGAAGATATTGAACAAGTTCTTGCAAATCATATTTGCATGTGATACAAGTCTATAAGGACAATTTTAAGAGAATTTATAACTATATGAAAGATAATTGCTTGCAGATATCTTATTACAAGTTTGGCTATTTTTTTATTTGACATAGTGCTAACATTATGACTATTAAAACTATTTTTATCAAACTAATCAAATAAGAAAAATCTAGAAAGTATGGATGAACAATTAGAATACTTGATTTCTTAAAAAACAATTTGGGGAAGGTGTCAATAAGTTTGAATACTCATTCACAATGAGGTATTGAAACAAAAAGTGATTTTATGATGCTAATATTGTGTAAGCCTTTTACTACAAGTCTTATCAATGAATTTCATTATTTTTCATGGTGTGAGGTTTCCATTGTATATTTTACTTATTAATTTATTCTAATAATGTGATCTTGTATATTGTCAAAGTCAAACCCTTGTACATTGTCAACATTTGGGACTGAAGCAACATGTTGCATTTGATCCTCTCCATAATCATCTTCATGTTCAAGTCCATCATGGTTCATAGTGTTTCTCCTTTTTCTTGGTTCATCATGGTTACCATGCATTATTACAACCATGCCAACTCTTCCTCCATTGGTTACCATGCTTAGAATCATTAGGAAAATAGCATATACTCAAAATTTTTAGTAGCAAGGTTCTAACAAAATACTTTTACAATACTATAAAAATAATCTTCTAAGCTTTGGTTAGCTACCATCTCCAAATGAGCTATTCATTAATATGGTGATTTAACATCACCAAAACAAGTTGAGCTCTTAGGCCCACCCATTGAAACAAGAGTAAAATCGACAAGAATCCCTTTGCATGCAATCTCAAGCCTCCCCAAATGAACTAGTCATTACCAAGGTGGTTCAACATCACCCATTAGTGTTGAACCCTTAGGCCCACCCTTCCAATTGAGAGGAAAATTGGTTATTAGTCTAATAACATTAATGAAATAAAGGGTTGTTGATCATCCACATACCTACTACATCTAATAAAAAGAATTTTCAAGAATGCATGAGATGTTTCCAAATGCATATCCATAAAAATGCACAAAAATGAAATTCTATAATATTAAATGATGCTAGTCCCTTTACATACACCCTTTAGCATCTCTAGAAGAGCAAGTGATTTTCGTGTGGATTCAATATCAGCCAAACATGTTGAGCCCTTAGGCACACCCATTTGAATTAGTAGGAAAATGGATTGGTTATCCAAAAATTCTCATGCTAAGAAAGCTTGTTAATTGATCACATACCAACCAAATCTCATCAAAAATAAATAAATCAAGTAACGCATACATGAGGTATGCACAATCACTAACCATTCCATGCACTTTTTTATCACATCAATACATGGAACACTAGTGCAAAGCACCTAATCATTTTTCTTTTCTTTATGTAATAAGGTCTAGGGATAGATCTAATGATCTCTCTGTGACCATCCACATTTGTAATTGACACAAGACCCCATGGTGCAACTATAAGCCTTGGCCATCAATTGGTCCAATAAAGTGGATTTTTAGTAAATTCCATGTTTTTAAGGTAATTCTAGATGTTTAGAACATTATTAGGGTCCCTAGGAGTTTTTAGAGTCCATTTGCAATAAAACTTGTCTTAGCACAAAAATTGCAAAGTTGCTTAGCAACTTTTGCAATTTTCTTCACAACTTTTCAAAATCTAACTCCTAACGGCTAGAACTATTCGAATTATTAGTGCCATTATCTCTAGGTGGGTAGGTGAACTCTAGTGACATCCTTTTTCTGGCCATGGAAACTATCCATCATCTGCGGCCACCCCATACCAAGGAGTCTCCAAGTTGCTCTAAGTGTGTTTCAAGGTTGATCTTCTTAGGGTCATAACTCAAAGCTCATGAGGGCTATCAACAAACTGTCAAATGCTACAGGATGGTGATACAAAGGCCTAAAATAACCTATCTCATTTTTGAGAGATCACATTCTGTTTGGATTCGGCACAGCAATCTCACTCGATGCCAAAACTCGTAGTGTGCCTCAGTTCATAGGTGCACCATAGTGTAACTTTGAAACTGCTAATCTTGGCATCAAATTGTCAGTGCCATTAGCTCTAGGTAGGTGGGTGAACCCTATTCACACCCTTTTTCTAGCCATAGAGACCATCTATCATCCGCGACCACCCTGTACCAAGGAGTCTCAGAGGTGCTCTAAGTGCATTTCGAGGTCAATCTTCCAAGGGTCATAACTTGAAGCTCGTGAGGGCTATCAATGAATTGTTGAATGCTATAGGACGGTGATGGTGAGACCTAAAATAACTTATCTCATTTTTGAGAGATCACATTCTGTTTGGATTCAACATAGCAATCTCGCTCGATGCCAAAACTCACAGTGTGCCTCAGTTCATAGGTGCACCACAACGTAACTTTGAAACCATTGATATTGGCATTGAATTGTGAGTTCCATTAGCTCTAGGTGGGCAGATGAATCATAGTGACACCCTTGTTTTGGCCATAGAGACCATCCATCATCCATGGCCACCCCGTACTAAGGAGTCTCTAAGGTGCTCTAAGTGCATTTCAAGTTTGATCTTCTGAGGGTCATAACTCGAAGCTCGTGAGGGCTATCAATGAATTGTTAAATGATGATGCTGAGGCCTAAAATAACCTATCTCATTTTTGAGAGATCACATTCTGTTTGGATTCGGCACAATGATCTCACTCAATGCCAAAACTTACAGTGTGCCTCAATTCATAGGTGCACCTCAGTGTAACTTTGAAACCACTGATCTTGGCATCAAATCATCAGTGCCATTAGCTCTGGGTGGGCAAGAAAACCCTAGTCACACACTTGTTCTAGCCATGGAGACCATCCATTGTCTGTGGCCACCCCGTACCAAGGAGTCTCCAAGGTGCTCTAAGTGCATTTCGAGGTCGATCTTTCAAGGGTCATAACTCAGAGCTCATGAGGGCTATCAATGAACTATCAAATGCTACAGGACGATGATGCTAAGAGCTAAAATAACCTATCTCATTTTCAAGAGATCACATTCTATTTCAATTTGGCATAGTGATCTTGCTCAATACCCAAACTCACAGTGTGCCTCAATTCATAGGTGTACCACAGCATAACTTTGAAACCGCTAATCTTGGCATTGAATCATCAGCACCATTATCTTTGAGTGGTGGGTGAACCCTAGTGACACCCTTGTTTTAGCCACAGAGACCATCCATCATCTGCAACCACCCCATACCAAGGAGTCTCCAAGGTGCTCTAAGTGCGTTTTGAGGTCAATCTTTCGAGGGTCATAACTCAAAGCTCATGAGGGCTATCAATGAACTATTGAATGCTACAGGATGATGATGATGAGGCCTAAAATAACCTATCTCATTTTTGAGAGATCACATTCCACTTGGATTCAGCACAACTATCTCGCTCGATGCCAAAACTCATAGTGTGCCTCAGTTCATAGGTGCACCACAACGTAACTTTGAAACCCCTAATCTTGGCATCAAATTGTCAGTGCCATTAGCTCTAGGTGGGTGGGTGAACCCTAGTTACACCCTTGCTCTAGCCACAGAGACCATCCATCATTCGCAGCCAACCCATGCCGAGGAGTCTCCAAGGTGCTCTAAGTACATTTTGAGGTTGATCTTTCGAGATGCATAACTCAGAGCTCATGAGGCCTATCGATGAACTGTTGAATGCTATAGGATGGTGATGCTAAGACCTAAAATAATGTATCTCTTTTTTGAGAGATCACATTTCATTTGGATTCGGCACAACAATCTCACTCGATGCTAAAACTCGCAGTGTGCCTCAGTTCATAGGTGCACCACAATATAACTTTGAAACCATTTATCTTGACATTGAATTGTTAGTGCCATTAGCTCCAGGTGAGTAGGTGAACCCTAGTAACACCCTTGTTCTAACCACAGAGACCATCCATCATCCATGACCACCCCATACCAAGGAGTCTCTAAGGTGCTTTAAGTGTGTTTCGAGGTCGATCTTTCAAGGGTCATAACTCAGAGCTTGTGAGGGCTATCAATGAACTGTCAAATGCTACAAGATAGTCATGTTGAGGCTTAAAATAACCTAGCTCATTTTTGAGAGATCACATTATGTTTTTATTTGGCACAATAATCTCTCTCGATGCCAAAACTCGCAGTGTGCCTTAGTTCATAGGTGCACCACAGCGTAACTTTGAAATCGCTGATCTTGGCATCGAATCATTAGTGCCATTAGCTCTGGGTGGGTAGGTGAACCTTAGTCACACTATTGTTCTAACAATGTAGGGCATCCATCATCTACAGCCACCCCATACCGAGGAGTCTCCAAGGTGCTCTAAGTGCATTTCAAGGTCGATCTTTCGAGGGTCATAACTCAGAGCTCGTGATTGCTATCGATGAACTATTGAATGCTACAAGACGGTGATGCTAAGACCTAAAATAACCTATCTCATTTTTGAGAGATCACATTCTATTTGGATTCAGCACAACGATCTCGCTCGATGCCAAAACTCATAGTGTGCCTCAGTTCATAAGTGCACCACAATGTAACTTTGAAACCGTTGATCTTAGCATTGAATCATCAATGTCATTAGCTTTGAGTGGGTAGGTGAACCCTAATGACACCCTTTTTTTGGCCATGGAGACCATCCATTGTCTGTGGCCACCCTATATCGAGGAGTCTCCAAGGTGCTCTAAGTGTGTTTCAAGGTTGATCTTCTGAGGGTCATAACTTGAAGCTAATGAGGGCTATCAATGAGCTATCAAATGCTACAAGACGATGATGCTAAGGCCTAAAATAACCTATCTCATTTTTGAGAGATCACATTCTGTTTGGATTTAGCACAGTGATCTCGCTCGATGCCAAAACTCACAGTGTGCCTCAATTCATAGGTGCACCACAATGTAACTTTGAAACTGTTGATCTTGGCATCGAATCATCAGAATCATTATCTTTGGGTGGGTGGTTGAACCCTAGTTACACCCTTGTACTATCCATGAAGACCATCCATCATTCACGGCCACCCCATACCAAGGAGTCTCCAAGGTGCTCTAAGTTCATTTCGAGGTTGATTTTTCGAGGGTCATAACTCGGAGTTCATGAGGGCTATCAATGAACTATCAAATGCTACAGGACGGTGATGCTGAGACCTAAAATAACCTATCTCATTTTTTAGATATCACATTCTATTTGGATTCGGCATAGCGATCTTGCTCGATGCCAAAACTCACAATGTGCCTCAATTCATAGGTGCACCACAACGTAACTTTGAAACCATTGATCTTGGCATTGAATTGTTAGTTCCATTAGCTCTAGATGGGTGGGTGAACCCTAGTGACACCCTTGTTATGGCCATAGAGACCATCCATCATCTATGGCCACCCTGTATCGAGGAGTCTCCAAGGTGCTCTAAGTGCATTTCAAGGTTGATCTTTTGAGGGTCATAACTCAAAGCTCATGAGGGCTATCGATGAACTATTGAATGCTATAGGATGATGATGTTGAGGCCTACAATAACCTATATTATTTTTGAGAGATCACATTTCATTTGGATTCGGCATAGCAATCTCGCTCAATGCCAAAACTCGAGTGTGCCTCAATTCATAGGTGCACCATAGCATAACTTTGAAATTGCTAATCTTGGCATCGAATTGTCAGTGCCATTAGCTCTGGGTGGGTAGCTGAACCCTAGTCACACCCTTTTTCTAGCCACAAATACCATCCATTATTTGCGGCCACCCTGTACCGAGGAGTCTCCAAGGTGCTCTAAGTGCTTTTCAAGGTCAATCTTTCGAGGGTCATAACTTGGAGCTCATGGGGGCTATCGATGAATTTTCAAATGCTATATGACAGTGATGCTGAAACCTAAAATAACCTATCTCATTTTTTAGAGAACACATTACACTTGGATTTAGTACAGTGATCTCACTCAATGCCAAAACTCATAGTGTGCCTCAATTCATAGGTGTACCACAGCGTAACTTTGAAACAGTTGATCTTGGCATCGAATCATCAATGCCATTAGCTTTGGGTGGGTAGATGAACTATAGTCATGCCCTTGTTATAGCCATGGAGACCATCCATTTTCCACGACCACCCCATATCGAGGAGTCTCCAAGGTGTTCTAAGTGCATTTCGAGGTCGATATTCTGAGGGTCATAACTCAGAGCTCGTGAGGGCTATCAATGAACCATTGAATGCTATAGGATGATGATGCTAAGGCCTAAAATAACTCAAAGCTCATGAGGGATATTGATGAATTTTCCAATCAAGTCTCTTAAGTTGAGATATTTTGAAGTTATGTTGAAATTGAAAAGTTGTAGTATGAGGATAGTAACAAAGTGAAGTGCTAGTTATCAAAGATTATAAATCTATGAATGACTTCGTGGTTGGGAATAGAATCCATGGTTGAGGAGTGGGGTCCTTAACTATGTTGAGATTAGATTTTAAGCCAAGAGTTAGTTTCAAGGTTGAAGGTGGAGTTTAAAATCAGATTTGGGGTTGTCTGAACCTTGTGTAGAAGTTTAACAAGTGTGTTTATGTCATGATAGCACTTCAAATTACACATTGCATCCAAATTTGATAATAAATGTTTTTAAAATGTTATTCAAAAATCATTGTATTTGAATTGAATATAACAAAAATAATCAAAATTAATGATATTCCATAAACATGAACAATACACATGATCCACGATAAATTGAACAATACTAGATACTAAATTAATATGTATATCATTGTGCACATAAATGACAAAAATATATATCAAAATACATGTATCCATAGACAAAATTTCACACAAAAAAATATCAAAGATCATGTATCCATAAACAAAGTACTCAAATATATATCAAAATACATAGATCCATATACAAAATGTGGCTAATCATACCATCAGAATGTGTATAATATCAATGTTTTTGTATACAATGTGCCATATGTCATCTCAAAATGTCTCATGATACATCCTAGGAAAACTATACTATCCTAGGGTGCTAGTGGATGATCAAAATGCAACCTCTTCGCTGCACTAGGTGGATCGAATGCCTCCTACATAAACAGAAAAGGAAAACCCAAAGTTAGACTACTAAATTTATATGATTCTTTGTATCTAACATTGAATTACTCAAATGCATAATGATATTTTTTGTAATAAAGATTTATACTATCAAAATTTCATAATAAATGCCTCTCTCGTTGACCTCCTGCATCCGTCAAGAGTCCTCTCGTATGCCCTTAGCAATGCTTGTACCTCTCTGATTCTGGGTTGTATATGTTCAAATACATTTTTCAGATGAATCTACAAGTTAAACTATAACATTATAATTCATAGCATTCCAAATTTATAACATATTTAATCATGAATTCAAACTACAACTTACTATTGTAGGCTCCTCCTCAGGAGAGAGTGGCCACATCATCAAATCTACATAACTCTCCCATCAGACCTCATGTGCACTAGGAGTCTACTATGAGATACAAAATAGTAGTTGTTAATATCACGGAAATTACTTTTGAATTTATTTATGAAGATAAGGATAATAAAAAATAAATGATACTTATATATGCAATGGAGCTCTCAGTGCGAATGAAAATCCCTAATGGTCTACAATGCGAAATCTGTACAAGCTCATCACCAGTAGCCACACCCTATATACAATAAAGAATGTAATTAAATGGGATTACCACAAACATTTTACAAGAATGAATCAATATTTAATCAAATAGAAAGCACCTAATTACCTTTCCTTTGTCAATGCGTGCTAGCTCACCCCCCGCACTCTATCCCCCTGGGACAGGTGGTACCTGCAAGATAAAAGAAAGATTAGCAACCATATATACTACAATATCAAATAGAAAAAAAATATAAACACAACATAATGTACCATAGATGTCTCAAGGCCAAATGAAATGGCCGAGAGTGTGGCATCATTAATCTGTTTGAGCTCCTTGTCGATCATCAACTAAACATAAATGAAGATCACATACATATAAAAGTCAATATGGCTTAAAAAATAAAATTACTCTATTATAAAAATTAATTTTAAATCACATGTCATAAAAAATATATATATACATGTATAGACACCGAAGGAGTCCATGCCTCTGCATTCCCCTCATCTCTCACATCAGGGTCTGTAGCCTCTGCACGCGTGTATGGTGTATCTTCATCTAATACAAAATGATACTCAGGAAGATCACCTATGGGACCTAGGAAAATATTCTTACATGTAATGCAAGTGTGAGGCACACAAATATGTGATGAGCTAGCTGATGATGAACTAGCACCAGCATCATCAACACGAGGAGGTAGGACTGACCTAGCTTGAGATATCATTAGACTACTCAGCCTATGAATGGCTCTAATGGTCTGAGAGCTAGCCTCTTTCATAATATCTAGATGCTGCACTCGAGGAGTGGGGGAGATATTAGTGGGGGGGACAAAAGTGTCAGCTTTCTTTTGCTAGGAAGAGGGTCTATCTTGAGGAGCTCCTAGTCCTAAGCCCATGTTGGGCTTCATGCTCCAATAGTTCGCTTTAAGTTTGAACACAAATTCTACATATAATTTTCTAGGGAAATAAAATGGTATGTCTAAATTTTCATGTGGAGGGATATCAAAGACCATCCACCAACGATCCCAAAAGTTTGCACGTATGGCATCATTTGTGCACCATTTAATCAATAGTTTGGATTTTTTTGGGTCAACTGGTAAACCCATTTTTGGGTTCGCAAAAAGGCTAGCCAAATCTTCTTTGGTTATGTTGAGGGCCGCAACCTCATCATAATCCAAACCATCATCAAACATCTCATGCATTTCATCATGCCAATGAAGAGCGACATTTTGTTGGTTCGTAAGGGTTTCAATGTTATCCACTATGGTGTTTAACATAGATAACATAGGAGCCAATGTGGGTACATTATTATATGTTCTATGCAAACCTCTCAACTCGGTGAGATTTTCAAATCCTCAATTCAAGGAGGGTTTTGAGGGGATAGAGGATCATTTGGTGGATGGTTTTGTGGGGGTACTGGATCATTTGGTAGGGGGTTACAAGGAATATTATTCCCTACCGCAGTGTCATCATTCTGCTCAGCCATTCCTACTAAATTGCAAAATGTAATATATACTTTTTTTTAAACCCTTAATTTTAACCATTTTTTTCAAAAAAAAAACCCTAGATTCAACTAAAACAAATAAAATCATCCTAAAATCTATTGAATTTAGGTTAAAAATGAGTTGGAAAAAAAAATATGCCTTAATATCTAATATCTAATTTTGAATCATATATCTGATCACTTTTGTAATACTGGCCCCAAATTAACATAATAAGAGGGCCCGCAGGTCTGTGTTTGTATTTTATGTTATGTGCAAGTATCAGATATCTGATATGCCTACAATATTATTTATTAATTATAACATATAATAGCTTACATTTTTATTATTATATTATATTTTATATATAATATATTATATTTTATTTTATATTTTATTTTATTATATTTTATATATATTATATTACATTACTATATATTATAATATAAAATATTATATTATATTATTATATTAGTATAATATAATATATTATTACATTATTATAATATAATATATTATTATATTAGTATAATATAATATATTATTATATTATTATTATATTATATTATTATAATTATTATATTATATTATTATGATTTATAATATATTATACTTTTTTATTATATATTATATTATAATATATTACTTTTTTATTATTATATTATATTTTATATATATTATATTACATTACTATATATTATAATATTAAATATTGTATTATATTACTATAATATAATATTATTATTATAGTATAATATTATACGATTACAATATAATATTATTATTATTTTATTATAGTATAATTATTATTATTATTATATTATATTATATAATATTAAATAATATATTATACTATTATAATATAATAATAATATTATTATATTATAGTATAATAATTATAATAATTATATTTTTATAATATTATTACACTAATTATCTTCCAAGTTTGGTACTTGGATAGGTGAAAAAAAGTCAAAGTAGATTTTGAAGTGCTTTTAGATGTCTTCAAACTCTATTTTTTTCACATCGCCACTTTTTGGCACACCATGATCCTACACATACCCATCACTTGTATGTATTCTTGCAAACACACTGAGATAAAGTAGCATCTTGCATCTACATTTTCATTTAAGTAGTTTTTCCTTGTTTTGCCTTCTAATTTGAGTAGTGTCATCTAAGGACACTTGTGCAGATTATTGTATTCTTGGGATTCATTGTGTCTTGTGCCTTATTGTACATACACTACTCATGATTAAAGTGCCATGGGGGGTTTATGTTTTTCCTGTGGTTTCCATCTTCCTTTAGCCAGTGACCTTCCCTTCTATAACATTAGCATCATGATGTGTTTGAGATTGATCAACTTGGTACACACATATGTACTATTTTGTGCATCTTGATCATGGAACCTTGACATGTAGTTCTTTTGGCCCACTTTTCCAATTGCCTTGACATGTAGTTCTTTTGGCCCACTTTTCCAATTGCCTATCACCTCACCCTTGTCTGCATTAGGGGAGGTTCTTTTGTTGTTTCTCATGCTTCCCTAGTTTGATGGAGTGAGCTATGTATTCAATTTTTGTTCCTACATACTAGGCGGATGCAATTGTTAGGTACCTATGAATTTTGGTGAGATGGATCATTTACCATATAGACACTCTTCTTTTCATTCCTACTTTGGTTGCAACCTTCCATGTTGGATTGATCAACTCTTCAAGCTTTGGTGTTTCATGCCATTTGTATTTTCGAACTTAGTTGTTGCCTTTTCGTACCTCCTAATTCAATGTAGATTTTAGTCTTCTCTACTTGGTCAAGTTATATTTCAGTGGAGGTTCTTCAGCTCAATAGTTACTTTTGACAGAGCTTTGCAACTTATACATGCTTGAGTGATGTTCTTCATGATCATATTTTGTTCCTATCTTCTGGAACATTCCTTAGTTTGCAGGCTTGTTCATTCCTTCACTATTTTTTTCAGCATGTTTTCCATCTCTTTTTGAAGTAGGATTTTTCCCACATGGTTTTCTCTACTTCTCCTCTTTTCAAAGATTTGGTTGTGCTTGGGCATCTCATCAGGCTTTATTTGTCAAGACTCCACTTTATGAAGTAGCTTCAAGGTTTTTAGCTACTCCCTAAGTTTATCTTAAGGGGGGGGTGTTAGAGAAATTAGATATTTTCTAATTAACTCAATTTTTTCTTAAGTTAAACTTCAGGCATCTAATAATTAATTATTTTATTGATTATTATGATGCAACCTAGGTTAGACCTTTTTAGGTTTCAATCTCCTTTATAAGAATGATCTCTCTTTGTAATTATTAACCAATTCACTTTTGATAATAGAAATTTCTCTTTTTTCTCATCAAGAATATCTTGTCTATGTATCTGGGAACTCCAACCTCCATAGCTTTATGCTTCTCTCTTTCTGTGATACTTGTGTTTGCATGCAAGTGATTCTTGGGAGCTGTGGGGTTGAGCTTTCATCAACTTCAACACTTATTTTCACTTGTTCTTGCTTGTTAAATGAACTTTATTAAATTGCATGTAGCAAGGGACTCAAGCTTGATTATTTCTGCATGCATTCATTGTTCATCTATTAATTGAAAAATTTCACAGGTTCTCAAACAAACATGGAAAATCCTAGATACTTTTGTAGACTATAATCTATCACATACCCATTGTGAAGGGAATAAGGTAGATGATATACCTGTAAATCTAGGTTGTGATAGTGTAAAAATAGATTCATTTAACCATAATCATCAGCTACCAAGCTTTCCTAAGTTGTAGGAATAAGTGTAAATCGAGATGAATAGGCCCAATGACATGTAGTCATTACATTAAAGTGTTGAATAGGTTGGCTAAATCTATAGAGATGCAAAAACATAGGTCACGGTCTAGTAAAGATGACAATAAGTAGCTAGTAAATATATGACATTTTGCATACATCATGGTTTGTCACTTGATGGAATGATTTTGGGGTTGGAGGTTATGGCACCTTCAATGTAGAAAAAATATTGGAAATAGTTCTTAATGCAAGTTGTTGTCATGTTGCATCTATGAGTAAATGGAAATTTTTAACTACACCCAAGTACTTTCAATGAATCCAAAGAAAGTTTGACTTGGACTATTGGCCTTCTTCTAATAGGTCTCAATGGTTTCTTTACCAAATAATTCCTCTTTTAATTTTGGGATACCTTGCATGAGATCAACATTACTAATTGTTCAAAATACCTTGGAGCTCCCAAGGTGCATTCTCATAGATATGTTTCTCAATGATAATGTTTCAAAATGAAATTGAGTTTCCAAGGTAACATTCTAGCATCATAGCATTTATCATTTGATATGTAATGTTATTTTTGAGAATATGGACGATTTTTTCATCGGTGAATAGAATAATGTTAGCCATCTTATTGCACACATAGTTTTTGCACTATTTACACAAGTAAAATATATTGCAAGACATAGTTTCCAGGTGGATATTAGCACTAGTTTTATCAACTCTCAATCAATTGGAAATAAATTAAAGCATGTCTCTCCTTCCTTAATGTTAGGTAATTTTTGTACAAGGCCCATGGAGGAGCACAAGCTGAGCAAGTTTTTCTTTGTTAAATTTTGATATTTTTCTATATGCACCCATAAGTAGATAATGTCAAACACAAGTAGCCTTTTTCTCCTAACAATTGATAAATAGGATGGTGGGGCATGTTAGTTTAGGTAGTTCCCCATCAAGATCTACTCTACACACTTTGTTGGTTTGGGAGGTTCTTCAATGCAACAATCTCTACCATTCTTTTTACTGCATAAAGATATCAAATAAAATGTTATTTTTTCCTCATCTTTGGCTATAGGTAGTTAGATGAAGATTATTTATTAGGCATGGGTGTTTGGGTTCCTTGGAAAATGTGTTTATAAGTTACCTTTGTATTCCAAGTATATTAATACAATTTTTTAGTTTGATTTATGATCATTGGTTTTTTATTCATGAATTATGAGTTGCTTCTTCTTGTAAACCAAATATAGATAAGGGTATTTCACTTGCTCAAAAAGGGTAGGTCAAGTGAATTTATCTGATTTAGGGTGGTAGCAACTTATCCACTCTCTTCCTAAGACAATTTTGACTAAGTGTGAGTTGTTTAAAGTTATGGATTCAAAGAATGATGTTATTTGCAATTGTCTTATTTTTTCTCTTTAGGAAGAGCTTCCTATGTTGGATGGTCACCAACATAGTGGTAGGTTGAGACATTCTTTTTAGTAAGTTAATCATGAAGGGCATTGGACTCCTATGCCCAAAGTTAATCAACATTGATGGGTTCAATTTCAAAGTTGTACATTGCTAAGATATGATAAAATTGGGAGCATTGGAATTAGAGGTCACAAAACTTGTCATTAGCGCTTGGTTATGGGGTTACACCACTTTTAGTAATAATTTTAGCTAGGATGGTATGTCCTCTAAAATCCCTTCCAATCAAATATCTCTTTCACAACTACCCACTAAATTTATTTTGGGATTCTTAAGTGGTTAATATATAATGATATCTTATTGAATTGGGTGATGTTGTTCATAATAGAATGTTCACTTGCAAAGTCATTGAACTAAAATTTCCATTTTTAGCTATTTTGTCCCTTATGATGCATTTAGTAGTGAGATTCATAGTTCTTGCCACTTAGGAAATTTAATTAGTTTTGGTGGAATTTGAATCCAAGATGTCCAGGATTGTATTTGGTGTACAATATTACTAAAATGAGAACAAATTAGGTGTAGTCTACACAATCTTATACAAAATCACACTTTATACATCAATTTATTCTTCTTCATAGGTTGTTTAATGATATCTAGATGCCATGTTAGACATACATGAATTTTTTTTTGTATTTCTGCAAGGCACTTTCTAAACTTTAAAAAATGATAGCTTAGTGAAGGCTTCAACCATACAAAAACAAGAAAAGTAATCTTTTATGTGCACTTGAGAGTGGTGGACCTTTTTGTGGTGAGGTTTGACAATCTTGACTAAATTGTTTCATTGCAACTAAAGTGATTTGAATGACTTTACCATGTAATGTGACTTCTTTCAGGAAAAAAATGTGGGGTCTACTTCCCTATCAAATTGTATTGTTTAAATGACATAAGTTCTTTGTGACTATATTTTATTGTATAATTAGGTTGCATTGAACACTCAGATCAGCTAAAAATCTCAAACATTTGTAATAATTCAATTTGGAGTTAATGTATATATTAAATAGCTTTGTAGTACCATATATATTTCAATTTGGAGTTATTTCTATCCCTTTGGCCAAGACAATGTATCATAGGAGCTTGCCTAATTTGATGCCAAAAGCACATTTCTTGGGATTAAGCCTGACGTTGAATGCTTCTAGGCGGGTGAATATTTTGGCCAGTATGGGAAGATATTCTTCTCGACCATGGGATTTGGCAAGAATGTCATCCACATAATCTTCCATGAAGATATGCATCATATCATGAAAGATAGTGGTCATAGCCCATTGATAGGTAGCCCCAGTGTTCTTTAACCCAAAAGGCAATATATTCCAACAAAATGTGCCCCATGCACAAGTAAAAGTTGTTTTCTCTTGATCTTCTAGTGCTATTCTAATTTGATTGTAACCAGAAAACCCATCCATGAGTGAAAACATGGAATGATCTACGGTGAGATCGACAATGGTGTCGATGTTAGGGAGGAGAAAGTCATCTTTAGGACATGCTTTGTTTAAATCCTAAAAGTCAATACAGATGCGTATAATTCCATTCTTCTTTGATATGGGGATAATGTTGGAGATCCATGATGCATATGCTAGAGGCCAGATGAAATTGGTACTGATTAATTTTTCCAATTCTACTTTTACTAATAGGGCTATATGAGGATGCATCTTTCTGAGTTTTTGTTTCAATGGCTTGACCTCTTGAGAGATGTTAAGATGGTGGAGGACTAAGGTCGGGTCTATGCTAGCCATGTCTGCATAAGACCATGCAAAGTTTATTTGTCTTTCTTTGAAGAACTCGATAAATGCCTTCCTTTCTTCTAGGCTCAAGGACTGTGCCAAATAAATGACCTTTGGTTTGTGTTACGTGCTGAGGTTGACTGGTTCTATTGGTTCAATCAAAATAGAAGATCACTCCTCGAAATGTTAAGGTAAGGTATCAATTACCCCATCCATAGGTGCCACAGTTGGGTTTTCACCTTGGGATACATCACTTCTATTTGTTTCCATTTTTTAATCAAGATTAGCCACAACTTGGCAGTGGTCAATAAGGTTGTGGGATGCTTGCCTTGCTCTAGTGTGACTGAGGTGATTGATACCCGACCTGACTATATTCTCTTATTTTGTTCTTCATTGATGAGATGGTTCAATCACATTAAGGTAGATGAAAACTTCACAATCAGTGTCAAAATGAGGGAGGTGATGAGGCTCGGTTGTATCCCAGTTAATGAGTTTGGGATGGACTAGGGAAAGTGATTTGCAGTATGGGAAAGGTTCAACAGGGCTTAAAGACATAACTTCATTAGATGGCTCATATGTTGTATCCATCAAATCTATGACATGGACTTCTTCTAGAGTGTCTGGGAAGGTAGAGCTTGCGAGGGGCTCATAGTAATCATCTTCAACTTCTACTAGGAAGAAGTTAGGGAATAAGGTTTGAAATTGAAACCCTTCAACATGCTCACCTTCTTCTAAGCCACTCTGATGTATTCTATTTCTTAGTGAAGTGGATCTAGAATTATGAGTTGTTCTTTGTATAGCCAAACTATCAGGGGTGGGTACGTGGAAAACATCACATTCTTTTTCATGGAGAGATTCTTCAGATAGTGACTCAAATTCCCATTTAGCAAAATCGTTGTCGTCTTCGTTATTGGAGGCATTTATGGGTAGTTTCCCCATGGAATATGAACTTGAGAGGAAAAATTTTGCATTTAGGAGATCAGTTGTTGCTGGGGTATAACTTTCCTTTTGCTTGGGTGCCCACACCAAGGTAGAAGCGGAAGAATCATTATGCTTTGGGCAAGCTTCGGAAGAGGTTTGCACCTTGTCTTGTTCATTATACCCTACCCTTGCTTTAGATTTATTTGACCTGAATTGTGCCATCAAAGGTTCAATGTTTCCTTTCCCTTTCCCGAAGGGACCATCTCCCACGTATCCCATCTTTTTCATTAATTCAAAGCCTTTCCCATGCAGGTGGGAGGATATGTTGATGTTCTGTTGACTAATGTCTTCCACTGGGTTTGGAGGTGTGCCACTTGCTTTGATCAAATGCACATGATATGGTTTGGTGGACATCGGTTTTCCATGAGACCTCAAAGAAAGTGGGGGATCAAATAGGGAGACTAAGTACTCACCTACCCCTTTATGGTGCAACTTACACTTTCTATCAAATTCTTTCATTAGTTTATCCATTTCTTCATAGTGTAGTTGTTTATGATCCAATGATGATGATGGCGATGGAGGAGCAGAAGGACCCAAACAAACCACTTTCTCTTTACCCTTAGTTGATGTTGATATGTGGCTACTCATTTTCTTAGTGGAGTGTGAAGTGTCTACAACTGTGGATTGTCTGCTAGCATTTGTCAATGTATTAGCCTCTTCTCTGTTATGAGGGACAAGTGAGTTACAATATTGGGCAAAGTGTTGATCTCTAGGTATGGTTATCTCTTGACCCATGTATGTAAATTTGAAGCATTGGTGGTAGGTGGAGGGAATGGCTTTCATGTCATGGTCCATGGTCTTCCCAATAGAATGTTGTAAGTTAATTGTAGGTCTAAGACCTAACAGATAGTTTCTTTCATGGCTGGCCCTACTCTAATTGGTAATATGACCATGCCTTTCGAGGATATTTCTTCATTATCATAAGCCTTGATAGTAATCTTTTTTCTTGGGTCAAAAGCATCCTTTGCATACCCAAGGGCTTTTATTAAACTGAGAGTGCAAATATTGAGACCAGCCCCACCATCGACCAATACTCTCTTAACTCGGTTCCTATGGATGAATACTTCTATGTGCAAAGGAGAATTTTGTGGCTGTATGATAGACATGTCATCTTGGGCAGAAAAAGATATGCAATGAGGAGCAACTAAATTGTTGACCATGTTTTGGAATCTATTCACCTCTAAATCATTTGGCACTAAAGCTTTGGTGAGTATCTCTTTATGCTCCAAGGAGATTTGCAATAGTTCAAAAATGGAGATGTGGGTTGGAGTCTTGAGTAATTGGTTAACCAAGTTATACTTGGGCATGGAGGAACTTGGAGTTGCTTGTTCAAGATTTGTCACTGGTCCTGGTAGGATAATTTTGGAGACTTGGCCCTAGGTGACGGCATTTGAGGACTATTTTTTATTTTTATCTTTAATTATGATGACATTTACAGTGTCATCAAATCTAGAAATCATGCCAATGGTATTATCATAGTGGTGCACATAATTAATCTTGGTTTGCAGAGGTGAGTTTTGATTGGCCTTGGAGGACTCTCCCTTCTCATGACTCATGAAGGGGTTCTTGAAGGCTGTATGGTCTTTATTATTACTAAGATTGTTTACCTCAATGGATCCATCATTTATCAATTTTTGGATGACCCCCTTAAGGGAAAAAAAATTGTTTGTCAAATGTCCCTGATTGTGATGATAGGCAAAAATGTGTTTGTCATTCCACCATTTTGGTTTGACTTGAGGTTCATATGGTTTAGCCTCTGGTAACATGATGAGGTAATCAGCCAAGAGTGTTTGTAAAGCACTCTCATAGGACACCCCTATGGGTGTATACTCCTTAGGCATATCAAAAGACTGATATCTTATGAATGGTAGAGGAGCTTGATTGTAAGCCACTTTTTGGTTAGACATAGAGGGAGTCTTTGTGTTACGTTGGTAAAATGAGCAGTCATTATTTAGTTGAGGTGGGACACTAGGACTTGGTCGATTTAAAGGGAGTTGAGTTTGAGTTTTGACATGATTGGCTTCAACTACCCCATCATTTGTGATGTTTTTATTATTGTTTCTCCACCACAATTTCTACTTATCAGTGGACCGATTAGAGGAATTGTTGTTTGTGTGGAATTGTTAGAGAAACCTTTACCATCTTTAGATAATTTAATTATGTCATTTTTTACCAAGGTTTCTTCCACTTTAGCCACATTTTCTAAAGTGGTTTTAAAATCTTTAGGCCCTTGGAGTTGGAGCCAATAATTCATCAGTTTTGAGAGACTATTGATGAAGATATCTGTCTTCTCCTTATCTAGTATGTCTCTATGATATTTAACAAACATGTGCCTCCACTGTTGTAAGAAGATCTTGAATGATTCACCTGGGAGTTGTTTTGTGTTACATAGATCAATCATTGTAACCTCTCTTTCAATGTTGTAAGAATATTAGGTGATAAAAATGGAGGCCAATTGATCAAAGCTTTTGATAATGGAGGGTAGTTTGGAGAACCACTCCATGGCTTGTCCTCTAAGGCTCCTAGAAAATAGACGCATTAAGTATGTTGTGTCATGGAAAAACTCCATGCTTAGCATATATAATTGACTCAGGTGATCTTGTGGATCCGTCGTGTCAAAATATTTGTCATACTTTGGTATTTGTACATTTGGAGGAAAAGGTGCGAAGGTAATGTTTTTATCGAATGGCAGGGGACACACCTTTTCAAGGCTAAACTCTACAAGTTGTGTTTTTCCTCTTTTCATCTTTTCTATTTCTAGTTGTAAGTCTTACAATTTTTGTGTGACTATGTCTAAAGGTGACTCTTCTTCATCTTGTTTTAGGTTGGTCACATCAAAATCAGATGGCAATTTTTCACCTTGCTGTGCTAATGTGAGTATGTATCATTCTTTGTGTTTTTCTAGAATCTTGTCCATGATATCAACAAGTTCAGGATTTTGCTAAAAATCTTAAATTTTAGTTTCAATACTTCTATCATCCCATGTATCAGATGAACCCATTGTGAATAAGGATTCTAAATTTTGATCAAACAAGGGTGACTTGTAAGTAATCATGTTCAGTGAGCAATTTTTTGTTGTAGTAGATTTGAGGAGGTTTAGAGGTTATGTGTGTTTGATGGTTCTACTTGCTATCCTAGCACTCACTCGTATGGGCAACCATTTTGGTTTTGTTGGGACACTTGTTTTGTATGGTGGCATGAAAGGTAAATTGGATTCTTTCAGTGTCTAGGCATTCTTCAAAAGTTGAAATTTTTTTTGTTGACCATGATTTTTTTGTAGCAACAAACTAAATTGGACAAGGTGTTTGCCAATGTTGATAGAATAAGGTTCACTTTTGCGAAGTCAGGTATGGATGTGTGTTTCCAAATGTTCCTAGCTTGATGTGCAAAGTGAGGTAATGGTAACTGTTGGGTTGATGATGATGTAGCTTCTCTTGTTTTCAAAAGATGTTTTCGGTCAGACACATAAATTTTTAGACTTTGTAAAATACCAGCACGGAAAAGGGTATCCAAATTTATTGTTTGTTCACAAGTGTCATGTTTGCAAATAGCCTTTGTTTCATGTTTTTGCTCAGATGCATCACAAGAATGGTTAGATGCACTATTTCGGTGATCAAATGCGCTATTTCATTACTTAGATGCGTCGTAGGGATGGTTAGATGTGTTGTTTCAAGGCTCAAATGTGTTGTTGTACGAGCATATGTGTCATGATAGAGATCAAAAGCATGACATGAATGTTAAAAAGCACTATTTTATGCAGTGTAATTTTAGCAATGTCTTGGTTTTGAACTTTATTTCTCTATACTGGTTTGAGGTTTACCCTTCTTGAAGGTTTATGATCCACACTGGTGTTTGTTATTAAGTTTTAAAACACTTCCAAGCATAATAGCAATAGAACCAATGTAAGATATAAAAACTACACACACCTAGAAAATGGAAGAAAATGGCTTCCTAATAAGGTTATCTAAAGGCTGGTGACTAGTGGGTCTTAGTGTTCCAACTATGTTTGGATTTGCCTCTCCTATGACAAAGAGCTTCCCACCAACGCTAGGGAGGTTTGGCGCAATCCTTTGTGGGACTACTAGAGGAAGGCTATTTTTCAAACATAGGTGGCTTGCATTTGATTAGGAATACAATATTGGGAGCAATCCCTCTCACTGGCCTTGCTAAGGCAACTCGGGAGGTAGCCCCTCTATGGCTAGATAATCCTACCTAGTAAAAAGAAAGAAATGGAAGTCACAAACAAGTCTGGGAATCTGATCACTCAAGAAGAGTGAGAGCATATCCCTACTATTTTGGTTCCCCAAACATGATAGATACAAAAAATTAATTACTAGCCCTTATACTACTGAAGACATGGGGGCTCCTAATTAGACAATGTGTGGGTTTTTTTCCTTGTTCAGTTGTAACCAATCTTTATAGAAGGTTGGGCATTCTGATCAACTCCAAAGAGTTGAGAGCATAGGCCTACTTATTTATCAAATCAGTGAGATTGAATGTTCTTATTAAACTATGTTTGAAAATTTGAGAAATGCCACACTTTTAATTGACAAGAGTTGTGGTCCACCTACCTGATTTGAAGCTAGCAAGGGCTAGGCACATTTTTGATAGTCTTCATTCTTGTTGCATATTTCTAGTAGCCTTGTGGTTGCAATTTTTGATAGATCTAATCTTTGTGAGCTTGGAAACACCTTTGAAAGTTTTCTGATCTCGGTATGAAGCTTCTCACATGCTATAGAACCTACAAAAGACCAGATTCAAGTACACCACAAAACAAGAGATTCAACAATCCAATATGTCTGCAAGTGGAGATGAAAACTAATCTAAATGATAACAATGCAAAAGAATGCAAGAAAGGAAATGTAATAACAATGCAATACTAATCTATGAAAACAAATATGGATCTAAGCTAATATGAAAATGCAAGGATGAAAACTCATGATGGAAGCCATGGATGTATGAGAGAAGAAGACAAGAAGATAGAAGTTCTCCACAAAAAGCTTTAGTATTTAAACTCTTTCAAAAATCACTTTCCAAATATCTGTAAAACAACAATAGCGTAATAATGGATCTAAAAGAAGAATAATAGATTAGCAAGAAAACTTGAAGAACAAAGAGGCTTTAATACGAAGCCCCACAGTGGGCGCCAATTTGTACATGGTGTGAACACGTATTCATGAAACCTTAGTGTAGGTTGCAAAGGGACTAATGATGAATTAAACTAAATCCAAGATATCATCATTAGAATGTAATCTCTATGAGCATCTCATGTTTCTCTAACTACAACTGCTAAAGTAGTTCTTAGACCAGCATCTTAGTGACAGTCCTAGAATGGGAGAATGCTGGAAAAATGAATATGCGATGAACTAACAAGTGATAAATGATGCTAAATAACAAAAAATAATGCTAAAATGCTATGAAAATACTACAATAAGAATGCTAAATAATGAATCAAAATGTTCCTATAGTGCAAATGCCTAAGACTTGGGTCCCTTTGCTCTTGAATTCTCCTTCTATTTATAATATTTTAGAAGGGGTTGGGGTAAGAATTTGAGCTTTACCTTTTCACTTGGTGGGTGGAAGTGAAATTGAAAAGGAGCTCAAAAGTCTTGATTGGAGGTTGCATGTGATTTTCATGTCAACAAAAATATCTCATGAGAGACAAGAGAAGGATCTCAAAAGTCATGATTTGTGACTAGATAAGGCTTTATTTCAACAAAAATGTCTCATGAGAGATAAGAGAAGGAGCCCAAAAGTCATGATCTATGGCTAAATATGACTTTTATTTTCAACAAAAATGTCTCATGAGAGACAAGAGAAGGAGCCCACAAATCATGATTTGTGGCTAAATATGACTTTTATTTCCAACAAAAATGTCTCATGAGAGACAAAGGGAGGATCCCAAAAGTCATGATTTGTAGCTAAATAAGACTTTTATTTTCAACAAAAATGTCTCATGAGAAACAAAAGGAGGAGCTCAAAAAGTCATGATTTATGGCTAAATTTGGATTTCTTTTAATTCTTTATATAAAAGGAGGATTTTTATTTTGTGAGAATAAATGGATTTATTGATTTAATAGAAGTTTCATTTATTCTCAATCATTTTTCTTTTCCCTCTCTTTTTTTTTTTAAATTTCATTTTATGATTTTGAATTGCTTCTCTCCTCTTTTGAAGTTGAGTTAGGTCTTATTAATTTGATAGATGGTTTTTTGTTTAATTTGCATTGATTGATTAGAATTGCGTGATTTATGTTTTTGCCAATTTTTGGGTGTCTACACTTACATCTCTAGAATTAAGTCCACCATGAGTAACAACTTATTGAGAAGGATCCAACAAAACAATTTGAATAAATTTAACCTTTCTATTTTGACTCTTACACTCAAGGTGATATGTAGAAAATATTCTCTGTTAATGTCTATGTCTTGAGATGAAAGTGTCTTTACGCACATATCTTGTATACATGCACTTTTTGGTTGCTTAAACGGAAAATCTGTAAGTAGGAACAAAGCAGTGAAAATATCTATAATGCTTATATGCTTAAAAAGTTTAGCTCTATTTACAAAGTGTAAAAATGAATCTATAATTAATATCAGCGAGGATCAATGTTTGTGGCAACTTGCAAAATTCCATGAGGCTAATGGAATGGAGAGTGTCTTAGAATAATATTTTCTATAGTTATTATAGATTGCAATGATTGTAGTTTTAGTCAATGGTGTTATAAGGAGATTGTGACCCATTCTTCCTCTTTTAAAATTTTCTCTTTGTGAGATTTTGTCTATGTCCATTTGTTGGAAGCTATTGATACTTTCTATCTTATATCTTATTGAGCGTGAAATTCCTAAAGAGAAAATTATAACGAAGAAGATCAAATAAACTTATTTTAACCAATAAGGTGCAATAGATAAGTCAATAGTAATATATATTATAAACTAGTATGGATATCTTAAATAAATTTATTTGAAGAATTGTCGATAGATATCAATTATAAAATACTTAAAATTTAATTTATCATAACAAAAAACATTTATATTTCATTGTATCTATATTTATTTTTGGGGGCTAAGTTAATTTTTTTATTTTAATTTCTTAAAAAATTGATTATTTATGTCTTCAAAACTTATAACTTCAGGAAATCATATATTTCCTTTTATGTGGTTGTCAAAATCAAACTAAAAAGGTAATTGTTAGCATTGACATGCTCACAACATCACACTCCACCCATTCAGTCATTGTAGAATGCATATCAACATTAATTATACTAATCAAGTAATTAAGTCGATAGGCTTCCCAATTTGTTTTTTTGACGGAAATTTTGTAAGACTTCTCATTTTTATGATTTTTCGTAGATGTAAAAAACTCATTGTTGAAAATTGAAGTTTCCTTTAGCATTGTCAATCTTGTGGGATAGTTTCTACTTTTTATTTCTTCTCCATAAGTTTCTATTTTTTCCTCTATTTAACTTATACAATTTACTTATTAACTTATGTTTTTCTCCCATTTCTGACATTGTCAAGGCTCTATTAGAGTTTATTTCTTATCACCAATTTCTATTATTGTCTCTTTTGTGCATGTTCATTATTTTTGCTCATATATGCAGGGATTATAATGTCAGAAGTTTATATACTGGTTTCAATTACTTGAAAATTTTAATATAATAATAGATACATAATAAGTAGTCACAAAATACATGCATATATATTATAGAGAAGTTGAGGAAACAAATGGAAATGGTAATACATGGATGACAACAAAGTGTAAATGAAACTAAATCGTATAGTTAAAAAAATTTCTCAATTTCATGTAACTATAGATTTGTTTAAATTTCATGTACAAATCATTTTGATGGACTAGATTTAATTTGCAAATTTATTCATCTTTCTACAAACATCATGTGTTCATAAATGTGTTGGAAATGATATGCACGTAAAAACATAAAATAGAATAGAAATACTTACATTTTTAGAAAAATATAGAAAGTTTACATTAAGTCTAGATTTTTAGTTTTTTAGTTTTAAATTTAAGTTTTCATTTTAGAAAATTGAAAATGGAATTTTATATAATTTTAAAATTTGAAATAACTTAAAGAAAGAAGAAAAATTAAAATAGATATTTTGTGCATATTTATTTCTATTTTTTTAATTTAGTAATTACTAAGATAAAAATAAAATACATGTAGGCAAGAGCCTACAACACAACGGTATATTGTGAGCCTCTTATATGGGAGGTCTTGGGGTCAAATCTATGCAAGTTTAATAAATAATAATACTTGAGCACAATGCATAATAATAATGAATCTTGACTTTGACCTCTTACCAATCAAAAAATAAAATACATGCATAAAAGAATTTTATTTTTAAATTTATAGTTTAACTTTATCATTTTATTTTATTTTTTACATAAAAATGATTTAAAATTTAGAAAAAAATGTTATATATATAGATTAATTTTCTACTACTTTTTTAACTTTTTAATAGAAATGTTGTTTATAGAAAAAATATAGAAAGATTATTTTCATATCAATTACAATTTGAGAATAGAAATACTTCTTACATTTCTAGAAAGATATAAAAAGTTTAAATTTAAGTCTAGATTTGAGTTTTTTAGTTTTCAATTTATAAAATTGAAAATTGTTTTTTTTTTTTTTAATTTGGTAATTATTAAGATAAAAATGAAATGCATGCATACATATATTCAATAATATAGAAAGTTTTTATGTGTATCTAGATTTCAGTTTTAAATTTATAGTTTAATTTTATAATTTTAAATTTTTAACATAAAAATAGTTAAAATCGAGAAATGTATGTCATATATGTAAATTAACTTTTATGTGTTTCTATTTTCATAATTATAGCAATTATTTATTCATTTAAAATAAATTAATTTATTTTAATGCCAACATAATACATAATATAAGCATCTATTTACCTATATTCAAATAATGTATTCTAGGGTAATTATATTCTCACAACTCTTAAGAGTTATCCATTATGTAAATCCTAACTATAACCATAATCTCAATCCTAACTATAACCATAATCTCAATTCTAACCTTAAACATTTTTCTAGACCCTTAACTCTAGGCTAAACCCTATTCCAAACTTTAATCATAATGTAACTACAATATGACCTTAACTATGGCTTAAACGTAAAACATAATGTGAATCCTAACTTAATTTGATTTTGTTCATGGATGGAAAATTGTATTCAACTACTAAAAATATAAATTAATCTTTCTTAATAAATTAACCATTAATATAATATTAATCTTTATTAAATCATTGGTAGAAATTGAAGCCTTACCCAAAAAAAATGAGATTTCTATACCTTCCAAAATCTTCTCAATAAATTAAACTGTGAACCTAACTCTAATACTTAAACAAAACCAAACTGAATCCTAATATATTTAAAATCTAAATAAATTAACCTAATCCTACACCATATAAATAATTTTGAGATTTTTTTGTGTACCATAGCCCTAATCCTAAATGATATTAAAAATTTAATATATATATTTGAATCATAATCCTAACTCCAATCTTATCCAACTTCAAACCTAACCTCAAACTTAAGTTTAACTGTAACTAAACATAATGTTAGATCGAAAACCTAATCTAATTATAATTCTAAAATTAACCATATTAATTCTTCATTTCATTTCATTCAATTATACAAATCACTCCTATCAACTAATTGTTGCACATACATAAACGTGCAACTACTAGTTGAGTCGATAGGCTTTGTGTGGGAGGCTTCTCCCATAAATTGTATTTTTTGACGGAAAAGTTGTAAGACCATTTTTTGGGTAGTTTCTTTTCTAGCATTGCAAAATGCTTAAGTTTTTCTTCCCTCTTTTTTGAATGAAAGTTAGCAAAAATCAATGTTGAAATAGTAAGTTACTTTTCTTTTTAATATTTCTTTCATTTTAAGTTTTCTATCTCATTGAAAATTAGGAACAACATAAGCTTTCAAATAAACTATCACAACTTTGGATATATGTATATATGGACCACATTCATTATCTTATCATTTTGATAAAATGTCTGAGATTTTTAAGAGTTTTTGGGGAGCTAGATTGAGCATCAAGTAATAGAGATAAATAGGAATTCTTGTAAGATCAAATTGTGTTCTTTATTTTTCATTATTTTCTTCTTCTATCTGATGTGTGCTTGCATATATCAAAGCCAAAAGTTGAATCAATAAAGGAGATCATATTTGGTAGATCACTTTTGAAAGGTGTTTGTAAATCTGCATAGTCTAAAAATGTTGATGGTTGGTCCTTGGTTAGATTGTGGTCATTCTTGATGTTAGCAAGTTGTAATTATCATCTTGTGTTAAGATATCTATTACAAATTTTGTAAATTTAGAAATTTCATTTTAGTTTCTTAATTCTTTTTCATCTTTATTGATTGCTCTATTTTGATTTTGTTGATCTTGTTGTGTTATTCGTTATTTCTCATTTACATTTGATTGTTAAGTTAAAGTTTTTATTGGATTTTTCTCATTTAATCTTCTACTCTGTAAAAATTTGTGTTTTGTTTTTAGATATATTTTCTTGAAATTCATTGGTTTAATTTGTATAGGAATTTTATTTGGAAGTATGTAATTTCAAATTTAGACATGATCGTTTATTTTTCACATTTGTATTAAAAACATATCCATTAAATAGAATTACCCTCAAGTTATATTTAATTTAACATGTGTTTTATGATAAGAATTTAGAGTTATTTAAAAAAGTGTCTAATAAATACAATTTATTTTTATTTTTTTGTTATAAAATTACATCAACATTTCCTAACTTCTTCAATTTAAAAGTTATAAAGTTTAATAAGTTCTTAATAATTAACAATTTAAATCTAATTTAAATGTAATCTAAATTTTACTAAATTAATTATGAAGCATATTGAACTCATTTATAATTGAGTATTACATTTTTTACATTTCTATCTTTTATATTGTTTAAAGATGAAAGTAAATTAAAATGTAAAAAGAGGGGGGGGGTGGGAAATAGAGTTGATTGAAATTTATATTTGGTTATGTCTTTTCTTAACAAAATTAATATTACTATCATATTATCAATTACCATTAACATTAGAAGAGTTTACTAAATGATTGTTTTAACAATTTATTCTATTAATTTAATGGGTAAAAAGTGTTATATTACATGTATGTGTAAAATTAATTCAAAAATGAAAGATTAATTGATATTTCCTTAACAGCATGGTTTAAACTATTCATTGTTTTTTTTCCTAATGCAATTTTTATTTGAAGATAAATAATGCTACTTTCTTTACAAAATCATTCTTATTTTCAGTTGGCTAAATCAACATCCAATTGTTTCTAAAATGTGTCAATTCATTTTGTAGCATATTTTATAAGTTTAAAAGAATGTATTATTTATAAATTACAAATTTTGGAGATAATTGTCTAAAAAATTCATCTAAAAATTTTCCAAATGTAAAAACTAACTTATTCTTCAATAGATTTTTTTAGCGTTGTAAAAATATAATCTAAAGTTCCTTTTAGTAGATTTTAAATTATCGTTTTTTTGACTTTGCTTACTTTTCAATTCTAATGATGCATTTCTATTTTCTTCTATGCAAATCATTAAACTTCCTTAGAAAATTAATCTTCCTATCAGTTCATCGTTGCACACACAAAAGCATGTGCTTGCTAGTATTTAAATGTTATAAATATATTTTTTTTTACTAACTAATGATATTTTGGTGTGACAAGGAGATCTTGGAGTTCCTCAAATCAAGGAATTTTGCATAGTGCAAATAGGAAAGTTTGCCTAAGCTGAGGGGATGCATCAATGTTGAGGGCATCACCACGAATTTGGTAGGGGAGGGTGTAGTGGTCATGAATAAGATTTCTTCAGCAATGTAACAAGACTTCTTACCTTTGCCTTTTGTATCCTTTTTTGTCTTTTCCATCCCTTCTTCCTTTAAACTTGTTTTCTTTCCTTTCATCCTTGTCATCCTCGTTAGAACATCTTGCAGCTATATGACCAACTTTATTACATAAAAAGTAGATTGTAGGGAGTTTACCTATAAGGATTAAACCACGAATAGAAATAACAATTACATGTAAATCTAAATAATATTAGAAAATAATGGATCGCATAGAAAAGAACATAAGACACCAAGATTTAACATGATTCACCAAATCCCTGGGCTACGTCCACCAAATAGCATGTCCAATATTATTACAATCCAATTATTACAACCTGATTACAATCTGTAATCCCTTACAACTCAATACAACTGCAAGAACCAATTTTCGCATCACCACACTGAAACAATCCCTAACCCTAAGCCCTTTTATACAAGTATTTTTACCATGTTAGGGTTATAATTAATAATTATATGTCGGCCCAAAATCTTGATAAAATAGGGCCCAAAATTTATGAAGTATGTACAGTATTTTCCTAATCAATCACCAAAAACTAACATTACTTTTGTATTTTCCTTTGCCTCTTGGAAGTCTCCTATCCATTAGTGCTTCAAGATCCTTAAGATCATCTTCAAAAGATTCACTCTCACTCTCACTCTTCGCATATTTTCTTTTCTTTTTCTTAGACTTATGTAAAACCAATCATGACTTGAAAACATATTCAATAGTAGGGGCACTAAAATTATCAAAATTTGACAATTCAAAAGTAATCATTGTACCAACCAGACTATCCAAGGTAAGATAATTACCAAGAGTATATATCAGTTCTTATATTGCAGAAACTCTAATAGCATAAATAGGAAGTAAGGTTCTCAATATCTTGCTAATCATAGTCTCATCACTGATATTTTCATTAGCTACTATAATAGCATTCACAATTTCTTTGATTCTTCCAACATATTGAGCAATGTTCTCACTTTCTACCATCTTTATATCATCAAACTTTTCTCTCAAGCTTTTTTATTTTTCTCTAAGTACATTCTTATCTCCTCCATGGATCTTTGCCAACTTTTCCCACATTTTCTTTGCAGTATTGCAGTCCTTTGTATCATCAAACTCTAAATATCTTAGGGCAGATGCAATCTCCAACATTGCATGATTGTGGTCTTGTTTCTCCTTTATCTATTGGTTTTTCATAGGTGTAGGTACTGATACATATTCATCTCCAAGTAGAATAATGTTGAATCTCCTATTCCAACAATGTATAGCTTCATCAAACTTTGTCATGTAGGGAAGTTCTCCTTGTTCAACTTGAGTATCTCATTCTCGTGCATCTTAATCTTTAGCTTCAATTCCCTTAAAACTTTTCTCTACAACCACCAGAACTCTAATAGTAATTGTTAGAATGATTTAGAATAACTAAGAGGGGGGCCTAAATTAGTTATCCTCGGGTCTAGATGTACTAATTAAACTTTTGTACTCATCAAACAACTTAAATCTATATTTTAGTTCACTTGGTCTCTATAGAAACTTATTAGTAACATAAACTTGCAGTCCACTATCCCAATAATAACTTAGTTTGCATAATGTAAAACATTAAACAATCACATCCACACAAGTAAGATGCTAGGATTTAACATGGAAACCCAATTCAGGAAAAACCACCAGTAACATGTCACCAATTTTTTACTCTTCTGAAGTGAGCTTTGTTAGAAGCCAACCCTGTTAAAGGTTGTGATACACACTATTAGGGGTGACCCTATTAAAGGATTTAATCACCCTATTAAGAGTGGCCTTATTAGAGGATTTAAGAACATTCCATTTGAATGTAACCTTGATTAAAGGATTTACAAATGACTGTTAGGTCAACCTTGATTAAAGGATTTCAACTGATGCAATGGTTAAAAAGTAACAACAGGTTAATCTAAATAAATACAACTCACTTTGCAAATATATATAACAATTTGGTTCAACGGTTGATTAATTGACTAGCTTCCATTATCATCTTCATCACTAATTCACTTGGCAACTGTCATGCCCAAAATATGTGGCAAAATACACGATTTTTTTTTTTTTAAATCAATAATTATTAAGTCTACTACGTTTGATAAGTTTAAATCAAATAAGACATAGGTACATGGCAAGACAACACGTTTCCCTTAACAATGTCCTAACATTTCCATTTAAGTTTATAAACAATGAGTATGACAAAATCGTCAAATTTAAACTTTCATTATTGAATTGATTTATTAATTTAAACAAATCAAATTCAATTTATTAAAAGATTCAACACATTGTCACTTTTATTTACTCTAAAAATAATAATGAATAATATTTTTTAATTCATTCGGATGACAATATAAATAAATACAAATCTAATTTTGACATATATAAACATAGAAATAACTCTAATTTTTCTTCTTTTTTTTAAATAAAAAGAATTCATTAATTAATATAACATCACATCTATCATACATAAAATTTAAACTTTATTTAACCTAATACAATAAAACACCCTTTTATTCTAACTAAGACAAAATAATATTATAAATAATATGTCAACTAATATTCTAATATCATCTAAATAATATTCAAATTTAAGCTTTTAAATGAAAAACTAATTAGTATTCTAAAACTATAACTAATATTTAAAACACATATATTAAAAACTAACTATATTCAACTAACAATTAAATGATAATTAAAAAATCTAATATTAGAAATATTCTTACACACTTTACTTAAAACTAAATCCCAATAAAACATTACTAACTATAATTTTTAAAATTAAAAAAAAATGCTAACATCTACTATATTTAAGGTTTAAAGTCAATTACATAACATGATTATCTAAAATTTAAATCTTTATTTAACATAATATTCTAAATTCCTAGTAACATCAAATCTTTAAATAATACTAATCTAAACTTTTTTTAAAACTTTATTTAAATAAATCCTAACTAACTTACCAAAAGTAATCTAAGCTTACTTAAATTAACATTAACTTAAATGAAAACTAGCTTAATTTAAAACTTTTAAAAATAAAATAAACAATCTAAACAAACATTAATACAAAAAAAAATCTAAACCACCCCACCCTACTTTAACTATCCCCCCGGTCACTTTTCAAAACATGGGGAAAAATATTAAATGGTTTGAAACATTCAACATTCAACCCCATGCTGCCTAAGTGGGTCCTCCCTCCCACGTGCAACCAAGACTCTCCAAGCAGGTGCTAAGAACGGGCACTAGCTAAATAGCCACGAAAATGCACCTGGCTAGCCAGTGCCTTCCCAAACCCGTTTCGTTCCATAGCGAGGATTTCGTACAATGTGACACAGCGAGGAAGGACAAATGCATTGATCAATTAAGTATCCGTACTAACCATGCTAGAAGCCTACAGACTGCTGTCAATCAAAAGCCAAATCCATCTCTGCAAGTGATCACCACGAAATTGCATTATCGCTGATGTGAGAAAGAACAGTAACATGTCAGCAATACTTTAAATGCGAAAGTGCTACACCAGGATTTCTATATAGTGAACTCTTTTCTTATTTTAATTTGAGGTACATGATCCGCCAATCTCTTCATTGAAATCCCATTATCTCTTTTTGATGATTTAAATAAAAACATAAGGTGAGTTTCTCTTATAGGTTTTCTTTTCTTTTCCAGTATATTTATTTATTTATTTATAAGAAGAGTTTTTAAGTATGATTGTGTTTGTAGTTTCTTATTTTTAATTGATTTTTTAAAAAATTATGATAAAGAAGAAAGATTATAATAGATGTTTTATAATAAAATGTATAATTTAAAATTTTGATATTAAGATTTATTAAAAAAGTTATTATATTCTAATAAATTTTTAGAAACTTATTTATGAAAATAAGTATGATATACTATTCAACTAGATTAGTTTTTAGTCTTGTTAAATATGAAATAAAATATTTTTTAAAGAAATTTAATAATATAATAATTAATTCTTTTAATTGTACAAAAGTTTATAATGATCTTAAGAAAAATATATTACAAATTACAAATTAAAATATTTTTCCACACGAAATTTAACTTCAAGATTTCTTTATTTCATTCTATAGTAAAAAAAAATATTTATTTTCACTTAAATATTTAGATATATGTTAAAATTCTTACATTTCTTGATATTATTTCAAAATAGTTAAATAAGAATATAGATTTTTTGATTTTAATGTTAAATATGAAAAAATTAATTCTCATTAGAATAATTATTCTTCATAATTTTAGAACTAACTCAATAAAATAATTCTTCAGGGTATTTGCAAATTTTGTATTTGATTCACTATGGAGCTCTCGAGAGTGAGCAAAGAATGTAACATTTTTTATTTTTTATTTTTTATTTATCTCCATTGTCACTCAAAATCAATGGTTTTTTATTTTTGAGAAGAAAGTGATGGAAATAGGTACTATATTGCCTATTATTTTTTTCACAAAGAAATGGATGACATTTTCTCTACCTTTTTATATACATAAATTTTTATGTATAGATGCATTCAAAATAGTTTAAATAGTTTTGAATTAATTAATTAAATTTATTTTTTCAAACTCCATAGTAAAACATATTAATGAATGAATAATAAATAAGATATAGATATAATTTTAAAAATATTAAAAAAAGAATTTTACTAATTTTAAAATTAAATGGAGTAAATGTAATAATAAATTAATTCTTAAAATTAATGATTTAATGCAGAGTTCTTATCTAATTTTAAATTATTGTAATAAGTTACAAATGTTTTCATGGATGTCTATTATGTCATAAAGTTTCTGTTTTGACGAGAATTAAAGATTATATAAAAGTACATTTAATATTTAAACTTAAAAATTGAATATTATCTGTCCCAACCTTTTATATTAATGTCTATTTATTGATTATAGTTGTAAAAATAAAATTAACTCTAGACTTAGTGAAAAACAAAGAAAATAAATAGTCTAGCCTTTTAATTGTGCAAGTAGGTGTCTACACCCTTCAATTATAAACACCCTTCAATTATAAGGACAATTGCATTACTTCAAACTTTTTTCTATAAGCATTTGATATCAATTTAAAGAAATAGATTTTTTAATTCTAAATTATTAAATTTTGCAATGCAAAACAAATTTCATCTAATTAGAAGCTATGATTATTTTTAGTTAAGCTATATATTACTATCAACACTAACATTGCAACTTTTTAAGGTTCAAATGCTATTTATATGATACAAGTAAGATTTTCATGGTAGAAAATTCAATAATTGATCACTTGATTTATGTCAAGTAGAATTTATTCATGAAAAAACAAGAAAAGAAAGAACAATTAAACTCATAATTTCTTTTTAAAAATAAAGAGTTACAACATGATGAAAAAAATTTCCATAACAAATGAATTCCACATCTTCTAGCAAAGATAGTTTAGTACTCAATAATCAATATCTAAAATATAATATACTATAATATTGTCCAAAAATGTGTTGATTGTGATCTTCTATATAAATATCATCAACAAGTGATTATCCAAAAATATGTTGGTCATGATCCTCCATATAAATATCATCAACACCACCTGTAGATAAATTGTGTTAGTTATAAAATTAATTTCTAAATCAAAGTCATGGAATTGATTATATTTAAATACAAAATTTCCTTACCATCTCCACTTCTCATTGCGTCTCTCATTGTTATTGCTTGGTTGAGATCAGGAGAAAAAGGTAACACATGTTCTTGGGGGTTTTTATCATTTAAAATTGCAATAACAACCACATTCAAAGACTAAAGCTTAACGTGTGCATTAAAGGCACAAAATCTATGAAAATGAATTTCAGTATTTTATTACCTTTTGCAACTTGCATTGTGTCCATTGTTGTTGTCTTGGGTGAGATATCTTCTTGAGTTTCTTGTCCACCATCTATCATTGCAACAACATTGCATGCTTAATACATTAAATCATATAAAATGAATATACAAACAAAAGAATCAAAATTTATTTATTGTTATTTTGTAATTTCATTACCATTTCTAGTTTGGATTGCATTTTCATGACAAAAACTCACTCTAACTTCATCTTCATCAACCAATGGAGTAACATCATCTGTAATATAATATAATAATCTTAGTTTGCTTCAAGGAAATATAATGATCACTAAAAATCATTACCATAAACAACATGTATTTCACCTGTAACCATTTGGTTCAAATCAATGGAGAAAGGCAATCGACGTTGTCGACTACTTTCTTGATCATTCAAACCTACAAAATGACATATGTTTATCACACACACACACACACACACACACACACACACACACACACACACACACACACACACACATTCTTATATAAATTACTAAAATGTTTTTGAATAAATATACTTACCTTTCTGCTTGATAACATCTCTCTCCTATTGTATTGTTAGGTCTAATCGATTGATGACCTTCTTTTTCTTTTTCTTTTTAGATCCTATAGAGGGGAATTTAAAATTTTCATGTTCCTTAGCTATTTCATTTTGAGTTTTGAGTTTTGGCACTAAGCTTTTGATGAGTAAAATGGCGTTTACGCATTTTACTTGGACTAAACCATGGTGTTAATCGTCTCATAGATAATTTCTCTGAGCCAGGGATTGCTTTCAATTTGGAAGATGAAGAAAAAGTTGCATGCATATCTTTCTTAAATCTCCCAACACATTGGCTAAACATGATTTTCTCATCTTCTCTAGTCGGTAAAGTTTGAAGCAATGGAGTTATGTAGTCAACTAAATCTAGAAAGTCATCATTAGAAGTATTAGATGATTTCCAACCATCTGTTATAGAAATAACAATGACTAAGTTAAAAAAAAAAATTAGAATTGGTAATGTTTCATATAAAATGATGGTTTTGAAGATTACCAGTACTTTGAGCTTCGGCAATGACAACTCCAAGCACATCTTGATCTTCTGGATGCATAGAACCATCTATAATTGGATAATAGTTAGTTAGTTTTAGAAAAATAAAATTGTTTAATACCTTAATATAAGGATAAATTAACATTACCAATGACCCCTTTTTCATGACAAGAACTCCATCTAACTTCATCACTTTCATCAACCACCGTAGTAACATCATCTGTAATTTAATAAAAATAGTTTAGTCAACTGAATCTAGAAAGTCATTGTTGGAAGTATTAGATGATTTTCAACAATCGATAATAGAAATAAAAATGACTAAGTCAATTTTTAGAAATCTAAAATTATTCAATATTTAATTATAAGAATATTAATATTACCAATGGTACCAATTTCATGACAAGAGCTCCCTCTAACCCCATCATTTTCTTCAACCAATGTAGTAACATAATCTATAATTTGATATGATTAACTTACTTAGTTTTGAAAATTACATAATAATTAT
Source organism: Cupressus sempervirens (assembly GCA_028749045.1). Classification (NCBI taxonomy): domain Eukaryota; kingdom Viridiplantae; phylum Streptophyta; class Pinopsida; order Cupressales; family Cupressaceae; genus Cupressus; species Cupressus sempervirens. Next base: position 767,543,833 of record CM053789.1, on the reverse strand, counting down.
AAGATGAGTTTAAAACTCCATAAAAATCATAAGATAATAATTAAGAGATGTGGAGTGTAAAACTCCATAAAAATTATAAGATGAGGGGTGTTTTTTTTAATTTAAATGTAAAATAATCCCTTTTCTTATAAAATAAAGTGTGTGACATTTATTTAATTATTTCTTTTAAAATAATAATTTTTGCACATAACATTAAGTGATGAGGGGTTTTATTTAATCAAAAGGGAGCAAATTCTTTTAATTAAATAATACAAAAATCAAGATGATCCAACCATTTATTTAAAATTAATTAAATACATTAACTCCAATTTAATCAAGGAAATTGATGTAAAATAATAATGATTAATTAAATAATTCAAATAACTTAATTTCATGAAAGGAAATGGTGATGTAAATATCGATTCAAGCTTGAAATAAATTATGAAACAGGGGCACATAGTCAAATATAAAATATATATATCATCAAATAATGTATGTTTCTACTGATGTGGAGTTAGATTCAATTGTTCTTGATATAATTGATGATCTAAATGATTCTTCTTATTTGTATTTAGATGATACTACTGATATGGTTCTCATATATAAATATTGTGATGATAAGTTGCATAAATTATTGGTAGATTACTATATAATTCATTTTATTCCTGTGAGTGAATATGTTGATTGGTTAGTTATGATATGGAAGATTCTAGTGTTTTAGGGAATGAAACAAAGATGTTGGATTTACAAATCTATTCTATTGTCTTTGATGGATTTGAAGCCTTTGACAAAGATGAAGATCAGTGTAACTATTTATTTTTGGATTAAAGAGTGGGACACACTTTTTTGTTTACCTCAAGAATCTAATACATAGGAGCATCTTGGGTTCTTAGTAGTTTTTTTGTTGTGCTCGATGCTATGTTCAATTTTTGTTCACTAACATTACTGGTAGCTACTTTCGTGGAGTGATCTTGGTTCTTCATGACATGCTTGGTGTTTTCTTTGGAGTTCTCAGTGGAGTTTGTAGTTCTCTTCACCAATGAGCTTAATCTCTATTTTATGATCCTTTTACCGAGTGGCCTCAAAACTTATCTTATTTTTCTTAGTGACTTCCTCATCAAGGGTTTTAACTTGAGTTATTTCTCTTATCTAGCTTGTGGCTTGATTTGGTCTAAGTGTGACTTCTGTAGGGGCTAATAATGTTAGTGGGGGATTCATGTTTGCTATATTTTCAAATAGTGATAACCTTTAAAAAACATATAGAAGTCCAATTTAAAATGATAAAATATTGATATTAGTATAGTATAATTTATAATTATAAAAAATTGTAAATTAAATTTGAAGATATTTGAAATTATATATATAAACTACTTTTTTAATTTGAAATAATTAATTAAATGAAATATATTTAAAATGAAAGAATTTAATCTTATATAAAAATATTAAACTTAAATGAGTCTTAGTATATATTTTTAAATAAAAAATATTGATAAAATTTATTTTACAATCCAAATATTTGGTTACTTTTATACTAACATATATTTCTTTTAACAACTTAAAATTTGATTGATGTGTAATTTGTTTAATGATTTCCAAATAAAAAGAAAATGTATAACAATAAGTCAAATTTATAATTTATATTTACAAAATTATCTCAAAAAAATAAATAACAATATAATATAAAAATATATTAAATCTAAAATGGATTTCAATATAACTTTTTAGTATAATGAAAATATAATTTAAAATGGATTTTTTATTATTATATATATATATATATATATATATATATATATATATATATATATATATATTGTTGATTTTATGTAAATATAAATTTTTTATTTGATAGTTTTTATTTAGTTAAGAATTTAAAATTTTGAATTTTTATTTTATATTTAGTTTGGATGAGTATTATATATAATTGTTGTGTTAGAATTGATAATATATAAGAAGGAAACATGTTATATTAAATTAAATTTATAATATTTATGTAAATCTAAATTTATTTTAATGTATCAATTGTAATGTGCAAATAGAAATGATTTCACACTATTCCTCTATCTATTTTATAAATTATGTGAGAAAAACATTCATATAGACATAATGACATATTCTATAATGACATAAGGGAGATTGATAATCTCTAAAAATATAGGATCATTGATGGATCTCTAAAAATAAATCAAGTGATCAATTATTGAATTTTCTACCATGAAAATTTTACTTGTATCATATAAATAGCATTTGAACCTTAAAAAGTTGCAATGTTAGTGTCGATAGTAATATATAGCTTAACTAAAAATAATCATAGCTTCTAATTAGATGAAATTTGTTTTGCATTGCAAAATTTAATAATTTAGAATTAAAAATTCCATTTCTTTAAATTGATATCAAATGCTTATAGAAAAAAGTTTGAAGTAATGCAATTGTCCTTATAATTGAAGGGTGTTTATAATTGAAGGGTGTAGACACCTACTTGCACAATTAAAAGGCTAGACTATTTATTTTCTTTGTTTTTCACTAAGTCTAGAGTTAATTTTATTTTTACAACTATAATCAATAAATAGACATTAATATAAAAGGAAGGGACGGATAATATTCAATTTTTAAGTTTAAATATTAAATGTACTTTTATATAATCTTTAATTCTCGTCAAAACAGAAACTTTGTGACATAATAGACATCCATGAAAATATTTGTAACTTATTACGATAATTTAAAATTAGATAAGAACTCTGCATTAAATCATTAATTTTAAGAATTAATTTATTATTACATTTACTCCATTTAATTTTAAAATTAGTAAAATTCTTTTTTTAATATTTTTAAAATTATATCTATATCTTATTTATTATTCATTCATTAATATGTTTTACTATGGAGTTTGAAAAAATAAATTTAATTAATTAATTCAAAACTATTTAAACTATTTTGAATGCATCTATACATAAAAATTTATGTATATAAAAAGGTAGAGAAAATGTCATCCATTTCTTTGTGGAAAAAATAATAGGCAATATAGTACCTATTTCCATCACTTTCTTCTCAGAAATAAAAAACCATTGATTTTGAGTGACAATGGAGATAAATAAAAAATAAAAAATAAAAAATAAAAAATGTTAGATTCTTTGCTCACTTTCAAGAGCTCCATAGTGAATCAAATACAAAATTTGCAAATACCCTGAAGAATTATTTTATTGAGTTAGTTCTAAAATTATGAAGAATAATTATTCTAATGAGAATTAATTTTTTCATATTTAACATTAAAATCAAAAAATCTATATTCTTATTTAACTATTTTGAAATAATATCAAGAAATGTAAGAATTTTAACATATATCTAAATATTTAAGTGAAAATAAATATATTTTTCACTATAGAATGAAATAAAGAAATCTTGAAGTTAAATTTCGTGTGGAAAAATATTTTTGATTTGTAATTTGTAATATATTTTTCTTAAGATCATTATAAACTTTTGTACAATTAAATTAATTAATTATTATATTATTAAATTTCTTTAAAAAATATTTTATTTCATATTTAACAAGACTAAAAACTAATCTAGTTGAATAGTATATCATACTTATTTTCATAAATAAGTTTCTAAAAATTTATTAGAATATAATAACCTTTTTAATAAATCTTAATATCAAAATTTTAAATTATACCTTTTATTATAAAACATCTATTATAATCTTTCTTCTTTATCATAATTTTTTTAAAAATCAATTAAAAATAAGAAACTACAAATACAATCATACTTAAAAACTCTTCTTATAAATAAATAAATAAATATACTAGAAAAGAAAAGAAAACCTATAAGAGAAACTCACCTTATGTTTTTATTTAAATCATCAAAAAGAGATAATGGGATTTCAATGAAGAGATTGGTGGATCATGTACCTCAAATTAAAATAAGAAAAGAGTTCGCTGTATAGAAACCCTGGTGTAGCACTTTCACATTTAGGGTCCGTTTGGTTCATGGAATTAAAAAAATCCAGATTTGTACAAACGTTGGTTTAGCCAAATCAAGGTTTTGTATATCTTCATTCTGATTTTTGAGATTTTCCTGAAACCGTTTGTTTCACTCAAAAGATGCGTGTGAAGACACATTTTTATGCATAAACTTGGAATTGAAGGCAAATTTCAAAAAATAGTCCAATCTATTGTTTTTACACTCCTTAAAAAACAAAATCAGGTTTTGATTTTCAATTCCTATTTTTTTTAGGAAGTTGGAAAACCTAATTTTGAGACAAAATTGGAAGTCTCGTATGCTAATTCCATTTTGCAAATTTTGAAACAAACACACAAATTTTCAAATCCGAGTTTTGAAAAAGCCAATTCCTGTCATCTTCCAAGAACCAAACGGACCCTTAGGGCCCGTTTGGTGAGCGAAATAGGAATATGTATTCCAAAAAATTTGAATTCCTTGTTTGGATGCACCAAAACGGGATTAGAATACGAGGTAAAATAGGAATACGTATTCCAATTTTGGCCCAAAAATGGAGTTTTGCAATTCCATCCAAGTAAGTGGTATTGGAATACGTATTCCTATTCCATTTTTTTAATTTCAGAAAACATAAATTTTCGAGTCCACAAATTCCCATCAAATATTGGTTGAACCAAACAGAAAACAGGAATATGTTCTATACCGGAATACATATTCCAAAATACGTATTCCTATTCCTCACCAAACGGGCCCTTAAAGTATTGTCGACATGTTACTATTCTTTCTCACATCAGCGATAATGCAATTTTGTGGTGATCACTTATAGAGATGGATTTGGCTTTTGATTGACGGCAGTCTACAGGCTTCTGGCACGGTTAGTATGGATACTTAATTGATCAACACGTCTGTCCTTCCTCACTGGGTCACTTGTACGAAATCCTCGCTATGGAACGGAACGGGTTTGAGAAGGCACTGGCTAGTCGGGTGCATTTTCGTGGCTATTTAGCCAGTGCCCTAAGAACGGGGGGTGGAATGAGTTTTCAAGTATATTTATTGCATTGACTTTAATGCCATTAAGTATAGGCCATTATTACAATCTTTGACTTGTTTCTTTTTAAAAAAAATTCAAATTTACCTCTTTCAATAGTGACGCCTAGGAAAGAGCAATTTAACAAGTGGGGTGGTAGAGTTATGGTAGAAAGGTAAGTAGTTAGGAATGGTTTGAAGATATTTTAGGATATGTATATTTTTTTTATGCATTTTCTATTTATTTATTTTTTATTTAAATTTGAAAAGAGTAACTATAGAGAATATTTTCTATCACCAAAAAGGGAATTATTATTTTTTAGTTTCTCCCAAGGTAGGAATACTTATGCATTCATGTCAATGCAAATATCACATTAACACTACCCAATCAAATCAAAGAATTTAAAAGATTAAATGAGATTTTAAATGTTTATATCTTTTTCTAATTTTTCATTATTTTATAAATCACATTTTTCATCAATTCTATTGGTCTAGACTATTTTTAGTGGGGGAGTAAAATAATTTTCTTCAACAAAAAATGCAAATATTTCCTAACAACTTCATCTTGCATTAATGAATGTATTAATTACAACTTTATTTTTTCCACATTTATGAGAAGTTGATAAGATTGTATTTTTTCAATCATTTTATCCTCCACCTCATCAATATTAATTATCACAATCTATTAAATATTTTTTTTTTTATATTTTAAATATATTTATTATTGATTTTACATTGATGTGTGTGTGTCTTTTTAATATAATTTCAATATATTATATCTTTGTATTTGAATTTCTAATTTTTTAAAAACTTTTCTTTTTTAATAAAAGTAGATTAATTATTACTGTTATTTTACTTTTATAAAAATAAATTAAACAATGTTATTTCTTAATTATATTTTATAATAGTGTTTGTAATATGTATAATTGATAATTGTTATAATTTAGAAATTATATCATTTATTTTTATTATTAATATTTTTTATTTAAACAATTTATCATTTAGTTTAAATACATTTAAAACTTAAATATATATTTTAATATTAAATTAATAATTATATTTTATATCAAATAACCATACTAAAGAAATAACCACAAAAAGGAAATAATTTGATTCTAAAAGTTATATAAATTATTTTTTTTATTTTTTTTTTAAAAATTATCTGTAAACGGCCTTGGCCATGATTAAGATATATAAATTATTATTAAGTTTTTATAAACTATGTATTAAAATTAAATAGTTACATTTTATTTCTTATTTATTACATTATATTTATTCATCAACATCAAATTCATATGTATTACATCTATTTATTATTTACAAATGTACATATTAAATTATATAGATATTATTTCATAATTAAAAATTACTTAATTTTATGAAAATTTTGGAAATACAAAATATTAAATAGTAAACCCTTTTTAATTGTGTAAAATTAAACAATTAGTTTTACTTATAAAATAATTTTATATTTCAATACATTTCATTTTTCTTATAGAAATGTGACTTTTAATATAAAAATTAAATTCTTAGTTTCATTAATTAAAATATAATATATTTTAATTTTTTATTATAACCATGATTTTATTTTGACTATTTGTTTTATTAAGAAAAATAATTATATTTAATTCTCTCTCACACACACACCCAACTTATGTTGGTACCACTCTATCTTACTGTTTTATCTCTCTTCCTCTTCCTCCTCTATATTATCTATCCTTTTTTTTCCTCTACATATATGTTTATGTTGTTATTGTTGTATACTGCTATTTATCTCTATCTATATCTCTATCCTAGTCTTTGTCCAGTGCTAATGATTAAAAATAGTGTGAGTTCCATTTGATAATCAAGATGAGAATAATACATAGTTGGGGTAGTTATTCCAACTAGTTATGGTTCTTTAGTAGCATACATGGTATGCTTAAACATATAATGTGATAGTCCAAATGCTTCATCACTTCTTCAAGTTCTATAATTCAAATATTGGTATGGATATCTTTCCTCATTGCACATAATTTAAGTTGTCAATGTAGAAGGTGCAAATTTGTCTAAAGCATATGTATTGATCATAATATGATATTAAGTACTTAGTGCCATATTGGAGACTTTGGCCTCTTATTCTTGGACTTAAATACCCAAAGATTTAATAATATAGCACAAGAACTTAACAACAAAATATGAGCCATCCTATCAAATCACAAGCGCATTTCTAGGATGAGAATTTAACAACAAAATATGAGCAATCCTATCAAATCACAAGTGCATTTCTAAGCAAAAATTAATGCATTCACAATGTTAATTTAGATTCTCACTCATCTACACCTCTACAACCATTATGCGTTAGGCAAGAACTATGACGCTTTGCGTCTCTTGTTCCATACAAAATCCAGAGACCTTTTTTTTGGCTCTAGGATTCAATTTTTTTCCTAAGTGTTATATATATAATTTGAATACATTTTTTTTTTCTAAGTATTATAATCTTCTAATATAGAACTTGCCAAAGGGGGCATATTTTGAGACCTATATTAAATCTTTTTTGAAGTATAGAATTAATACCATCATCTCTATTAGACCAAGGGAAAACGTTACCACGAATTAATTTTACTTTCCTGTTGGATTTAAAACATGGAATTATAACGCATTGTGGGTACAATAATGTAGGATTAATTTCCATTCAAAATAAATATGAAAGAAGCAAGACTAGATTTTTGTGATTTGAATTTAAATTGCTTATTTATCTACCACCATTTTATCTAAATAACATAATATCATTTATTTACTTATTTGTTATTTGCACTTGAAAATCACAAAATTTAACATCATCATTCTATCTTAACTTGATATTCATTTCTATAACTGAAAGGAAATTACGAAAATCTCATAAGAACGATATCACTCAAACACTATCTTATTGACAACCTGATTCAAAGCCTCCGCCGAGAAAGAACTAGGAAGAAAACCCGGCGTTGTTGCCATTATAGCAAAAAAAATTTAATACAATTTACATACGATTCCAATCCCAAAATTACAACAATCAAATTAAATTTCTTTCATGGCCCTTAACAAGAGACCCATTTCATTTTATGTAATACATTGTTGAAGTCGTGGAGGGAACGAAAATTGACCATGTGACAAAACAACATAACAAGAAAACTAAATCAGACATTCATATCCATACTAGGATTTCACAACAAGATTCAACATTGAATCAAAACTAGGGAAAGGTGGATTTTTCCAATAGGAGATGTCAGACACAACACCGAAATAGGTGCCCAATCGGGGCTATAACTCAAGAACTTTCGTTCTTCCATTCTTACATGTCAAAACTCATACGTGGTTTGTGCTGATAGGTAGAGGCCCATAACACCCTACCCTCTCTCCCTCTTCTCGTCTTAAGAAGAGACTCTACACTATTGGAGTCCAACTGAATACCTTTCCCAAAATTGGCCACTTCTACCCTATCCAAGAGTGAGTAATGCCAAAACACCCATACAAGAAAACTTTGAAATTCAAGCAAAACATGAAAGAAAAATATTCAAGAAAACATGGTTTCAATCCTTCCCAAGCATACCCAACATACATACAAGCATACCAATAAACAACACAATAGCATAAGCATGAACCAAGCATGAAACATCATGAGAAACATGAACAACATGAACAAGGAGATGAAGAACTCCTACCTTCACAAAGAGGTTATGGTAATATGAACAAATTGAGAAAAGCTTTTCCTTCCTTGCCTTCAATCTTCCAAGACTCCTCTCTAAAAGTAGAGATTGGGTAACAACCAAAACTACTCCAAAAAGGGCCTCTAAATAAGATCGAAACTCAACCATCAAAAAGGGCAATAACTTCTCCCACTCACCTAAAAAAATCTAGAAGTTTCTAACTCAACCAAACCTAAGGTTAACCTCTAAGTGGAGTTGTGGTTATTCAACTCATGGTAACAACTTTCAATTTTCACACTAAGGAAAAAATAGACTTCAAGCAATCACTCTTCACCTCAACTCTTCATTGTTCAACCTTCTGCTTAAGTTCGCCAATCAATAGAATCAACAATTGCTCCAACCTTTTCAAGTCTATTAACCTCTTTAGGTTAATCCTTGTGCCTCCTTAAACAGGTAGCTTGATCTTTTACCGCTTAAACACCACCGTTGATCTTAGGTTTAGGTCAGATTCATCGAATCCTTCCACCATTTCGTTTCCTCCTTTCTCTTTTAGAAACTTCTCAAAACTTCTCTTTGAATCCATGCCTAGAAACACTCAAATATGGTTTCTCTTGCATTACATGTTCCAACTCATCAATCCTTATCTTCAACACGTTTTAAATGTTTCAAGAATTTAACTCTATTGACCAGGGATCTCAATTCCTTCACAAAATAACAAATGCTAACACTCAGCCAAAACTATGTTCCTCAACCTTGATCATCACTAGATAACTCGATCATCACTATCTTTCTTGCTCGGCTTATACTATCTTTGCTTGGTCTTTTACTGGCTCTCGGTCCAACTTTTATGATACTCTATCTTTACTGGTGCTCGATCAACACTACATTTGTTCGACTTCTACTATTCACTCAGTCAACACTAGCACAGCTCGACTTCACCTATAAGTTCATTAATCTTCTGCTTTGAAGCTTGGTTAAGCCTATATATTTGGTTTTTCAATGATCGTCTCTTTTAGGCTTCAACTCAACTATCTTCTCCACTTAGTGTTATAATTAAACAACACATTATCTTGTCAAAGTCCAACTGACCAAGTGCTCATTGTAATTCCACATAACTCAACTTTTCCACTAAGTCTTCTTGTTATCTCATCTTCTCAAATCCTCTTTATCAATCATCTTGATATGACACTCTACTCATATAGCAACTATCTCACCAATAACATTTGACATCAATAATGACAACATAACAATTTTTCCAATTATAGTTTCCAATAACAAAGTAAGGGATTGAATGTAAGGTTGTATGAAGAACTATAATACAGAAAGTATTCTATGTTTGCTCTATTTGCTGCTTTGCCATTATTTCCTAACATTTGAGTGCAGAATTTATTGAACTTGCCAGATTTTAGGTGACCCGTTTGATTCTTTCTTCTTCACTGACATTGGAGTTTTATCTAAGCTCACATTTGGATCTCTTAGGCCCCGTTTGGTTGCTGGAAGATGAGGGCCAAAATTGGGTTATCAGGGGTAAAACCAAGTTTTGCAAAAAAAAATGGGCGTTTGGTTGGTTAAAATTATAACCTGGTTTTCAATTTCATCTTCCAACTTTGGTCAAAAATTGGAAGATGTTTCTTCCAATAAAAAGGTGGAATTCGAAATTAAAACCAGGTTTTGAATTTTATGACAGTTTTTTTAATAATATTGTGGGGTCCACGGTATATTCATCTTCCGTGTCAACCAAACGGTTGACTTTCCAAACCACAAAACCAGGTTTTCGAAAACCTGGTTATAAGATAACCTGGTTATGCCACAAATTGATCTTCCCCAACCAAACGAGGCCTTAGGGTGCTCAATCTCTCTCTCATGAATTTCCCCTCTTTCTTCTTCAATTTATTTTTTATCTGTTTTTGGCTTCTAAAACTTTCTCTTCCGAAGGAATGTAATTAGTGTGATTTTTGTCCAAGCTAAAAATCATTTTTTTGCGCTTTTTTAAAAAATAACCAATGTTGGTCTCCAAAAGATTGAGAAAATGACTGTCGTTGCTCCTCCTTGCCTTCGGTACTCCAACATTTTTTCCCCTCACCTTGTGCGGCAAATTATGTTAATTTCAATAATTTTGCTATCAGTCGGCTTCATATATACCATTCTGCTTCAACAAAGCTGCATTTGAAGAATAGTTTCCATGCCTCATGAGCATGTTTATTACGGACATATCGTGCAACAATCACACTCCATGAGAGAGAATTTAACGAAACATATTCCGACTCATACACTACACAGACAAAAGGGTTTCACCCAAAACTCTGGTACCAAATATACACTACATGGTTTCGAGTGGAACCTTTTCGCCTGAAACCTTTTTGGCTGAAATGCTTTGTAACAGAATCTACTTAGTTGGCCAAAATGTGACACAGATTTGTCCTTTACCCCACCACCTCTGATTTTGATAAGAAGGATAATGAGATGTTCTGAATGGTTGCCTTCTTGAGACAACCTGGTACATTGGACGTCTGTATCTCATTGTTTCAAGAACTCTATACTATGGTTCCAAACATCACTGGTAGAAAATTAGTATTACTTTTCACTGTTCCGTGAAGAGCTAATGGAGTTACTTAGCGGATGGATTAAACATTAAACCTTTGACCCACCAACTATATAAGAAGCCATTAGTAAGACAGAGAACACGAAGCTCATCGCTCGAAGAGATAAATTTCCATCAACGACCTTCTAACATTAGACAGAGAAAAAGCAATTCCATAAAGATTCAAATCAGACCAAAAAGTCATCATAAAAATGAATGGCCTCTTAAATGTGCTAAGGATTGAGTTTCTTCAGACTACAGGTGCAATATCTTCCATACGGAATTCATGGACGGTATTGTCTACTTCAATTGAGCTACATCCCGGTGTTCTTGTCAAATCCATTCCTCTCATCATTACTCTCATTTTTGCCACATCATCCCATCTCCCTGCAGCAGCATATATGTTTGATAATAGGACATAATATCCAGAATTTGAGGGATTTAAACCAAACAGACGTTTTGCTACCCTTTCTCCTAATGCTACGTTACGGTGAATTCGGCAGGCACCAAGCAATGCTCCCCATATATTGGAATCAGGCTCCATTGGCATCTTCAGAACAAAATCCTCTGCCTCCTCCAGATTTCCAGCTCGGCCAAGTAGGTCTACCATACAGGCATAGTGCTCAGCCTTCGGAGAGATATGATAATCTCGACTCATGCTATTGAAGTAGTGCCAACCTTCATCCACAAGGCCGGCATGGCTGCAAGCTGATAGAACCGAAACAAAAGTGGCGTGGTTCGGTTGAATGGACATCTGCTGCATGCGAGTGAAAACATCAAGGGCATCCTTTCCATGACCATGGATTCCACACACTGCAATCATTGCACTCCATGAGACAACATCTTTTGAAGACAATCTATCAAACAAGTGGCGCGCAATTTCTATACTCCCACATTTTCCATACATGTCTATTAGGCCAGTTTCAACAAAAACATCTAATTGCAGCCCACTTGTAATTATATACTTGTGCAAACACTTTCCTTGTTGCAAGGCACCCATTTGAGCACATGCTTGCAGAAGACTCACAATGGTCACCGAATCTGGTATTATTTTAACCACCTGCATTTGACTGAAAAGTTTCAATGCCTCATGACCATGTTTATTACGAACATATCCTGCAATCATCACACTCCATGAGACAACATCCCTTGTAGAGTTCATGGAAAACATTTTGCAAGCATTGTCCATATTCCCACATTTGGCATACATGTCTAGCAGTCGAGTTTCAACAGAAACATTCGATTCAAACCCATTTTTAATTATGTACCCATGCATCCCCTGCCCTAGCTGCAAAAATCCCAAGTTAATACATGCAAGGAGCACACTCACCATGGTGACAAAGTTGGGTTTTATGTCTGTAAATAGCATTTGATTAAAGAGATCCAATGGTTTACTGTCATCTCCATTATTCGCGTACCCAGCAACCATAGTGCTCCATGAGATCACATCTCTATTGCACATTTTGTCAAACACCTGCCATGCAAATCCCATCTCCCCACAGTTTGCATACATGTCTAGCAAGGAATTCATTACGGAAACATCCGACTCAAACCCACCCTTGAATATAAAACCATGAAGAAACTTGCCTTGTTGCAGAGCTCCCAATTGTGTGCATGCTGACATCACACTTATCAAAACAATTGAATCCGGCCTCTGTGTCTCCAGTTGCATTTCATGGAAGAGAATCAAAGCCTCATTAAGGCACTTATTCTGTGCATACCCAGCAATAATGGTAGTCCATGAGACAACATCTCTTTCAGACACTATGTCAAACACCTTCCGAGCATCCTCTAATCGGTTACATTTGATGTACATATCCACAAGCGAAGCTACGACATAAACGTTTGACTGGAATCGAGCTTTGAGTATGCGAGAATGGATTTGCTTGCCCTCTTGCAAAGCAGAGAGGCCGCCACACGCCTTTAGAGCGAAGGGAAAGGCGAAATTATCTAGCTGAATTCCACTCAAATCCATTTGTCGAATAAGAGAGAGAGCATCCTCAAAAAACCCATTCTTGGCATACTCTCTTATTGTTGTAGTCCATGAAAAGGTTTTTGGCTTGCACATTTTGTCAAACATTTGTCGACTATTCTCCACATAACCTAACACACCATACACATCGACAAGTTTAGTGTCTGAAAAATTCTTGCCGTGAAGCCCTGCCGTGAGGATTTGGGTATGGATTTGGTTTAAAGTTTGGATATTAGTACAAGAATACAACATTGAAGCATACAATTTGATGTTGGCCATACCATCTGGTTGAGTAGACTTGCTTCGCGTATAAGAGTTGGATGACTGTGATTTCCATTGCAGTTCATGATTAGATTTTAAAACAGTTTCTCGAAAAAAAAAAGTGCAGATTAGCATAACTATGACAGCAGTGTAAAACCCAACTCAAATATCGCGTTGTTTATGTAAGCTCTGTACTCTTGTTTTCCCATTGTCATTCTAAGTTTCAACTAATTCTTCCTCTAGCATGGACGAAGTCAACTGCCTTCTCGTAATGTTGACGAAACTGCTGTAATGTTTAGTCTCTGATCATTAGTATGCAGATTTGATCTTTTTGTTAATTAAGACAGGTGTAAAAATATATTAAATGAGAGAAAGGGAAAATAATACTAGCACTTGTACCTATGAGAGGTTCAAGGGAAAAGCCGATAGCATAATTTTAGAAAATTATCATTGTATGAAATTGCATAGTAAAGGGTTAAACATAATTTTCGTGATGATATATTATATTATTTATCAAAAAAGTATGATGTTGAGTGTGGTCCAATAGTGCATAACAACAATGGTATTTTAGAAGGAGAAGAGTAGTATACAATAAAATTGGAAATTGTTATTTGAAGCACGCATAATGATTGATACAATTATATATCAAGAAATGTATGTGTGGACCTAAATAGTAGTTAATAAAATATTTGTAAACTGACATTTGAAACATTCATGATATTTGATAGAAGCATTTTTTGTAAGTAAAAGTAAGTTTGCCAAATTTGACAGTACAATGTATTTGTATGAGTATTACTTGTATGATATCCCTTAAATTTGCGTAGTGCATTTATATCATCAATATGACAAGTCAATCTGATTTTTTTCGTGTCTTTCCAACATATAGTGAACCTGTAAAAAAGTAGTAGACAAAAATATCGGCAAATAAATGGAATACTTAGATAAGGTATTTGAAAAAAAAAAAGGAAATGTGTATAGAAGGGAGGGAGTGTATACAAATAAGTACCTTGTCAAAGTGAGAGCAAGGACAATCGAGCTTCTTCTTTCTTTCTAATAATATTGTAGGAGTTTTTGTTCATTTTGGAAAAGCGCTCAAATGAGAAGGCAGGTTCAATTCAAAGGCCTTGTAGGGATTTGACCCTTGATATGGCTATAAAGGTGAGGCCTTGTCTTTCAGTTTTACCTATATCAATTGTGGCCCATTCTAAAGTTAGGCCTTGTGATTTGTGTATAGTGATAGCCCAGGCAGTGGTTAGTGGTAGTTGGGTACAATTGCCTCAAGTAATTGGATGGATTGGTATGGTTTTTGGGTTGTTGACATCCCATGGAGGCCCATTGTAGCTATCAAATGTGACAGGAGCATATGTTGGCAACTGAGGAGGCTTAGAGGATGGGGCATATACAATGTCCTTAACTTCACCAAGGGATCCATTGATAGGACCACCTTGTATCCATAAGTTTGCAGTAAGCATGAAACGTTGGAATTTACATATGAGTACTTCTTGTGAGAGTTGGTCATCTGTATATGTTTTAGCATTATTACATTGAGTATTTATAGCTACACAGAGTGCACTAGGTGCATTTAGTTGTTTGAGTTTTTGTTTATTATGTATAGCAACTAGTTCATTTGTGGCAAACAAATGTATTGCTTGGTTGAAGTCCGCTTGCTCAATTGGTGGAAGGTGTGTGTTCATGCACGTCATTAGTAATTTCCAGTCATCCTCGAATGGTTTAGCATTGCGCATGTTTTGTAGTGTATGATGAAACTTTATTTGTGTTGGGTCACCACTTTCTTGTCTAAATATTGTTTGTAATGTTACAATGATATTAAACTTGAGCCAAAGATTTTGAGCTATTGTCTGTGCTACATAAATAGGTTTGTCCATAACAGGAGGAAGCTGTGCAAAATCACCACTTAGAATTATAGATAGACCCCCAAAAGGAATGTGTTGTCGGTGGGGGAATGCCTCATGTAACCTCGAATCAATTTTAAGTCACAATTTTAGGCCTATGAAACTCATCTCATCAATCAAAATATATTTGATATTTTTCATTTCTTCCTGGTAAATTGTTACTGTCTATCCTTGTAGTGGTTTCATTTCTCTAATTGGTATCTTAAGGGTTGTGCATGTATAGTTGTTGCATGTATATTAAATGCAGCTATTCTAGTTGGTGCAAGAACAAGGAATAGGAGAGAAGCCATGTGGGGATTTATTTTGAAGAGACGTGTGTATGCAATTGATTAGATATGACTTTCATGTTCTTGTTGTTCCTTGCAAGAGCATGTACAAAGGTTCAATATGATTATTCGCAATGGAATGGTCTAAAATTAGTTGAAGGGCCAATTGTTGTTTAGGTGACAACTCGTAGTGGCAATTGTACTCATGTTTTGGTGGTTGATTAGCTTGTTTAGATATCTTAGTTCTATGAACAAATTGGTTTGCATCTTCATGCAATTGTGAAGGAACATCGTGATCGTCCCAGTTGTGGTTCTTGTCAAAATCACGTTTACCCAACAAGTCAAGTTCATTAAAGTTGAAATTATTGGAATGAGCCATATTTGAAATAAGTTCCCACTCATGCAATTAGGGTGGGTCTTGTAGAGATGGCTCATCCTCACTTTCGATATCTTCTCCCAAGTCATTTTCAGTTTGTTCTTTGCGATCAATATGCCAAACATTGTATTTCTACAATGACATGGCCTTCTAATGAGAAATGATTTCTTCTTTTGAATAACCTATATCTGTTGTGAGTGAACAAAAATGTTTGTACAAAAGAAGCTCACTCCAACAAAATAGGTCAAAATTGTCAGAGTCTTCAAGTGGAACCATATAAAATTTTGGGTAGACTTGAACAATTGCTATGTCATCTCTATGATGCCATTTGCACCCTTTATGATTGGTTGAATATGTATATGATCTAGCAGACTCAATGAGTGAAATTTGCTCTAAATGTGTTGGGCATTGTATGTAGGCTTGTATATAGGTAGATTGTATCTCATGTCCATCTGCAGTTGGTTTAATGTGATGAAATATTTTTTTTCCAACATTAAGCAATATGAAATGTTGGTTGTAGATGACAAGAGGAAGTTTTGTGGCATGTGGCATGTTTCTTGTGCACTGATATTGCACTCTAAAACAATTTCGGCCATGAATTTTTGGTATGCTTTGATAGCATTATCTAGTTCGTTAGAATCTAAACATATCCTTGACAACATATTTACACAACTCTCAGATTTCTTCTCTACTTTAGAAGCGTATTTGGCGATGTATTTGAAAACAAGAAGTCCGCAATATGACTAGTTGACAATCAATGTTTGCCCTCCAAATAGAGAGCATTTATGGATTATGTATGTTAACCCTATCATCATTGTGTGCAGGCACATATTACTTGCGACCTAAATCATCACATATCAATTCTAACTCATCACATTCTTTCCAAGGCGCTTTATACCTACAGTCTAGTTTGTGCCTTTTTTTCGTAGGCAAGTCCATTCAGTGCATTTGGTGTGTTGTTGTACACGATTAACCAATTCCTCATAGTAAACATGTGGATTAGTTGCATTTATTGCATGTGTGTTGTTCAAGCACGGATTGTTAGTTGGGGCCCTATGAATAACATTTTCAAGATCACATTTGCCTCAAGGCTTCCAAGTAGTGACATATTGGTCGAAAAATTCTTTGGTCTTTTTTACTTCATTTGGATTACCCCAATCCAATGTATCCATATTGGGTGCATTTTTTTAGCCAAATAAACCCATCAATGTGGGCAGACTCACGATTTTTCCACTCATATCGGTACCAATAATTGATTTCTCCCATTAGTTTCTTGATGACCTCTTCACAAAAGATTGTAAATCATTGATGTAGGTATAATGTTGTTGAATGGGGGTTCTTAATGACATTATGTATGCAATGTTTGTTGTTTAGGTCAGTAAATGCTATGTTTGGAGATAAGATTGCATGTAGATCAAGCCATTTGGTGTCAGTTGCACTTAAAGTGAAGAACAATGTGGGAGTACCTATTTGGGTAATAAGATCTATTAGATTTGTGCAGTGTTTATTCTAGTATGAGCATGTACATCACAAGGTGGATCCAAAATGCATTAGTTCTTCAGCGAATTGACAATTAGGAAGGTTTGTTAAGTGGGACCAAAGATTTTCTATAGTGGTAGGTATATTATCATTGATTTTGCATTTAATAAACACTGACGCTAGAGCTTGGCTATGATGGCGCATCATAAGGTTAAGGAGGAAGTATGTAAACTGTGGGTGTTGACCAAACTTGTTGTCATGATATTGCATAAGGTGCAAAGCATATTCATGCAATTGAACATCTCTTGCTCATGGTTGCATGGGTTGTGCTATTCCATTTGGGAATAGAGTTGGAAATGCCATGTCAAACAATCCCTTAGTGGTGTACTCATTAATTGGTGTCAAACTAATGTGGGGCCAATCAACTTTGGTGTTAGGTTCATGGTCGAGGTGCAATGATTCCTTAATGATTTGTAGCTCGTGTTGTTTGTTTGGTAGACTTACCATAAATGAAGTAGAATTTAGTATGTTTTGTTCCTGGTCAATTGGTACACGTTCAAGGTCATTGTTGGTTGAATGTGGCTCTTCATGTTCGCTATGTAATGAGCGAAGCATTTCAGAGACGTTAGTAATAGTTGTAGACACCCAAAATTTGGCAAAGACTTAAATTATGCAATCCTGATCAATCAGGAACGAATTAAAGAGAAAATCAAAAGGAGCATAACAAAATTTTAAATCAAAAATCACATCAGGTCATTAATCACCTTTTAAATCAACAAGACCTAAATCAACTTTAAAAGAGGAAGAAAACAGTTCAAATTCATAAATAAAAATGTAAAAAGGGAGGAAGAAAAAGACAAAGTGTTGAAAATAAATCATTTAGTAAATCAATAAAATCACTTTATCTTCACAAGATGAAAATCCCCCTTTTATCATTTAAAAGAATTTGAAAAATCCTCATATTATCCCAAAACCAAGTTTGTTGGACTCTTCCTCCTGGCCTTTTATGAGATATTTTTGAGTTTCACTTTCACCCCCAATCAAAAGTGAAAATCCTAGTTCTT
The DNA here is from genome assembly GCA_028749045.1 of Cupressus sempervirens. Taxonomy (NCBI): domain Eukaryota; kingdom Viridiplantae; phylum Streptophyta; class Pinopsida; order Cupressales; family Cupressaceae; genus Cupressus; species Cupressus sempervirens. The sequence goes on along the minus strand of CM053789.1, from coordinate 767,525,297 downwards.
ACCCCAATCCCTTCCAAAATCCTATAAATAGGAGGGAAATCTAAGAGACAAGGTATCCAAGTTTTTATGCATCTACACTATAGACATATTTAGACTCATTGTTTTAGCATTGTCATTATAGCGATTTCATAGCATTTTTAGTACCATTTTATGTCATTTAGCATCATTTTGTATCATTTAACTTCATTTATTGCATATTTAGCTCATGGCATGATCATTTCAAGAGCATTTCTAGGAGTTTCATCACACACATAATCCACATTATAGTCATAGATCTTGCATTCTTCATCGTAGATCTACATTTTTAACAATATCCAATTCTAGAACTATCACTAAAAGGTTGGTTTGAGAGCTATTTTAGCGGTTGTAGTTGTAGAACAAGATTTAGTGTGCAAAGAACATTAACAATAAGAGAAAACATTCACAAACTAAAACTAAATTCACATATAAGTTTAGACAAAGAAAGCAAACAAAAAATGCAAACCTCAAAAGAGAAGACACTCCATGCTTTCTTGATTTTGTAGATGTGTCCTTTGATGTGGATGTATGCTCAATTGCTTGCCCAATTGCTTCAATGGTGGAGATGGGTAATGGAAAATTGGTAGCCTTGTGAGCTCTCAATTTGGCATTATAAGGTTAAGATTGATGACTTTGGTTCTCAAAATAGTATGGTAACTTTAGCTCAAGGATTGTGATTAAATGGCTTGGGAGGGGATTCAATTTATAGGCCAAGGGGTAGAGGGATGGAGGGCTAAGATGCAAGGATGGAGAGATGGTTAAGGAGGGCTAAGATGCACTCAAAGGAGAGCACATGGATTGTGCTTGTTTAGCACCAATGGGAAGGTGACACTTGTCACAAGGAGGATGAGTGTGAGAGGATAAGATAAGGGGCTGGTTAAAGGCATGATGAGGGAGATTGAGTATGGAAGAGGGATGTAAGAGTCATGAGTGGGCTTGTAAGAGTCTTTTATGGTTTGTAAGAGCACTCATGGCTTGGTGGTTGGGATATTTTGGAGAGGGGACTTTGATTTGGTTTAGGAAAGTCTTAAACTTGTTCAGGGAATGTGACAACATTAGGGGGTGGATTAGGCTTAGGTTTAGGATTAGATTAAGGATGTTAGAGATGTGCAAGTGGATGGCATTAATGAGGTTGGGTGAGTTAGTGGCTAAGCTAGGTTAGTATGGGTGGATGGGGTGGATTAGGCTAAATGGAGGATTAGGGATAGGTTAGGGGTTTTAAGATTTGAGGATTTTATTTATCAAATAGATTTATTTAATAAGTGGGGATTTTTGGAATTAGATAGGAGAAAAGGATTTAATTGATAAATGATAGGTTATTTGATTTATCAATTAGGACTATAGATGATTAATTAAATTAATCAGCTAGGGGATAACAAAGGATTAATTAAATAAGAATTTAATTAATGATGCCTTTAGAGATAACTAAATAAGATTACTAAGGCGGTGTAATCAAATTTAGGTGTCTACAGTAGTTAGGGAGACATGAGATGTTTGTAGAGATTACTTGTTGCTGGTGATATCTTGAGTCTAGCATAGTTTGTCATTAGTCCATTTTCTTTCTACTTCAAAGTCTCATGAATACACGTTCTTTTATCATCTACAAAATGGCGCTTACCATGGGGCTGAACTAAAAGCCTCTCTACTTTCGAGTTTTTCAATCTAATCCTTCTTTTTTTTAGTATAGATCTGTGTTTTGCTTGCTGTCTTTTGTGCAGATTTGGTCAAATACAGGTTTCACTATGTCCGAGAGGCCTCATGTCAGCAAGAACAACATTCCAAAGTCTTTCCTGAGCATATATGAGCCAAATCTGGGTCTTCTGATGCTTTTGCGCTTCATTTCGACACTTCCAAGCAATATTCTAATGCTTTTGAGCTCCATTTTTACATATTTAATCTTACTATAGCACTTCTACATCATTATGTAATGCATTTGCTTTATTCTATAACGCATCTGCATATTCTTATAGCACTTTTAAAGGGTTCTGTGAATTGTTTATGCATCTCTATAAAGCATCTAAAGAATCTTATAGTGCATTTGATATTCTTATAGCGCATTTGCATGATAAAATAGGGCATTTGCACAATAAAATAGAGCATTTGCACGATAAAACAATGCATTTGCATGATAAAATAGAGCATTTGCACAATAAAATAGAGCATTTGCATGATAAAATAGAGAATTTGCATAATAAAATAGCGCATTTGCATGATAAAATAGTGCATTTGCATGATAAAATAGAGCATCTACATGATAAAATAGAGTATTTGCTTGATAAAATAGCGCATTTCCACGATAAAATAGAGCATTTGCATGATAAAATAGAGCATTTGCACGATAAGATAGAGCATCTACATGATAAAATAGCTCATTTTCATGATAAAATAATGCATCTAATGTTTCCTGTGATGCATATGAGCATTTCTGTAGCGCATTTGACAAAAGTTGCAGTTTTCTATGTCTCACTTCTAGATCTGAATATTTTTTTTGCTTATAGGTCTCTTCTGCATCAACAAACAAGCCTTCAAGTTGTAGACAACGCGCAACAGGAATGAAAAACCTCATAAATGCACCTAGCCATTGCTAGCTTTGAATCAGATAGGTGGACCACTGCTCTTGTTGATTAAAAGTGTGGCATTTCTGAGCTTTCAAACATAGTTTAATTAGATTGTTCAAACTTGTTGATTTGATAAAGAAGTAGGCCTATGATCTCAACTCTTTTGAGTTGATCAAAATGCCTAACTTTCTGTAAAGATCACTTACAATTGAACAAGGAAAAGAACCCACGGATAGTCTAATTAGGAGCCCCTATGTTTTCTGTAGTTTAAGGGCTGGAAATAAATCTTTTGTGTTTGACATGTTTGGGGAGCCAAAGCGGTAGGGATATGCTCTCACTCTCTTGAGTGATCAGATTCCTAGACTTGTCTATTGACTTCCATTTCTAATTTTTCACTAGGCAGAATAATCTTACCATAGAAGGGCTACCTCCCAAGTTGCCTTAGTAAGGCCAGTGAGAGGGATTGCCCCCAATCTTGCATTCCTAATTGAATGCAAGCCACCCATGTTTGGCGCATAGCCTTCCTCTATTAGTCCTACAAGGGATTCCACCAAACCTCCTTAAAAAAAGTGGGAAGCTCTCTGTTACAGGAGAGGAAAATCTGAACACAGTTGGAACACTAAGACCTACTAGTCACCAACCTTAGATAACCTTGCTAGGAAGCCATCTTTTTCATTTTCTAGGTGCGTGTGATTTTTCATTTTGTTTTGATCTCACTGCTATTGTGCTTGAGTGCTTTCAAACTTAATAATGAACACCAGTGTCAATCAAAAGCTTTCCAAAAAGACAAACCTCAAACTGGCATTGACGAATCAAGTGTAAAAAAAAGACATTGCTAAACAATCCTTGAAACAGTGCATTTGATTAACAAAAAAGTGCTTTTGAACATTCCTGTAACACTTCTAATTGCTATTATGATGCATATGCCTATGAAATAGCACATCTGAGACTTAAAACCACGTATTTGATTCATAGAATAGTACATTTGAGCATTGAAATAGCGTATATGAGCAACAAAACAACACATTTGATTACTAAAATAGCGCATCTGAACATTCTTGTAATGCACCTGAGAAAAAACACAAAATAGAGGCTATCTACAAACATGATACTTGCAAAAAAACTATAAATTTGGATACCCTTTTATGTGCTAACATTTTGCAAAGACTAAAAATTTTCGTATCTAACCAAAAACATGTTTTGAAAATAAGCAAAACTACATCATCATCAACCCAACAATCACCATTACCTTACTTTGTACATCAAGCCGAGAACATTTAGAGACACACATATGTTCCTAACTTCACAAAAGTGGACCTCATCCTATCAACATCAACAATCACCTTATGCAAATTATCTTGTTGCTATAAACCAATCATGGTCAATAGAAACTTTCACTTCTTGAAAAATGCTTAAACACTAAAAGGATCCTACTCACTTTTCCTGCCACCGCACAAAACAAGTGTACCAACAAAACCAAAATGGTCACCCATATGAGTAAGTGCCAGAATAGCAAGTAAAACTACCAAATGCACATAACCTTTAAACCTCTAAAAATATGCTACAGCAACGGATTGCACGCAGAATGAAGTTACTCCCGAGTCACCCTTATTTGATCAAAATTTAGAATCCCTAGCCATAATGGGCTCATTTCACGTATGGGATGACAGAAGTGTTGAATCTAAGATCATGGATTTTCAGCAAAATCCCAAACTTGTTGACATCATGGACAAGATTCTAGAAAAACATAAAGAACGATACATACTCGCATTAGCACAACAAGGTCAAAACTACCATCTGATTTTGATGTGACTAATTTGAAACAAGATCAAGAAGAATCACCCTTAGATGTGGTCACACAAAAAGTGCAAGACCTACAATTAGAAATGGAAAAAATGAAGAGAGGAAAAGCACAACCCGTGAAGTTTAGCCTTGAAAAAGTATGTCCCCTACCATTTGACAAAAACATTACCTTCACACCTTTTCCTCCAAATGTGCAGATACCAAAGTATGACAAATATTTCGGCACGTCAGATCCACAAGATCACTTGAGGCAATTTTACATGCTAAGTATGAAGTTTGTCCATGACACAATGTACTTGATGCATCTATTTCCTAGGAGCCTTGGGGGGCAAGGCATGGAGTGGTTTTCCAAATTATCCTCCAATATTAAAACTTTCGACCAATTGACCTCCATTTTCATCACCCAATACTCTTACAACATTGAAAGAGAGGTTACAATGATCGATCTATGCAACACAAAATAACACCTAGAAGAATCCTTCAAGACCTTCTTACAACGGTGGAGGCACATGTTTGCTAAGTACCATAGAGACATACTAGATAAGGAAAAGATAGATATTTTTACCAATAGTCTCTCCAAACCGATGAATTATTGGCTCCAACTTCAAGAGCCTAAAGATTTTAAGACCACTTTAGAAAACACAACCAAGGTAGAAGAAACCTTGGTAAACAATGACATAATCAAAGTATCTAAAGATGGTAAAGGCTTCTCCAACCACTCCACACACACACACACAACTCCTTTGATTGGTCCAAGGAAAAACATAAATCATGGTGCAGAAAAAATAACAAAAATTTCACAAATGAGGGGGTAGTTGAAGCTAATCATGTCAAAATGCACACTCAACCACGTTTAAATCAACTGGGTCCCAATGTCGCACCCCAACAAAACAATACCGGCCTATTTTATCGACGTAGCACAAAGACCCCCTCAACATCCAACTAGCAAGTCACTTACAATCAAGCTCCTCCACCACGAAGATATTAGTCTTCTGATATACCTAAGGAGTATACACCCATCGAGGTGTCCTATGAGAATGCTTTACAAACACTCTTGGCTGACGACCTCATCGTATTACCTGAGGCTAAACCATATGAACCCCAAGTTAAGCCAAAATGGTGGAACGAGAAACACACTTGTGCCTATCATTGCAACCGGGGGCATCTAATGAACAATTGCCTTGCCCTTAAGGGAATCATTCAAAAATTAATAAATGATGGAACCATTGAAGTAAATAATCTTAGTAATAATGAAGATCATACACCCTTTAAGAACCCCTTCATGAGTCATGAAAAGGGGGAGTCCTCCAAGGTTAATCAAAATGTACCTTCGCAAACTAAGGTTAATTATGCGCACCATTATGATAATACCATTAGCATGATTTCTAGATTTGACGACACTGTAAATGTCATCATAATCAAAGATAAAAATAAAAAATAGTCCTCAAATTCTATCACCCAAGGTCAAGCCTCCAAAATTACCCTACCAGGACTAGCGACAAATCCTGACCGAGCAACTCCAAATTCCTTTGTGCCCAAATATGACTTGGTTAACCAATTGCTTAAGACTCTGGCCCACATCTCCATTTTTGAACTACTGCAAATCTCCCTAAAGCAAAAAGAGATACTCACTAAAGCCTTAGTGCCGAATGACCTAGATGTGAGTAGATTCCAAAACATGGTTATAAATTTAGTCACTCCTCATTGCATATCATTTTCAGTGCAAGATGACATGTCTGTCAGACAGCCACAAAATTCTCCTTTGCAGATAGAAGTATTCATCCATAGGAACTGAGTTAAAAGGGCATTGGTCAATGGTGGGGCTATTCTAAATATCTGCACTCTCAATTTAGTGAAAGCCCTTGGGTATGCAGAGGATGCTATTGACCCAAGAAAAAAGATCACCATAAAGGCCTATGATGATGAAGAAAGGTCCTCCAAAGGCATGGTCATATTACCAATCAAAGTAGGGCCAGTCGTGAAAGAAACCATCTATCAGGTCTTAGATTTTCAATTAACTTACAACATTCTACTGGGAAGACCACGGATCCATGACATGCAAGCCATTCCCTCCACCTACCACCAATGCCTCAATTTTCCATACATGGGCCAAGAGATAACCATACCCAGAGATCAGCATTTTGCACAGTATTTGTAACTCACTTGTCCCTCATGACAAAGAAGAAGTTGATACACCAATAGATGCCAATAGTCAGCCCACAGTTATAGGCACTTCACACTCAACTAACCAAACAAGCAACCACTTATTGACATCAGCTAAGGGTAAAGAGAAAGTGCTTTGTTTGGTTCCTTCCGTTCCTTCACCACCATCATCATCAAGAGATCCCAAACAACTACACTATGGAGAAATGGATAAATTAATGAAGGAATTTGATAGAAAATGTAAGTTGCGTCGCAAAGGGGTAGGTGAGTACTCAGTCTCCCTATTTGATCCCCCACTTTCTCTAAGGTCTCATGGAAAATTGACTTCCACTAAACCATATCATGCACATTTTTTCAAGGCAAGTGGCACACCTCCAAACTTAATGGAAGACATTAGTCAAAAAAAAATTTACATCTCCTCCCACCTACATGGGAAAGGCTTTGATCTAATGAAAAAGATGGGATACATGGGAGATGGTCCCTTAGAGAAAGGGAAAGGAATCATAGAACCTTTGGTGGCACAGCTTAGGTCCAATAAATCTAAAATAGGGGTAGGGTATAACAGACAAGACAAGGCACAAACCTCCTCTACCTTGGTATCGGTACCCAAACCAAAGGATAGTTATACCTCAGTAACTACTGATGACATACATAGGAATTTGGTCCTCTCCAGTTCACATTTCGTAGAACAACCACCCCTAAATACCTCCAATAATGAAGACAATGATGATTCTACTAAGTGAGAATTTGAGTCACTATTTGAGGAATTTCTCCACAACAAAGAATGTGATGTTGTCCACATACCCACCCCTAACAATTTGGCTACACAAAGAACAATTCAAAGTCTAAGAACCACTTCTCCAAGAAACAAAACATATCAAGGCAACTTAGAAGATGATGAACACATTGAAGGATTTCACTTTCAAACTTTATTCCTTGACTTCTTTCCAGTAGAAGTCAAAGATGATTACTAAGAGTATCTCACAAGCTCTACTTTCCCCGACACTCTAGAAGAAGCCCTTGTCATAGATCTAACAGATGCAACATATGAGCCATCTAACAAAATTATGTCTTTAAACCCCGTTGAACCCTTCCCATGCTATGAATTACTTTCCCTAGTCCATCCTAAGCTCATTAACTGGGATACAACTGAACCCTATCACCTCCCTCATTTTGACACTAACTGTGAAGCTTCCATTTACCTTAACATAGTTGAACCATCTCGTCAACAACAAATGGAAGAAGAATATATGGTTGGGTCGAGTATCAATCACCTCACTCACACTAGGATAGGGCAAGTGTACCACAACTTTTGTAACCACCACCAAGTTGTGGCTAATCTTGATAAAAAAAATGGAAACAAATAGAAGTGACGTATCTCAAGGTGAAAACCCAACTATGGCATCCATGGATGGGGTAATTGATACCTTACCTAAACATTCTGAGGAGTGATCTTCTATTTTGATTGAGCCTACAGAACCAGTCAACATCGACACAAAACAAGAATCAAAGGTTATTTATTTATCACAATCTTTGAGTCCAGAAGAAAGGAGGGCATTCACTAACTTCTTCGAAGAAAGATAGATCAACTTTGCATGGTCTTATGCAGACATGCCAGGCTTAGACCCAACCTTAATTCTCCACCATCTTAACATCTCTTCGAAGGTTAAGCCGGTCAAATAGAAACTCAGAAAGATGCATCTGCATATAGCTCTATTAGTGAAAGCAAAATTGGAAAAATTAATCAGTACCAATTTCATCCAGCCCTTAGCATATGCATCATGGATCTCCAACATTGTCCCAATATTAAAGAAGAATGGTAGCATACGCATTTGTGACAACTTCCAGGATTTAAACAAAGCATTCCCTAAAGATGACTTTCCTCTCTCTAATATCGACACCATAGTCAATCTCACAATAGGCCATTCCATGTTTTCCCTTATGGATGGATTTTCAAGATATAATCAAATCAGAATAGCACTAGAAGATCAAGAGAAAATAGCTTTTACTTGTGCATGGGGCACATTTTGTTGGAATGTAATGCCCTTTGGTTTAAAGAACGCTGGGGTAGCCTATCAATGGGCCATGACCACTATTTTCCATTATATGATGCATATCTTCATGGAAGATTATGTGGATGACATTCTTGCCAAATCCCATAGTTAGGAAGAACATCTTCCCATATTGGCCAAATATTCACCCGCCTAGAAGCATTTAAAGTTATGCTCAATCCCAAGAAATGTGCTTTTGGCATCAAATTAGGCAAGCTCCTTGGATATATTGTCTCAACTAAAGGGATAGAAGTTGACCTTGAGAAGGTACAAGCCATAGTTAGTATGCATCCTCCAAAGAACTTGAATCAGTTACACTCCCTTCAAGGTAGGCTTCAATCAGTGTGCTGGTTCATTTCTCAGCTGGTAGAAAAGTGCATACCATTCACACACCTATTACATAAAGACATAAATTTTAAGTGGGATGATCAATGTTAGAAGGCCTTTGAAACACTTAAAACCTACTTGATGAATTCGCCTATGTTGGTACCCCCGGTATTGCATAAGCCATTGCTAATGTATATTTATGTAATAGATAAGTCAATTGGAGCCCCCTTGGCATAAGAAAATGACAAAGGAAAGAACGAGCCATTTACTACATCAATCGTACCTTAGTCAACTATGAGCTTAATTATTCTTTCATTGAAAAGGCTTGCTTGGCCGTAGTTTTTGCCCCCCAAAAACTATGTCATTACCTCCTGACGGACAAAGTTAAGTTCATATCCAAGATTGATCCTCTTAAATACCTTCTTAGCAAGACAACATTAATGGGTAGACTGGCTAAATGGGTAATGATCCTAAGTGAGTTTGACATTGAGTATGTGGATAGGAAGGCAATACAAGGACAGGTCATTGCTGATCAATTAGCAGATGCGCCTATAGAAAGTTCCAATCATATCTTAGTTGACTCCCTTGATATGCACATCATTTAGGCAGATCCAATCACATGGAAATTTTATTTTGATGGTTCCTACACACACCATGGGTCAAGTGTAGGTATTTTGTTCATCACGCCACTTGGTGTTACCATCCCTAAATCATACAAACTGCTCTTCCCTTGCACCAACAACATGGCCAAATATGAAGCTTTGGTCTTGGGTCTCAAGTTGGCTTTGGAATGGAAATTGATAGCTTTAGAAGTTTATGGAGACTCCCAGTTAATCATCAATCAAGTTAATGATACTTATCAAACAAAGGATGAAAAATTGTTGCCTTATAAACATATAGTTGATGCACTCAAGGCATGTTTTGTTCACATTACTTTCAAACAAATTCCTAGAGACAAGAATAGAGCAGCAGATGCTATGGCCACCTTGGCCTCCTTACTTCAACTCTGAGAATAAAATGAGTGGTATGAGTTCCTAGTGGAAGAGGTGGTTCAACTTGCATTTACTCAACCCAATTCTCTTATTGTTTTCCATCTAAACAACCCCGATTCCCTTTGGTATGATCCCATTATCACTTACCTTCATGACAACACCCTTCTATCTGACCTCTCACATAACCAAAAATGAAACTTCATTTACCAAGCCCCCTGTTATGCCTTGGTGGTTGATACGCTATATAGGAAAGGTCTTGACGGTACTTTATTTAGGTGTCTTGAAAAGGATGAGTCCAGAGTCACTCTGCAAGAAGTCCATGTAGGGATTTGCAGGTCACACTCCAGTGGGTTCACATTAGCCAAGAAGATTTTGTGAATGGGCTACTTTTGGCCAACCATGGAAAAGGATTCTATTGATTTTGTTAAAACATGTAAAAAATGCCAAATCCATGGCAACCTTGTTCACACACCAACCCAAGAGCTAAATCCTTTAGCCATGCCATGGCCTTTTTATCAGTGGGATTTTGATTTGATTGGAGCCATCCATCCACCTTCCTTCAATGGGCATAAGTGGATTATCACTGCCATTGAATACTTCACCAAGTGGGTCGAAGCGGCACCACTTGTAGACTTTATGAGAAAATAGATCTTCTCTTTCATTCTTAATCATATCATTTGTCAATTTGGCATACCTCATGCAATTATCATAGATAACACCTTGTATTTTAAAAATCAAATAGTTGAAGAATTATGTGAAAATTTTCACATTATACACCATTCTTAATCTATTTATTATCCCCAAGGCAATAGCCAAGCAGAAGCTACTAACAAAACTATCATCAACATCCTCAAGAAAATAGTCAATGATACTAGAAGGGATTGGCACTTATAGTTAAGCCCCACCCTTTGGCTGTATAGGACAAGTGTTAGGATGCCCACGGGGTGACACCCTTCTTTGTGGTTTATGGTTGTGAGGCTATATTCCCTTTAGAATTTGAGATCCCATCCTTGAGAGTTACACTTCAAGATGTCTTATCAGATAAGGATTATAGAGTGGCCCATCTAGAATAGCTAGATTTGTTAGAGGAACATCAACGTATGGCCCATGACCACCTCAAAGTGCATCACAACAAATTATCAAGGCATTATAACAAAAAGGTCAAACCTCGTATTTTTCAAACTGGTGACCTAGTGTTTCGAGAAAACCCCAAGAACCAACTAACAAGAGAAAAGAAAGGGAAATGGGAGCCTAATTGGATTGGTCCTTATCTCATCACACAATCCTTTGGGAGTGGTACCTACTGACTTTCAGATTGTGATGGTACTGAATTATAAGGACCCATCAACAACATCAATCTTAAACAGTTTTATGTCTAAAAGTTTTGCAAAACATCAAAAATACCAAAAAAATGGAAAAACATTTTTTTTTTTTTTTTAAAGTGAGAATGTCACTTTTGGTTTGAAAAGGGGCAAGAGATAGCACTTTTAGGCTTCCCTAAGCAACACAGGGCCTTCAATGCTGCAAAAGGGCTATAGTTGAATGGTTGATTTACTATCTTTGAGACACATTTTGGTTCTTTGCGGCTTCCCATTGCAATTAATAAAAGATGGGAATAAGAGAAAGGGGTAGCATTTATAGTTGAATTATTTGGAGGTTATTGGCAGAAAATTATTTGTTTATCTAGGGTTGAGAAGCTAGCATAATCTATTAGGCTAGCATTCGATCTAGAATTAATTTCACACCTAACCCCTTGAGAGATATTTGTGGGTTACAGTTTGGAGATATTTTGGCATCAAGAGTGGATTCATAGCAGCAAAAATAACTAGTATGGTAGCAATAGTAAGGCAAGGGAAACATAGCTCATAACGGCAATAATAATAACATTAACAAGAGCAAATCAAAGCCCTTTTCCTAGAGTGAATATGCACAATAGTGGAAACAACTAGTATGGCAACCCCAATGGGGAGCACCACAAATTCAACAACACAGAGAGTCTGATTATGTATTGAGATACCATATACATGAATTGTAGGAAAATCAATGTACATCTCTGCCATCCACCTCACCCAATGATCCCCCATACTTGTCATAGCCCTCAGTTAGCCCATTCCGTCTCATAAAATCCTTCATTGCATCTTTAGGTACCTCACATGGTCCTGGTCACCCCCATATTCCACCAAATCTCGCTCACATCCTCCGTTTCACCCCCACAAACCCAAAATTCTTCCCAATTTACCAAAAAAAATTCAAATATCATCCAAAAATGTCAAAAAAAAAATTCAAAAATGGCCTAAAAATACCAAAAAAATTCAAAAATAGCCCAAAAATACCAAAAAAAATCAAAAATAGCTTTAAAATACCAAAAAATACCATAAAATCCAAAAATTTTCCAAAAGTGTCAAAAAAATTCAAAACTAGCTTTAAAATACCAAAAATGGTCCAAAAATTGCCCAAAAATACCAAACAAAACTAGAAATCTATCAAAAATGTCAAAAATAATCAAAACATTTTCCAAAAATTCACAGCTAGCCCAAAACATTCCAAATGGGGGCAATTCGTGTCAAGAAGACCCCAAAATTCCTCTCAATTTCTTAATTTGGCTGCACAACAAGACAACAGCTCTCAACACACCCTGTCAATATTAAGAAGAAGTGTGGTAATGTCCTAAAACATAATTCCAGACTTAGGAAAATCTAGCATAACTCAAATAGCGGAAGAGTTGTTGCAAAGCTGATCGTCGCCTTCCTTCCATGTGGCCATTATTAATGTAAATCAAGAAGGATTTTTAGTCTTATTTAAGTTGCAGTGGCAATGATTAGTGTAGCCTCCCTCAACAAATATGTCAATGCTATCTTGAAAGGCCCGATATCCATCGGACTCTTTCACCCTCATGCAACCAAAGGTACAAAATAAGTAGGCATAAGAGTGTGAGCTTGGCCTTCCCCTCTAGTGCCTTTTTCAAGGCCCAAGCATCCTTTTTGGACCCCTCCAATGCCTTTTTAGGCCCAAAGTGCCTTTTTTAGGCCCCTCTAGCACATTTTCCAAGGCCCCATGGTCCTTTTTGGACCCCTCCAGTGCCTTTTTAGGCCCAAAGCACCTTCTTTAGGCCCCCTTAGTGCCTTTTCCAAGGCCCCAGTGTCCTTTTTGGACCCCTCCAATGCCTTTTTTGGCCTAAAGTGCCTTTTTTAGGCCCTTCCATGCCTTTTCCAAGGCCCAAGCGTCCTTTTGGACCCCTCTAGCACCTTTTTCAAGGTCCATGCATCCTTTTTGGCCCCTCTAGTGCCTTTGTAGGCCCAAAGTGTTTTTTTAAGCCCTTCAAATGCTTTTTTTGGCCCAAATGCCTTTTTATAGGCCCCATTTCATCATTTTTCAAAACCCTTGATGTCCTTTGGGCCCCCAGCATGCCTTTCTCAGGTTAAAATCATCTTTTCAAGGCTCTATTTTGCATACTTGAGACACATACATCCTCTTTTGGGCGCCAATGCCTTTTTGTAGGCCTCAAAAATTTCGGTCTCGTCACACCGCTAGAGAAACATCCTCCTATTGGCATTTTTATTGTTTGTCCTAGTTCTCCATATGCACACAGATATTATTGCTAGCCCGTCATGGGTATCATCACTCTCCAGATGGTATTGTTCCTTTTTTTTTTACAGAAGTTAAACCATTCCAACATTTATTTGAAAATCACAAAAAAATTTACATATTCAAGAAAATCACAAAAATATTTACATATTCAAGAAAATCACAAAAACATTTACATATGCGAGAAAATCACAAAAATATTTATATATTCGAGAAAATCACAAAAACATTTACATATTCGAGAAAAAAAAAATTTAATATTTGCAAAAATTGCAAAAACATCCAAATATATTTCAAAAATACCAAAATATACATGACAATGCATTACAATCAACCTCAATTGCCGCAACAAGAAACATCAACTTTTTATTCCCCTATGACAGCATTAACTACATTACATCCCCAAAAATGTCTAGTGGATTATTTATTCTAGCTCCCTAGAGGAGGTGGCATCATAGAATGTCCGATTAACGATGTCTCTTTTGGCCTAGCTCCAGATGAAGAAGCTCTTGGTGTCAACCCCCAACGTGTCCATACCACTTCCATAGGAATTGGAAACCTTCCACCACATAATTGCGCATTTAACAGAGCTATAAATTATTTATCTATAAACTGCATCTCCCATCGATCCTCATGTGGGAATGCCTGATAATAACATCCTATCCAATAAGCGGCTTCCTAGTGTACCTTGGCCATTCGATGCATTTCCATGAACACATTCTCCACCAACTTGCTTACCCCCTGTGCAATGATCGCTCATTGGGTTGTATCCCGCTCCTATTGCATTTGATCATTCATCATTCACCAATGCTCCACGTCCACTTTTGCCTTGCCCAAACATTGTTTTAGTTGCCTCACCTTCCCCTCACTTAATGCTAACCATTCCCGTAACTTCAATGCCAAGGTGTTCACCTTCGCAATTGCTTCCCTAAATGACTAGTCAGACTGTGACTACAATAACACTAGCTCATTCTGTGCTCTCTCCAAACCTACTTGTGCCATCTTCATTGATTCTTGCAACCACTGCAACTTTGATCATTTAGCCTGCATTCCTACATCCCTTCCCTCTACCCGTGTATGTTCCACATGAAAATCCATCTCCAGTGATTGCACCTGCACCCGCTCTACGTCTATCATTGCTTGTAGTCACTTTTCCTTTGTTTTTGCTCCATCCTCTCGAGCCTTCTCCATCAATCCTAGCAAAAATGTGACCTCCTATTTGGCATTTTCTGCTCCCACTCTCTCTATCACCAACAGTTTTTGTAATCCTTCCACATCCCGTGATGCTTGGTCACTATCCCTCACCCCTAGTTGCAGCTCCCTTGCATTTACAACACTCGCCCCCCCTTCTGTTGAACCTCGTCCCAATGTCCCAAGACTAATCCATTGTTGCGTTCCACTTAGTACTTCACCACCACTAACACCTCCCACATCCTTCATGGTCTCTCCCATAAACTTTTCAAGAAACTTTATTTCCTCCGCTCCTGACATACTCTTCTTCTTTTCAAACAGACTATCCCCCACTTGCATCTTTGGCCCATCATCTACTGCCTCCTGCAGTGCTTGTTGAGTTGTAGTCCCAAATAACATCATTAAAGCCAACAAGGACATTTCTCCCACCTCCATTTCCACCTCTTCAGGTTGTGTAGTCCTTTGCCCAGGTTGTCTTGTCTCACCTGGACCAGAAATGACCACTTGGAGTTCTGGTTGCTCCACCCCCTCCTCGAAAGATCGCTTAATGTGTTTTTCTCTGTGCCCTTGCCTCATCCACCTCCCTTGGTTAGCATCACTCTCTTGTTGTGACTGATCTAGTGAGCCTGACATACTTTAACTTGCATGATTCCCACAACTTCTCATTGTCTCCAATAAATGTGTTCTACTCTCTTCTTTACCTTGATTCATTATCACACTATCCACCTCCTTATAGCCATCATTCATCTAAGCCTTGTTCTACACTAGTCTTCCTCATATCCACACTCTTCGCACCTTGTTGCACTGGTACCTGGTACATTTGACCTTCAGCTCTGACATTTCATCACCCCAATTGCTGTCAAAACACACTGCCCACCGGATTCTGCTGCTAGATCACCGTTGACACATCCCGCGCCTTTTCATCTAGCTGATCCAACAAAGTTACTCTCTAGTGGACCTAAATGAAACAAACAAAATAACATGATCCTATTGCACAAAACTGGAAGCATGGCTAGTTCACACATAATGGTTTTCTATGCTATCATGTGCTTTTAGTATCTCGATGATGTGTCTGACTAGAGGTAACGGGATAAAGTCATGATATTTTCTTGGTTTTTCACTGCTCATTTCCTATGATCTTTTGGATCCGCACATTACTGGTGTCCACTTATAAGAGCCTCCTCTTGGATGGAATTCCATGTGTACCTCGATCAATTTTGTGTGTTACCTTAGATGAGGTACTTTATCTGACATGTGACTGGTTGGTGTGCCTATTTTTATTATTGTGCGGCTACAGCTTTTGTTTCTTCATGATTATCATGTTTTCTTGTACATTGTTCCTCTTTTTTGGTACTTCTCGGCATGACAAAGTATTCATATCATTATAGCTGAGCTAGTGATGGTTGTACTCAGTCACTTTTATCACATGCTCTATGATGACAATTAGTTTGCCTCTCTTTGAAAAAGTGACAATTAGTTGCATTCATCTAGTTTGCATTTTTTTCTTTCAGCTTGGGTTCCTTATGACACAAATGGTTGGTACATAATTAGGTTACAATTTACCGACATTACTCAGCAATTTCATGATTGGTTACAAACAACATGTGCAACACTATCAACATCACCCTCAAAGAAAGAATATGAGCACTCACGAACTTTGTCTCTTCACATCATCCATGCTAGTAATACATGTCATAAATTCACCATCAGATTGTGCCACCTCATTTGCTGCCTTGCATGGCTTTTAAATCCCAATCAATCTCATTTAACCACCTTCCATCTTCATTTGGTTCATTGCATCACCTTTTCTCATTCTCCATCTCTTTCATTTCATCCATTCATTTAGTGGCTTTTGAATCACAAATTTTGACATACCAACTCAAAGCCATTGAATCTCAAACAATTTAATCACATTTTCATTTCATTTCCTTTCATTACATTTTCATTTCATTACATTTTCACTCATCATTTCATTTCATTCCATTTTTCATCTCATCTCATCTCATTTCATTATCTTTCATTTCATTTCATTACTCATTTTGTTTCATCACATTACATATCATGCTATCACATCTCATTTATTTCATGTCATTACATTCATATTACCACATTACATTGTCATTACATCATCAGTAACCTACCATCTATTCTAAATCATGATCCATCTAAATTTATCATTCACACACACACACACACACACACACACACATCCGCATTCATTGCCGCCATAATCATCAAATAAAATCATTACATGCATTCAAAAGTCCATGATATCACAAGTAACAAGTCTAAACATCATCACGCTTGAATATCTCATAAGTTAAACAAATCAAATCATCAACATCAAAAGGTCATCAACATCAACATAAAAGGGTCCTCATCACAAATTCCATACATGATACACCATTAAAATAAACACAAAAGCTCCACAACTCGACCCTGTGTTGCACTACATACATCATCTGTCTATGTCTGATCCATAGATTCTTTCTCATTGGGGGCACTTATCCCATCTTGAACAATTGAACATCAAACAATAACATCAAATTTTCATCACAAATTATCATCCTACATCAATCAAATCCAAACATCTAGCTATTCAGCTAATGGTTATATCTTGAAACAATTCCTTGTCCTGCTCTGTATCCTGAGCTGGACATGTTAGTTTTCCCTCCTCTGTATCTTGAGGAGGGCACTTTTTCTATCTATCAACATTACCTAATTGATCCTACACATCACTTTGTGACTACACATTCCCTATGAACTATTCTCATCAAATATTTTCAGAAATAAAATTGGAACATCCCTTTTTCACATGTCCATTTTTCCAATTTCATTTCTAAATGGGTAGTATACCAAGGCATCAAATTTTTTTTGAAATATCAAAAATGTCCTACCACAGTATACTAGGGCATCAAAATTTTCTTGAAATATCAAAAATGTCCTACCACAACCAAATTTTAAACATCAAATCAAATTGGGACATCCAAGCTGGGGCATTAAAATTTTCTAAAACATCAAAATGATCTACCCCTGCCAAAAATTTGCAAACATCAAAACCAAGGTATCCAAACAAAACTATTGCAACACCAAATCAACATCGTAATCCAATCATAAAATCAAAGACAATCAAAACATCATCAATGATCAAATATCAAATCATCGATGATCAGACCTCAAGCCATCAATAGACAAAGATCACGATAATGACAAAATGATAGAATATCATCAAATAGGCATCTAGTCATCAAATTTTGACCTAAAATCAGAAAATCAAGACAGTCTTTGAACCAATATGCTTTGCATATTAGCTCAAAGAGGGGTATTTTTAGACAACCAAAATTTTGCAAAGACTTAAATTATGCAATCCTGATCAATCAAGACCAAATTAAAGAGAAAATAAGAAGGAGCACAATAGACTTTTAAATCAAAAATCACATCAAGTCATTAATCACTTTTTAAATCAACAAGACCTAAATCAACTTTAAAAGAGGAAGAAAACAATTCAAATTCATATATAAAAATTCAAAAAGGGAGGAAGAAAAAGACAAAGTGTTGAAAATAAATCATTCATTAAATCAATAAAATCATTTTATCCTTACAAGATGAAAATACTTCTTTTATCATTTAAAAGAATTTGAAAAATCCTCATATTATCTCCAAAACCAAGTCTATTGGACTCTTCCTCTTGGCCTTTTATGAGATATTTTGAGTTTCACTTTCACCCCCAGTCAAAAGTGAAAATCTTAATTCTTACCCAACCCCTTCCAAAATCCTATAAATAGGAGGGAAATCTAAGAGACAAGGGACCCAAGTTTTTATGCATCTACACTATAGGCATATTTAGACTCATTATTTTAGCATTGTCATTATAGAAATTTCATATTATTGTTAGTACCATTTTATGTCATTTAGCATCATTTTGTATCATTTAACTTCATTTATTGCATATTTAGCTCATGGCATGATCGTTTCAAGAGCATTTCTAGGAGTTACATCACACACATAATCCACATTATAGTCATAGATCTTGCATTCTTCATCGTAGATCTGCATATTTAGCAATATCCCATTCTAGAACTGTCACTAAAAGGCTGGTCTAAGAGCTACTTTAGTGGTTGTAGTTAGGGAGACATGAGACATTTGTAGAGATTACTTGTTGCTGGTGATATCTTTGGTATAGCATAGTTTGTCATTAGTCCATTTTATTTCTATGTTACAGTCTCATGAATATGCTTTCTTTTATCATGTACAATAGTATCTAGCAGTAGCAATAGTGTGCTCTCATCGATTATCATGTCATTGTAATAAGTGCCATATTTGATTTTGTATTGGAGTGCATTGTGGACATGACTTTTATTGACATAACAATCATAAGCCTTCCCATGTGAATTCAACTTATGTACTATTAAGACATCCAATTTGTGAAGCCTATGTGACAATGATTTTTCAATGAGTTTTATATCTTGGGGGAAGCTAATTGTATGACCACTATATTTGTATTGTCTACCATGGGCATGTGTTACTTGTAAGATTGGATTAACACGTGCAATGAGCATTTCTTCTACTTGTGTGAGAACTTTAAGAACATTTGGTTGTTCAAGTGGGTCCATATTGTTTGCAAGTGAGAAGAGATCAAGACCTTTCTTATCAATGCATCTTCTACAAGCTATTTCTTTGTGTGAGGAGTGCACAAGCATGCATGAGTAGCACTCATTACATATATGACACAAGTGTAAGTTGGACAATGCATCATCTAGCCTAGTTCTAAAGGACTTGGTCACATCTAAGAAGGAAGATGACACATTGTAATCCATATTGTTAAGTGGGAGTGGATGGGGAGGCCTATGTTGGGAAGGGTTTTTCTGAAAAGGGGTACGCAAAGAGATGGCATGGTTGGTTGGAAGGGCTTCTGTAGATAAACAAAGTGGTTGATTTGATGTATGGTGGAGTCATTGCATGCACTGGAGTTTTCGACAAGCACTAATTTCCTCTCTATGATGAGCACAATACAAACTTCTCTTACATGTATGTAGTTGAATGGGGCTATTGAAGTGTGAAAGGCTTATAGAAGTTTGCATATTTGAAAGTGAAGGTGTCAGGGTTTGTGATGGAAGTATTGTTGGAATGGGTGGATTGACTAATTGATGTGGGGTGGTAGTAGAAGGATGAGAGTAGGATTGGAGTGTATGAACAATTGAGGCAACAGAGGAAGATGCATGATGGATCCTACATCGCGTACTAATCTTAGCTCTATGGCTAGCATAATACAACCGGCTTCTTTCACGTGATCAAAGATCAACAAGGCTTGTTAAGTTTGGCAATCCATTGGAATCATGTACGTTTGAGTCCATTTTCTATACTCCATAAAAGATACAATACATGTAATCAGTAACTTTGATCCTTGATACAATATACATGTGTAGGGGCATGTATGGTAGAAACCAAATTAGTTGTAAATCTCATTGTGAGGTATAATGTGTTACAATTAATCATGTGTAGTTATCCATTAAAATGATAAAATATTCTACTAAGAATTGTAAAATAAAGGTTATAGTAGTAATATATGCGTTTGTAAATTGAATTGGTTTGTATACAACATTTATAATTGTAAGCCAACAAAAAAAACAAAATCATAAAGTTAAACATAACAAGTATGAATATTATGTATTTCAAAGTGTGTGGATAGGAAAGATGATATAATTTATAAATAGGTCTCACACATAAGTATACAAATCAAGTAGTAGCTACATTTGATGCTTTAATATAACCATAAATAAAGTGTTATCTCTATATCAAGTGTATGTAACAAGTTTTGAAGGGGCCTTGAAACCCTGTACATAGATAGTGTAGAAAGAAGTAAACAAAATAAAGAGAGTATGGAAGAAGAAATAAGTAAAGAGGTACATATATAGGTATGTAAGATTGAAGTGTTAGGCATCACATGGAAGACAAAATGAAGAAATACCTTGTAACAAAAATTTGATTTCATCAGTGAAACCAAAATTTTTCACATCATCAATAGTTGATTTCAAACGTGTTTTATTGTTGTACGTTTCCATGTCGTTTGATATGCTAAAATGGTATTGATGGTAATATAGATTTTTAATTACCAACTCAATAGAATGTTCATTGCTGTGGTCGACTTGTAGCATATATAGTTCCTTTGCAAGCATACCAACAAGTTTAGTTGCAGCCTCATCAAATGTTGTTGCCCAAAGACCACCTATGGGGTCTTCAATCTTGACTTGAAGAACATACCTATAGTTACATTCTGGAAAATTAAGTAGGCACTTTGAACAAGACCAATGTCCACCAACATTTTATTCTACTAATTTTTCGATATCATGATTGATAAATAGTTGCGATGTTGCCAATGTATTCACCACCGTACCATTGTATTCAGCGATGGGTCCATTTTTTATGGGAAGCACAGTAACCTTTTGTAGATGATACATTTCTTGCAGTTGACTACCTTCAATTTGGGTTGTTTTACCCCACAAAGTAATAGTTATTGTGGACAAATACATATCTATAAGTTTGACACTTCGCCTAAGGACCTCAGTTGCATCATTTTTTCATTTTATTGTAGCAGAAGGATCAACACATATAACTATTCCAATAATATCTAGAGAAGTATTAACATTATGAGACATGATATCTATAATGTTTGTAAATGAGAAAATTAGTGTTGGAATTAAGTGATCATCTTCACAATGGTTGACCTTGGAATCATCATTCAGCATGATTTCTATATCAATATTAAGCTTATTATTAAAAAAAATTGTTGACTTGATAGTACCACGAGACAATGTATACACACTTCTAGGTTGAATCTATTGGAAATGGAGGTTTGCTAGTTCATTGAAGCAAGTGACATGAACTTTGGTTCTTTCTTTATCTATCATATCAAAACTAAACATGTGGCCATTTCCTTTGTTGTTTTTGAAGTGGTGGATCTCCTTCTTTGCAGTAACATGACCATGTATCATCCACTATGGTTGGAATGGATTCAAGCTTCGATCAGGAAAAATAGTAGTGGAAGGAGATTTTTTAATTAGGGATGCATGCAATCCAAACATCACTTTTGGAGGAGTACATGGAACAGATGCTGGAAATTCTTTTGCATTTGTGAATGTAACTGAAGAAGGTTGTTCATTTTCTACAAGTTTCTTAGGTTCTTTGAAGTAAAAGGTGGGTTCACCAATTATTTCACGTGTTGTTGAGGAGACCAATAATGTTGAAACTACAATCCACCTATAGCAAGGAGAATAAATGTATATTAAGTATAGATTGTACTTGGATGGAACAACGAAAAATGGGTTATTGTAAGAATATTTAGACAATAGGTGGTTTACCTTGATGAACAAATGGTAGGAATAGTATATGCAGTAAGTTGGATAATAGTGCCCTTTTCAATTTGTCTTGTTGCGACAAGCCTAGTATATTTGCTTGGCAACATTTCTTTTTGTAAGTGGATCCCATCAGAGAGCTCCAACTTGTATCTAGTTGTTGATCTAGTTGTGTTAGTTAACAGATTGTCCTTTCAACTATTTTACCAAATTTTGTCTATGCCCAAAATTATGAAAGTACACAAAATGCTCACCATAGTTGAGAAAGTCTCATGTTATTTAACTCTCTCTCTAAATTTCTAAAGGTATAGCTCCCTTATAAGATTTGCAGTGAATTCAAATTTATCTTCACACTTTTTCCTGAAAGTGCATAAGGATCTCTCTACTACTCTTAGGCAGTGAGGTGAATATCAACACGATTTTCTCAAATAAACATTCATTCAAACTTACTCATATAGAAAACCTACTTCAAAGGATGAATTATACCACAAACTGATATAAATCATATAAACATCAAAACTGAAATAAACTTACAAAGTGAACAACAACCAAGATCTCAAATTATCAAATCAACATTCACAAAGTAACAATGATTGAACACTCTGAACACCAAGTTTCAAAGTAAAATCCAAAGTGATTTATATATGTAAATTAAAACTTCCCATGCACATAGTCATTTGAAAGCCAAAAATCCATATATTATCCTTGATCATTGCTTTAAACTATCTATTTTTAATAGAGTCTCACTACTACTATCTTATCTTCTAACTATCTATGCTAAACTTAAACCAATTCAATGCCCCAGCATTATAGATTTTCCAAATCCAAAAGGCCTCCATCAAAACCCAACCATTTTAGATGATACAAGAAAAAGTTACAAAATGAAAAATCAGTTATCTAAAAGAAGTGCCAAAAAGTAACTAAGTAACAGTTTAGCTTCAAGCATCTTCGTCGATTTTCTCCTCCTCACCAATAGTCTGACGTACCAACTTCTAGCTCTAGAACGTGCTCATAAATTCTTGCATCACCTAGGAGTGAGGGTTCTTTAGGCTAAGAAATTGGGCCCTACATGCATCTTTCTGTCACCTGTATTCTTTTACTTTCAAACTTTGACGTGGCATCAAATTCTTATTGAGACACAACATTGATTCAACACTTGCCAACGTAGAGAAGTCGTCAGCACTTGGTGATTCACTATCCCTGATTCATTCCATGGCTTCATTGAAGCTTTTGATTAGTGTCTCAACATCCATGTTCCCTTCATCAAATAGTACGATCCCTGTGGGGTTAACAATCTCCATATCCTTTAAGAGCCCCTCGTGCATCTCTATGATCTTACTTTCAATACTTTGCACCTCTTTGATGGTCTCCTTGTAGACTACTTCTTTCCAGACCATATTGTTCTTTAGAATAAACAACATTCAAGGATCCACATTTTTCATGGGATTCTCATTTAAGAACTTGAGGACCCCAAACCGTTCAACCTCCATCACCTAAAAAATGATTTCTTGACAACGACTTAGTTCTATTTCTCAAACTGGGATCAAGGTCTAAATTTCTCCTAGCAATGTCTCTCCCTCAGTGTAAACACTAGTAAACTCAAAGATGAACTTACTACCTTCCTTTATTATGATGTCTACCAAGTTCCTCATGGCATCAGCTAACAACTTTCCCTCCTGCATTTGCTTCATCAATTGTTGACTACCTGCCAAATTGGGATCAAATGGTTGTGGAACTTGAATAATTGGCAAAGCTCCAAGGTTCATTAAGGAGTCAATGTATGCAACCATTGTTGTTACCATGCTCTTCAATTCTTTCTTCTCTTTACTATCTTTCTTAGATTGTGTGAGAATATGATCAGTAGAGAATTTGAAGAAATGGTTGCCGATGCTTTTATTGATAGTTCCTAGTTCAACCAAGGTTACCTTGAACCCTTCATCATCAATATCCTTGGACTCCTTGTTCTGCTTGTAAGTAGCTATCTCAGCAGTGACTTTTCTAGTTTTTGTATCCTTAGTGAGGTGGGCATCTATTTTTAGCTTCTTCATCTTCAAACCTTTAGCTGCATATTTGGTGACTATGTCCTTCACTAGTATAGACACCGATTGCAAATTTCTCTTCTTGCTGATTGTGTTTGTTAGCCAAAAAGGAACATCAATGCTCAAAGACATCACTTGGGCATCCCTGTTAGGAGTAATAAACCTAGGTTGATCTACCTTGGGAACTTAATGAATTGAACACTACCATCTACACTATCAGAGAAATTGAGGCCATCACCCGAATCTTGCCCCTAAGTAGACATTCTCTCTTTTTGAACTTTATGCTGCTTCAAGGCTTTTGACTTGGATTGAGATCTTTTTTTTGGAGATGTATTTTGCAAGTGAGGAGATGAATTCTTCTATTTACCTTGACCCAATATATTACCTACAACAGGAGAAAGTGGGATGTCAGATGGAAGTGATTCAGGGAAAGAAATCACCTCTGCAAAAGGTTCATTGATAGTTTTTGTGTTCTTTCTTTGTACCCAATCATCTATGAGTGTCAGTATGAGCCTAGACCTTAAATTGATATCATCCTCTTCATCCTTACTCTAGTCGACTGCTAGGGACCTCAGTTCACTAGATTCCTCCCAACCAGGTTCAACTATATCCGAGTTGTCATCAACCACTCCCTCTGTTTTGAACTTCAATTTGAAAGGGTTGATTTGTTGCAAGGTTAGTCTTGAATGGTCCCTTCTTAGAACTTCTCCTTCATCCTTGCAATCTAGCCAAAGGTCTTGCAAGTGTGGAGTGGCTAATGGGTTGACTTCAAGAGCAAGGATTTGGGCTACACACCCTTTGTTGTCAAAGTTCCTTCTGCTATGATAGAAGCCAAGATTGAACCCAAGTAAATTACTTTCAATAATGGAAGTGCTATCCATGTTATTGTAGATTAATGAACCCAACTTGATAGCGAAGGCTTTTTCCCAATCTTCTTGTGGTAGATTATCTTTTACAACGGAGAAGAGTTGTCTACATATCTCGGCCAAAACAAAACAATCTAAGGCATAACGAGGCAACTTCATAGGCTCATCTTCAAACCCACCAATTCTCAAATACGTAAACCTAAAGAACTGAATAAAGTAGCTTCCAAATTTTTGAATCAACCTTTGAGCTTCAGGAGATAGTCTCAGTATGGGCACTTCCTTCAAAGACATATAAACCTTTTCCATTACCAAATCATGAACCTTTCTGAAATCCTCTAAGACCTTAGGTAAAGGCAATATAGTAAGTTAGATAAGAGGCCATATAAAAATCCTAACAGAATTCCTGAACACATTTGAGTTGAGACCTCATTGAACTAGCAATTATCTCTACCCAATCCATCCATTGTTCACCTTTTAAAATGATTTCTATATACCTATACATCCATTCTTCAAAAAGAAGTACATCAAATGAACCCTTTACCCTATGCAATAACACCACCAGGTCATGGATATGGGGCTTTAGATGATCTTTAGTGATAACCTTAGGTAGCTTGGAACCTCCACTATACATGGTTTTGGTCCACTTCTTGGCCATGATATTACGGAATTGATTTGGGGTCTCTTGATATTCGGCCTAAGCTTGAACAAGGGAGAATGCAGCGAAGGCATTCTTTGGCAAATGCAATACAGAGGTGATTGTGTCTCTTGAGATTGTGAGTATCACATTATCATTTTTACTTATAATACCCTTCCTTTTAACATCATACTGATCAATACAAATTTGTAGGAGTTTGGGACTCACAAAATCTAAGGGGAAAGTGGTAGCCTCAATCAACCCACTAGTTAAGACTTCCATAAATCCATTCACTTCATTAGCATATTCAAGAAAATTTGCCTGTAAATTTTCCAACTTCACGCCATGCAAATTGGTATCACAGATGACTGGTTTTCTACATTCTAGGCTTGAAACATTATCGAAGAAATGTAAAATTGACCTCATTCTCAATCAAACAACAAGGCTTCGAACAAATAAAGCTTTGGAATATATAGAGAATTGTAGAACAAAATAAGGATTGCTAAATTCTCACCTATATTCTGTTGAGAAATCAACAATTTTCTCTATCTCCCTTTATAACTCCTTCACACTTTCAACTCTTTTGCATGATAATTAAAAAGGAAACTCGACGAGTTTTTCTTAAAAGAAAGTGCTTATGTGCAAAAGTATAGGATGATTATCAGGCATTTATGACACATCAACTCTTGTTAACCTTCATAGTTTGAAAGCCATGTTGCATGGATTTCCATTTAATGATTTCTTTTTCAGATGTATTCAAAATGATTAACTTAATGTGACATCCAATCACTTTATCGGCTCAAGATTTCCCACTTTCTCAATAATGATGACTTTCCTTTTTGGAAATAGAAATGTCCTTTTTATCATTATCTTCTGACAAGATCATTAACTGTCTCACATGATGACGGTGCACCATACTTCAGGATTCAAACTGGCCAAATATTTTCACCGTTGAACCACTTTGAACTACTTCAAACCAAGGTTCAAAGTGGTTCAAAGTGATTCAAAAGAAAGCTCCATTGGGAAGATGTACATTACCTGCCAAAAAGATTGTTAGTATAAACCTTAGCTTGAACTACTTTGAATTACTTCCAACCAAGGTTCGAAGTGGTTCAAAGTTGTTCAAGGGAAGGGACCATGACTGTGGGTACTAGTTACTTCAACCATTCACTTCAGGAGATGATGAATGCATGGGCGATGAGTGAAGGATTTCAATAATCAAATGGGTAAACATTTCAAAAGGAAAAACCTTTGGAAAATGGTGATTCCATATGCAACTAACAGGGACTCTAATTAGGGACTGTGTATGTGGAATACATAGAGAACTCAAAAAATTAGAAACACAAAAGGCCTAAACTAACACAAGGGAAATGATAGGAAAAGAAAACACAACACAACAAAAAGGTTATGTACAAATAGGGAACTTCTAAACTTAAAACTTGATCAATTTCAAGTCCTACCCATTATAAATAAAGGGCAGAACCATTCCATCTGGGTACTTCAAATGAAAGGCGTTCGGACCAACAACGTCTAAAATAATGAATGGGCCTTTATAGAGAGACTCAAATTTTTTGTGTGCACCTTTCGATTCCCTTCTGTTATCCCAGAGAATTACTTCATTATTTTTGAGGAAACTATGTGGCTTGGCTTTCTTAACAAAAATTTGTTTCACTGTCATTTGATGCTCGGTAATATGATCAATTAGCTTGTTCCTTTCATCTTCTAGCTTATAAAGGTTCATTATTCTCTTCTCTAATGAATCCTTAAAGAATTGATCCTCAATAATTGATTGCAGCTTCACAATAGATAACTCCATAGGTAATGATATTTGAGCTCCTATCCCATATCCTAGTTCAAACGGAGCCATACCAATAGCTCTTTTAGGTGTAATTCAATCTACCCATAATGCTTCATAAAGTCTTTTATGCCAATCCCAAGAATTATCTAACACTAACTTCTTAAGTATGGCCACCAAGTTTTTATTATTGGACTCTGCATGTCCATTCCCTTGTGGAAAGTAATCTGATCAATGGGCCAGTGATATGCTATGCTCATAACAAAAAAAAAAGAAATTTCCTCAGATGAAAAGTAAGTGGCATTGTCTGAAACTATCTTCTGAGGCACCCCAAATGTGACAAAAATATGCTCCATCAGGAAATCACATACCACCTGAGAGCCTTTTTGGTTGGAACTGCCTCCACCCATTTAGTAAAATAATCTATTGTTGTTAATATGTATGTATGTCTAGCGCTAGATGGAGGACTTAAGGGTCCAATGAAATCAATACCCTATTGTTGAAATGGCTCATCAATAACAATAGGCCTGAGAGGTAGTGCCACCAATTGAGGACGTCCAGTAAAAAGCTGGCATTTCTCATAGTTCTTCACATATTTATAAGCATCCTAAACATGCCTGGCCAATAGAAACAATTCCTAAGAATTTTAAAGGTAGTAACGATGGATGAGAAATGACCTCCACAAGCCTCCAAATGATATGCTTTTAATATTTTTTCTTGTTGTTTTGTGACTACACATCTTTAAAAGGTTCCATCAATCCCTCTCTTATATAGAACCCCATTTGAAATTACATACTTTGTAGCTTTTAATCAAAAGTTTCACCTTTCCTTAGGGCTCATGTTTGGTGGACACTCACCATATGTTAGAAAATATGCAATGTATGAGAACCAAGGATTTGTAAGGCTAACCAGTATGACAATAGGGGTTTCATCAAATTCATCAAGGGATGCATCTTTGTTCTCAACCATCATCTTGCACAAACCACGTCATCTCACCAAAGAAGTAGGTTTGATAGTCAAATCATATTGTTGAACTTTAGCCACCCATACTGCTCTTTTATTCATTCCTACTTCTTGTTGAGTTAAAATAATGTTGACCACTATTTTTTGGCACATAAACAACAAAATGGGAATGCAGTATATAATATCTGAATTTTTTCAATGCCTTTACTACAAAAAATGCATGTTTTTATGTTGGAGTATAATTTAACTCATGTTTCTTTAATGGAACACTCATAAAAGAAATTGGAGCCTCATTACCTTCATCATCATGTTGAGTTAAAATACTGGATAGAGAATGTTTAGAAGCATAGCAATAGATAATGAAATCCTTTTCAAAATTTGGGCTTACTAGCATTGGGGCATTTGCAATGGCTATTTTGATATGTTTGAAAGCCTTTTTTCCTTCTTCTTACCACCTAAAAGGACATTTTTCGCTCATCATATCCAGCATTTATCTAACCTTTTCAGAGAATTCAGGGACAAAACTTCTCAAAAAATTAATCTGACCAAAAAAGGATTTCAAATCACTTCTATTGGTAGGTAGAGTCAATTTTTGTATCGCCTTCACCCTCTCTAGATCGATTTTTATACCATCTTTAGAGATGATGTGCCCAAGTAATCTTCCCTTTTCCATGAAGAATATAGACTTTTTAGGATTCAAGGATATTATGTGTTGTCTACATCTACTTAGCACCTTTTCCAAGTCCCTTAAGTGATGTTTTCTTCTTTTAGAATAAATAGTCAAATCATCAAGGTATATCACAATTATCCTATCTCACAGATCCTTGAAAGATGAGTTCATAGCCTATTGAAAGGTCACTCCAGCATTGATCAAATGAAATGACATTCAACAATAAGCTAAGGTGCCCCAAGGAGTGTTAAAGGCAATTTTGTGCTGATCTTTTGGCACAACACTGATTTGGTTGTATTCTAAATAAGCATAGGCATTACTTCAGATCCAGCAATTGACTGCAAGATGTGATCCATAGTGGGGAGCACATTGTTATCTTTAAGACTTGCTTGGTTCAATTTCTTGAAATCAACACAAATCCTTATTTCCCCATTCTTCTTTCTCATAGGAACAATGTTGGCTACCCACCTTGAATGGTGTATGGGATATATTATATGAGCTTTCAACATCTTTTCCACCTCTCTAAAAATGGCCTTAGAAACCTTAGGATTGTAATTCCTGTGTTTTTGTCTAAAAGGAGTTGCCTCAGGCTTTAGTGGTATATGATGTACAAATTTGCCATTCGTAAAATTCTTCAAATCCTCGTAACCCCAAGCAAAGACATCTTGATATTGAATGAAAAGTTTAGACAATTTTTCCTTTTCTCTTGCAAAATAGGTATTTCCTATAGAAATCAACTTAGGATTTTCCTTGGTTCCAATATTGATTTTTTCATGTCCTTCTATCTTTTCTTTAGAATCAACATCTCTCTTCAAGGCACTATCATCTTTTCTACTAAACAAATGCTCTAAAGAAACCAATCCTTTATGAATCCAATTTCCTTCGAGTTGAATAATCTCTCTAGATTCAGTTGAATCCTCTCCAATCAATTTACCATCATGTCCAAACCCTTCAAAGAAGGTTTCAGTAAAGTTTCCACCACATTCTATGAATTCTTTCAATTGTGCATCATCATTAAAGACCTGCCAATGATTAACATTGTCCAGAACCCTAGGTCTGTAGATCATCTCAATCTTATAAGTATTATTTTTGAACTCTAGATGAGGCAATAATAATGATGCTGAAATAGCTAAACAATCAGCCTTGGTATTTTGAGAGCAAGGAATGAATTCAATAGAAAATGCTTCAAATGACTCAATTTCATCCCAAACTAAATTTCTATAATGCTTCAGTCTATCATTTTTAACAAAAAATTGTTTTCTTACCTATTTTACGATAAGCTCAGCATCACCTCTTACTCACAACTATTTCATTTCCTTTGCCTTAGCTTCCTACAGTCCTAGAAGCAATGCTTCATACTCGGCAGTATTATTCATATTATGGAAATCCAATTTGAAGGAGAAAGGGAAAACTTCTCCTGAGGGTGAAAATAAGAACAACACCAGCACTTGAACCCAAACTCAAACAACTTCAATCAAATTCAAGAGTCCACAGAGCTTCTTCATAGCTTATTACTTCATCCTTTTTACATTTCTCTTCAAGTAATATTACATAATTCCCAAATTGACATTCTTCAAACAATATTTGTGCTTTGGGATTGTCTGAGGGCACCACTGTATACTTGTTCTTTGGTTTAGGTTCCAACTTTACCTATTTCTTTCCCACCAAGATGTATGCTTCAGACCAGTCCAACTTGATTTCACCACCCATATCTTTACAAAAAGTCATATTGAGCAACATTTCGTAACTGGCTGGTATATTAGGCACAAGAATTGTGAGCTTCATTCTCTTCTCAGAGCAAGCATAGAGGATAGCCTGTACATCCTTTACTTGACTGACTAAAGGTACTTATTTTCCATCCATAGAATAGCAACACCTGAAAGTTTTGGTAAGCTCTAGGCCAAGGGCTTGAGCAACGATCCAAGGCATGATGTTGTCTGATGCCCCATAATCAATAATGCAATTACTAAGCTTTTGACCATTTAGCAATAGTGAAATGTAGAATGGATTAGGATTCTTCTCTTCTACCTCCTTTTCAACAAAATTTGCAACTGCTTCACCATTAGGGAACGTCTACGTTGCTTCTTTCAAAAACAAAGATAGGTTCATCGCAAGCTTTAGGACTTTCAGATGTGTCACTCACAAATTGTGCATTATTAGTAGAACTTCCTTTTACATATTGAACCAGTTTATCCAATTCTTTAGGATTCAGCCTTAGGTACTTAGCTAGAGAAATAGATATGGAATAGGATTTACAAAATTCAACAATATCAAAAGCTAAAGTACTCACCATTATTTTTGTTTTAGACAAGATTCTTGGTTCACTGGCT
This sequence comes from Cupressus sempervirens, assembly GCA_028749045.1. Lineage (NCBI taxonomy): Eukaryota > Viridiplantae > Streptophyta > Pinopsida > Cupressales > Cupressaceae > Cupressus > Cupressus sempervirens. The sequence goes on along the minus strand of CM053789.1, from coordinate 767,493,960 downwards.
TTTGTTGAACTAGCATGTATATGTTCTTTACCTTTAGAAGTGGGCACACTTTAACTTGCTCCCAAAGAAGGCTTTTGATTTCTCTGTCCCCTAGTCATTACTGTACAAGCAGGGTCTTGAAGAGTTGTGAACACAGTACCTCCTCTTTCTAAATTAGATTCATATTCAAGAAAATAAGCACCCAAATTTTCATTTTCCACATTTTTACTTTTAGGTGTTTGCTCTGTTGTAAGGGTGTTCTTTAATAATTGAATAGAATTGAGCGATTCAGGACAATCCCATTTTTCATTATCAGAAGTCATATGGAATGAACACATGGCCTCCTTAGGAGCTTCTTCAATTTGCAATCTCATTGGAGGAGTCAATGTGGGGTTCTTACCAAAGTTTTGAGATTGTTGCCATCTATGGATATCTTGGTAAGGAGTTTGGTAAGAGCCATGTTTTTTTTTGTTTCCTCTTCATCATTGCTACATCGTTCATTAATTTTTGTAAAATAGGATTAGTGGAATTTGAAGAAGAAGGTGTTCCTAGAGTGTGAACTTCTCGCTTCCATTTGCTTGCATTAATAAATGCATCCTCTAACTAAATAGCCAATCTTTGGGCGGAAGCCAAATCAATACATGCATCATTTAGAAGATGAAAACTTATGTCTGGGTGAATGACATTAATGAAGAATGATTTTTGATTCTCTGCATTAGGCCTAGATGTAGTAGGGATTCTTTGAATAAGCCTATTATATTTACCTACAAATTCTCTCATGGGTTAATGCATCTCTTTCTTCATATCACTAAGTTGGAAAAACATAGAACTTTCATTTTTGGGAGTCTTGAATCTATCTTCAGAAACATTTTTCATATCATTCCAACTGGTGATAGAATGATGAGGCAGATGATTAAACTAGTCTGCAACATCATCGATTAATGTCCGCACAAACAATCTTACAGCACCTTCCTATGTGGGAACACTTATTACAACATAGGCTAAATGAAAGGCATTTAAGTGTTCCTCCATTGAAACTTTTCCATCCCCACTAAATTTGGGTAGAATTTCAATAGCTCTTTTAAGTAATGGCACAGGATTTACACCTAAGTTAAACAACCCTATGTTTTGTCCCCATGGTTGATTTATGGCCATGTTTGGTGGTATAACTTGCAGAGGTTGGACGTTTATAACAGCAGGGATAAGAGTATTCAAAGGGAGCAACGATTGCACTAAAGGTGAAAAAGGAGATTGTTTTGGTGGTGAACTAGGTCTACTTTGGGATTTAATACTCTTCTTCTTAGGGTCATTAAAATCTGGCAAGAACTTTAAATTTTTCAATGGCTCAAAGTTTTCATCAAGAATCCCCTTTTCTCTTTCCCCTCTTGTGTATCTACAAGTAGCTAGTTCTAATTTTGATTACAAGTTCAAGGTCTTGTGGGAGCCCGAGCAAGTCTATTTACAATTGCTTCTTCTTGAACTTCTGGTGCCCCTCTTAACAATTTTTCCCTTTCTTCTTCTCTTTCTAAAATAATTAACACTTACTGATAGTGCTAATTACTTCTACGCAACACCCAAGTAGTTGATACCAGGTCTGAGATTATGTCTTCTTGAGTATCTTCAAATCAAAGGTCAGGTTGTAATACAAGGAAGACCTCATTATGTGGAAGAACCATTTTTATACATTGCTTTTCCAAAACCAAGGTTCTTTTTCAAAGGGACTCTCCCCAGTAGAGTCACCAAAAATTAGTTAGTGAACAAATTGTCCTTTCCACTATTTTACCAAATTTTGTCTATCCCCAAAATTATGAAAGTACATGAAATGCTCACCATAGTTGAGAAAGTCTCATGTTATTTAACTCTCTCTCTAAATTTCTAAAGGTACAAATCCCTTATAAGATTTGCAATGAATTCAAATTTATCTTTACACTTTTTCCTGAAAGTGCATAAGGATCTCTTTATTACTCTTAGGTAGTGAGGTGAATATCAACATGATTTTCTCAAATAAACATTCATTTAAACTTACTCATATAGAAAACCTACTTCAAAGGATGAATTATACCACAAACTAGTAAAAATCATATAAACATCAGAACTGAAATAAGCTTACAAAGTGAACAGAAACCAAGATCTCGAATTATCAAATCAGCATTCACAAAGTAATGATGATTGAACAATCTGAACGCCAAGTTGCAAAATAAAATCTGAAGTCATTTATATATATAAATTAAAACATCCCATGCACACAGTCATTGAAAGCCAAAAATCCATATATTATCCTTGATCACTACTTTAAACTATCTACTTTTAACAAAGTCTCACTACTACTATCTTATCTTCTAACTATCTATGCTAAACTTAAACTAGTTCAATGCCCCAGCATTTATAGTTTTTCCAAATCCAAAAGGCCTCCATCAAAACATAGCCATTTCAAATGATACAAGAAATAGTTACAAAATGAAAAAGCAGTTATCTAAAAGAAGCACCAAAAAGTAACTAAGTAACAGTTCAACTTCAAGCATCTTCACCAATTTTCTCCTCCTCACCAATAGTCTGACGTACCAACTTCCAACTCTGAAATGTGCTCATAAATACTTGCATCACCTAGGAGTGAGAGTTCTTTAGGCTCAGCAACTAGGCCCTCCATGCATCTTTTTGCCACCTGTATTCTTTTACTTTCAAACTTTGACGTGGCATCAAATTCTTATTGAGACGCAACATTGATTCAACACTTGCCAAAATAAAGAAGTCATCAGCACTTGGTGATTCACTATCCTTGATTTTTTCCATGGCTTCACTAAAGATTTTGATCAGCATCTCAGCATCCATGTTCCCTTCATCAAATAGTAGGATCCCTATGGGGTTCATAATCTTCATATCCTTTAAGAACCACTCGTGCTTCTTTATGATCTTACTTTCAATACTTTGCACCTCTTTCATGGTCTCCTTGTAGACTGCTTCTTTCCAGCCCATATTATTCTTTAGAATAAACAACATACAAGGATCCACATTTTTCATGGGATTCACATTTAAGAACTTGAGGACCCCAAATCGTTCAACCTCTATCACCTAAAAAATGATTGCTTGACAATGACTTAGTTCTATTTCCCAAACTAGGATCAAGGTCTGAATTTCTCCAAGCAATGTCTCTCCCTCAGTGTAAACACTAGTAAAATTAGAGATGAACTTACTACCTTCCTTTATTATGATGTCTACCCAGTTCCTCATGGCATCGGCTAACAACTTTGCCTTCTACATTTGCTTCATCAATTACTAACTACCTCTCAAATTGGGATCAAATGGTTGTGGAACCTGAACAATTGGCAAAGCTCCAAGGTTCATTAAGGAGTCAATGTATGCAGCCATTTTTGTTAGCATGCCCTTCAATTCTTTCTTCTCTTTACTATCTTTTTTTGATTGCAAGAGCATATGATCGGTAGGGAATTTGAAGAAATGGTTTCCGGCACTTCTACTAATAGTTCCTAGTTCAACTGAGGTTACCTTGAACCCTTCATCATCAATATCTTGGGACTCCTTCTTTTTCTTGTAGGTAGCTATCTCAATAGTGATTTTTCCAGTTGTTGGATCCTTAGTGAGGTGCGCATCTATTTCCAGCTTCTTCACCTTTGAACCTCTAGCTGCATATTTGGTGACTATGTCCTTCACTGGTGTAGACACCAGTTGCAAATTTCTCTTCTTGTTGATTGTGTTTGTTAGCCAAGAAGGAATAGTAAGGCTCAAAAATATCACTTGGGCATCCCTATTAGAAGTAAGAAACCTAGGTTGATCTACCTTGGGAACTTCAATGAATTGAACACTACCATCTGCACTATCAGAGAAATTGAGGCCATAACCCAAATCTTGCCCCTGAGTAGACATTCTCTCTTTTTGAACTTTATGTTGCTTCAAGGCTTTTGACTTAGACTAACACTCTATTTTTGGAGCCGTAGTTTGCAAGTGAGGAGACAACTTCTTCTATTTACCTTGACCCAATATATTACCTGCAATAGGAGAAAGTGGGATGTCAGATGGAAGTGATTCAGGGAAAGAAATCACCTCTGCAAAAGATTCATTGTTGGTTTTTGTTTTCTTTCTTTGTAACTAGTCATCTGCGAGTGTTAGTATGAGCCTAGCCCTTAAATTGATATCATCATCTTCATCCTTACTCCAGTCAACTGCTAGGGACCTCAGTTCACTAGATTCCTCCCAACTAGGTTCAACTATATCTAAGTTGTCATTAACTACTCCCTCTATTTTGAACTTCAATTTGAAAGAGTCGACTTGTTGCAAGGTTAGTCTTGAATGATCCCTTCTCAAAACTTCTCCTTCATTCCTATAATCTAGCCAAAGGTCATCCAAGCATGGAGTGGTTGATGGGATACTTCAAGACCCAGAATTTGGGTTGCATACCCTTTGCTGTCAAATTTCCTTTTGCTATGATAGAAGCCAAGATTGAACCCAAGTAAATTACTTTCGATAATGGAAGTGCTATCCATGTTATTGTAGATTAATGAACCCAACTTGATAGGGAAGGCCATTTTCCAATCTTCTTGTGGTAGATTATCTTTTACAACATAGAAGAGTTGTCTCCATATGTTGGCCAAAACAAGACAATCTAAGGCATAATGAGGCAACTTCATAGGTTCACCTTCAAACCCGCCAATTCTCAAATATGTGAACTTGGAGAACTAAACAAACTAGCTTCCAAATTGCCGAATCAACCTTTGAGCTTCAGGAATACCTTATCTGAAACCCTTTAAGACCTTATCCTTTTATAGCAGGGGACAATACTAAAAAAATATCATTTTTGCACTCCATACTTCATGGGGAAGAGGGGTAAGATAGCAGGTATAGGCAATACAGTAAGTTAGATAAGAGGCCATATAAAAATCCTCACAAAATTCCTTAGCACATTTGAGTTGAGACCTCATTGAACTGGCAATTATATCTGCCCAATCCATCCATTGTTCACCTTTTAAATTGATTTCTACATACCTATACATCCATTCTTCAAAAAGAAGTACATCAAATGAACCCTTTACCCTATGCAATAACACCACTAGGTCATGGATATGGGGCTTTAGATGATCTTTGGTGATGACCTTCGGTAGCCTGGAACCTCTTCCGTACATGGTTTTGGTCCACTTCCTGGCCATGGTATTACAAAAATGATTTGGGGTCTCTTGGTATTCAGCCTGAGCTTGAACACGGGAGAATGTAGTGAAGGCATTCTCTGGCAAATACAACACAGAGGCGATTGTGTCTCTTGAGATTGTGAGTATCACATTATCATTTTTACTTATAATACCTTCCTTTTAACATCATAGTGATCGGTATAGATTTGTAGGAGTTTAGGACTCACAAAGGCTAAGGGGAAAGTGGCAACCTCAATCAACCCACTAGTTAAGACTTCCATACATCCATTCACTTCATTAGCACATTCAAGAAAATTTGCCTATAAATTTTCCAACTTCACCCCATGCAAATTGGTATCACAGATGACTAGTTTTCTACATTCTAGGCTTGAAACATTATCGAAGAAATGCAAAACTGACCTCATTCTCAACCAAACAACAAGGCTTTGAACAGATAAAGCTTTGGAAAATATAGAGATTTTCAAAACAAAACAAGGATTGCTAAATTCTCACTTGTATTTCATTGAGAAATCAACAATTTTCTCTATCTCCATTAACAGCTCCTTCTCCACACTTTCAATTCTTTTGCATGATAATTAAAAAGGAAACTAACCGAGTTTTTCTTAAAAGAAAGTTCTTATGTGCAAAAGTACAAGATGATTATTAGGCATTTATGACACATCACCTCTTATTAACCTTCACACGTTTGAAAGCCATGTTGCATGGATTTTGATTTAATGATTTCTTTTTTAGATGTATTCAAAGTGATTAACTTAATGCAACATCCAATCACTTTATTGGCTGAAGATTTATCACTTTCTCAATAATGATGACTTTCCTTTTTGGAAATAGAAATGTCCTTTTTATCATTATCTTTTGACAAGATCATTAACTATCTTGCATGATGACAGTGCACCGTACTTTAGGATTCAAAATGGCCAAATATTTCTGCCATTGAACCACTTTGAACTACTTCAAACCAAGGTTCGAAGTGGTTCAAAGTGATTCAAAAGAAAGCTCCATCAAGAAGATGTACATTACCTACCAAAAAGATCGTTAGTATAAACCTTAGATTGATTGACTTTGAACTACTTTGAACTGAGGTTCGAAGTGGTTCAAGGGAAGGGACTATGACTGTGGGTACTAGTTACTTCAACCATTCACTTTGGGAGATGATGAATGCATGGGTGATGAGTGAAGGACTTAAATAATCGAATGGGTAAACATTTGAAAGGGAAAAACCTTTGGAAAATGGCGACTCCATATGCAACTAATAAGTTGTATGACCAAATGGTGCAGGCAAAAGCACTTGAAGAAATGGATGCACGTCTAAGTTGCCACTATTTAGAAGTTTAATAGCATCTTCTGTGAGAGATGTAGCAATAACTAAATGGTTTCATGAGGTGTTCAGCATTTTTTATAATAGATAGAAAAAGAAAATTCTATACTAAAGAGCATGGAGAAAAAAATGTAAAGCAAGGAATAGATTTTTGTTTGAACATAGAAACACAAGCAATACTATTGTATAAGTAGAAGACTATGAAGGGAAAGGCAATAGAAAAAGTGTAGGGTGCAATATATTTAATAACATGTTTGAAAATTGTTTGAAAATTATTCCTAATGCAGACAGGTATAACAAAAATAAGTAATAAGTTGAGCTAACATAATTTGCAAGGAAAAACGTAGCAACAAGTAGATGAAAGTATGATGTAGAACTTGTAAATGAAAGGTATAGTAAATCCTACAATACAATAGGAGTAAAAACAAAGTTAGATAGTAATAATAAATGGAAAAACATTTGCGAAACATGGGCCATGATAGTATAGCTTAATAGAATTTGTTTGTAAACAAATATTTTAAAAGCAAACAAATTGTCATACCATCAATAAAAATGTTTAATAAATATCAAATTTTCTCATGGAATAAATGTACTTTAACTTATAACTAATGTAGCAATGTAATTATTTTTATTTTTTTAAGTGAACACTTCAATTAAAAAAATTATAAAACAACCACAACAAACAAAGAATTAAGACAAAATAAAAGGATACACTAATCAATTAGATTGGTCCAAAGAAATTAGGTGTACATAGTATTATTTTGAACGATCTAGTAAATAACAGTAATGCTTGTATTTTTTTGAGTAGACCAAATTTATTATGGAGTATATACAATGAGGGATAGAGATAAATTTAACTACATGCAAATATGACAATGCTATTTAAAAAATAGCAAATATAGTTTTGTAATAGATTATAACTATAGTATTAAATGAAGAGTTTCATTTACTTTATAGTTTTCAAAGTTCAGAAATGCAACATAATAAAATATATTATTACAATCTATTTAAATACAATAAGTAGCAACCACTCACCATATTAATTTATATTGATAGGGTGTACTCATGTAGGTTATTTAGGTAACAAAAATGTGTTAAAATTGTTGTAATATTAGAAAAACAATGTATAAATATAAAGAAAGCATTTGACAGAGTAGGTTTTTTAAAAAATATTTTTGAAACTAAATTTTTTATGTCACACTTGATGAAGAGTCTTTAATAATCAAAATACATTTTATGTAGTGTGTACACATTGATTGTATAGAAGATGTAAGAAGAGAAATAGGACCATATAGTAGGCCAACAAAATTACAACATTTAAGTGAATATCCAAAATATGTCTTGAGTTCTACAATGCCCAACATCTATTTCAAAGTTGCAAAGGGTATAGAACCCATAACAAATAACTAAGAGTGGTTAAGGTAGCCCTGGAATGCACAGCGAATGAATGGAGCATTGCCTTGTCGATAGAATTCATCAGCGTGCATTTCTCTTAGGAAATTATAGAATCTAGTAAATATATCATAATGGGCATAGATTTTTTCTAGCATCTCGTGCATAGCCCAAATTTTGCTTTCTTTTACATCACATGTATGTTGACATATAACTTTCAGTTATTGAATATTTATTTTAGAAGATAGATTAATTGAACTTGCATAGTGCTCAATCTCTGTTTCTAGAGAACCTTCGTAGTTGATGGATGAGTTTGAAGCAGATGATGATTGTGGTATACTTATATCAGACATGCTACTTGTTATATCAATAATCTGGTCTTGAAATGGATTATTTTCCATGACCTATAAAATAGTTGATATGTTAAATATATGATGGAAAATATATTGTACAAATTTTGAAGTTAATGGAGTGCCTTGTGTGTGTGTGTGTGTGTGTGTGTGTGTGTGTCTGTGTCTGTGTCTGTGTGCGTGCGTGCGTGCGTGCGTGCGTGTGTGCATGTGCGCGTGCACGCATGTGTGTGTGCATGTGCGTGTGCGTGTGCATGTGCATGTGCGTGTGCGTGTGTGTGTGCGTGTGCATGTGTGTGTGTATGTGTGTGAAAAATTGAACAATGAAATAATAGCATTTTTGAGATACCTATTTTTAATCCACATAATCAAATGTTGTAATTTAAAAAACTTAGTGAACCTAGGATATGAAGATAAACATGCCTAACCAACCTTGCTTCCTATAAAAACGTCATTTACCCATAGCTAAATTATATATATTTCTAAGCACACCCCAACAATGCCAAGAATATATATATATATACATAAACTTAATATAAAGAAATTTGTTTTTACCATATATAAGTATTGAATTAAAATGTGTACTTTTAGATAAGTATACCATTAGCTATAAATTTTTAAAAATATAAGCAAAAAAGTTAATGTTCATAAGTATAATCCATTTAATTTACAAGGGAAAAATAATCTTATACTTGATAAAAGAAAAAAAATTATACTAATAATAAAGTTAATTTATATTTGATAAAATTAAAACAATTATACCTATCAAAAATAAAAATAAATGTATAAATAAATACAACTATAAATTGTGCATTTGAGGACATAATTACAATTAAATGTAGCATACAAAAAATAATTAATAATCTAGAATTCAAACCCATTAAGCATTAAATAAATAAATATAGAAACATTGTATTATATTTAATGTCATAATTATAATTATTTAGTAAATACCAATTGTTTAAAAACATATTATAATATAAATGTATTCCAAAGACAATAAATAATGTGGTGGTCACACTGATTTTCTCCATGTCCTCATTTCCAAAGCTAAATTTTGGCACATTTCATTCAAAAACATCAACATCATTTTTCAAGCTTCCATAGTGATTTGCTTCTTTCTTTTCATTACAGTACTAGGAAAGTGATGCATTAGATTTCAGAGAAGGCAATCTCTTTGTAGGTGACTTTCTAGACCATGGCTTGTTTAATGAAGTGAGATTAAACTCATCAAACATTTCAGCAGAACCCTTTGCCGAAATAGGGGATTCTCAATTGACCAAACTCTCCAGGTCACCTTCTGAATGAACTTGTTTGATATTGGAAAACAAGTTCACTCTCATTATCAGTGGGACAATTGTTATAGCTAGAATGCACGCAAGAGTGAGTAGTGTGGTAACAAAATCGAATTTAGGAGTTGATAAAAAATGGTGAAAATCATAGGGCAGTGTATAACCCTATAAAGATCTATATTTATGGGAGAATTTGCCCAACTGGAGGAAGGGAATGAAGGTTTTCAGGTCACCGTATGATTAACTTAGCTAAACAAATGAGTGTTACTGCTACTATCTTACAATAAAACATAATTGAAGCCAAAAAAAAAAAGGCCTACGAGTACCTGAATCCACCACCACTGATAGTACCGAAATGGTGCCTATTGGAGGGACCATTATTATTAGCTACTATTAAAATAAATGGAAAAAAAAAGGATGAAATAAAGTAGAGTATTAGATCTGAGTGCAATACATGCAAAGCATAAGTTTTCGGGAACGAATGTAAGCAAGTATTGAGTCATACTGCTATACTAAGTAAAATGGGTCACTACTTTTTGTATTTATACTATTTACCTTAAGATGACAAGTCAAACATCCTAGCTTATGTGCATGCAAACTACAGTAAGAAAGCCTAATGTGGGCCAATTATCTGTAGTTACGACATGTTCAATATTGAATAGCACTATAATAACGCATGATAATTGGACCATATTCAAACTGAACTCCCTAGCCATAGCGACAATATAAATTGAGTTTAATTTGAATATTGAAGACTTCAGTTGTGAGGGATGGATATAGTGACTACGTATCTATTTGATCATAATAGTGGCAGTTGAAACAAGTTGTTGGTAGCATGGTGTCTGCTTATGCTTAAGGAATAGATACAGTGCCCTCAAAGCAATATCACTGAACTGCTACCCACAAACATATCTATTCAAGATTTGGTTGCAGATAAGGTGATGCAAGAAATAGGTTGTATGCTTCTAGAAAACATGGAATCCATACCTAAAAATTTGAGCTCTATAGATATCATAATGAACTAGGGGGCCCTGAAATGAAAAGTAAAGGAGGAAAAGAAGAAAAAATGATTAACTACACATTCTTTGCTTTAATAACATTAAAGACCTGGTCTTGCGAGCTACAAAATAGACTGACTGAATAATTCAAGGCATGTAATTTTAACTACAGTTGAGTGTCATGCATGCAAAAGCATATACTAATCATGGGATCAACATTAAAAAGGTATTCTATTGAAGATAACTAACTTAGGTGCCTATTAATTGTGTGAGATAGATGACAATGCATGAGACAAAAAAATGCATTTATTTTGGAGCATTGCTCCATAGGAGAAGCCTATCGGCTTAATAAAGAGAGTAAAACAAAAAGTTCTATTCATTAATGATAATTAAGTTGATAAAAATATGAGATAAATTAAGGGGTATTTGTTTCTTATCACCTATATTCCAATTTGCATATATTATGGAGTCTATTTAGTCAAACAATTAGCAATGCCATTTGAATTTCATGGGATGTGTGTTAAAATGATAGAATCAAGACATTTGTCTAACTAGAGAGTCTAATTAGTTATTGTTACCCATGTTTTGGCTTTATCCTTTTTATGCCCTTGCCTGTTTTTCATGAAGTCCTTTATCACACTTTGAGCCTTCAACTTGAACCACAAGATTCAAAGTTGCCTCACCCATGTTAGGATGTCTTGGTCATGTTTTAGTCTTGCATTGTGTAATGCCCTGCCCAGAGATCCTTGGAACAAGGGTTCAATACAAGCCAAGATATTAAAAAAAAAATTTAAAAAATTACAACTATGGATGCACATGACAACATCATACAAGGATCACAAAAATCGCAATGGAAGACTTCACCAACAATCCCAACAACCAATAAATCTCCAAATTCCACTACGTAACTGACACAACCGAACTGAAGAATGAAAACCAAAGATGACATTAGGACATAAAAACTCTGATTTGATGAAGCATGAAACCACTAGCATTCCTAACAAGTACTCAAAAGTCCAAATTATGTTCTCCAAAAAATAGTGGAGATGCCTCATGTTTTTTGCATGAGAGAATAACAACTGACAGTCTCAAGTGAGAAAGTACCTCTTCGCGCAAGAAAGTATACTAAGCCATGTGAGGAAATACCATCTCACACAAGAACATGCTTAGCCCAGAAGCCAAAAACACCCAAAATTGGTGTGGGGCTTCGCACAAGGATTCACCATAAGCCACGTGAGGAAACCCAGCACACCACGTGGACATTTGCATTTTTGCATAAGAAAGTACAATTTTGTGTGAGGATACAAATGAGCAAGCCAAAAAATATCAAGGTACAAAGATAGGAAATGAATTTCCTACACACTAGGGAGTATTGAATCCACAAATCGAAGCTTAGGCACTCGAATACCATAATTGCAAGACAGAACTACGTCTAAACATCTAAAAACATGGTAGTAAAAGAACATACTAAAAGCAACATCATAGTATATAGAAGCAACATCGCAATGCACAAGAATAACAAAACTCATGCACAGTTCCTCCCAACCATAATAGCATCATGAGACCTCAAAGGTCCTAGCCATCCCTTGCACATAACATCCCAAACTACTAACTAGATTGTTGGAGTTGTCTTATGAGGATGTCACTACTAAAACATACTACATCATAAGAATAAGAAAATCTAACATGCTAAAAGTAAAGCATTAGATATTCCAATAAATCTACCATATCCTCTATCATATGCTAAACATCATATGGATAGGAAATCTAACATGCTAAACCAATAAGCAATAGATACTCCAACTAAGAAATTTACACCATCTATTCATATGTTAAACATCATAATATAAGAATACTTCAAATAAACTAACATCGTCTAAACATGATAACCAAGCATTCCAACGAAAGCATAAATCACCAGAAAACATACTCCAGAATCGAGGCACCAAGTGAAAATATCCAGCAATGGTTGCACTAGGACAATAGATCGTCTCTATATACTGGTCCCTAGTAGTGGTGAAGGTAGCTATGTAGTGCCTAGCCCTAGTTTACATTATTGCCATTATTGCCAAACTATTTTAGGCCAGTTTTATGCTTAATGATTAGTAGCATTACTTTTGAGATAATCAGATATTGTTTCAGATTTAGCTAATTTATTTTTTTTTTTTTAATTTTATTAGACTGGAGGATTTAGGTGATTTATGATGAGATTACTTGGTACTCGATACTTCATGTATGCATGATGATTATTACAGTGTTTTTAGTTATTGATAATGATTAGTTAGATGGATTATCATATGTGTTTTCTTATGGATACTTACCCCATACTGCATGTATGGTGTATGTGTGTGTGTATTTTCTTTATGTATGGTATTTATGATGTGGTTAGGGAAGGGAGTCGTAGTCACCTGGTAGTCGGGATCTACACAATGCACCACTTTCTTCCATTGTTTGTTTAGCTTAGTATGTTTGTACATGCATGGATTTTATGCAAATTGCAAGTACTGGGTATCGACTTTCTTGAATTGCCAGGATGAGCATACCCTATCACATTATCTCAATGGTAAGAGAGGGGAGACAAATTCTTAAGTCCAAATCCTAAACCTTTAACCCATTTGTCCTAGAAAATTAGGATAAGTATCTAAGTTGATTACCTTCCAAATGTATCGTATGACATTAATTCATGATTATAGCCCTTTAGTTTGATCTTGTATGTGTTTTTCTATGATGGGTTTTCATATTTTGTCCTATGAGTCTTTGGTGATTTTTCTATTAATTAAATCAAATTAAATGATTTAATTTAATAGAAATTTGTTATGATATTTTCAAATTTTAATTATATTTAATTAGTTTGGAGAATTAATTAAATAAAAATAATAAAATTTAAAGATAAAAGTTATAAGTTTAATTTTAGAACATGATAATATTAATTTAATTTAATAATAATATATTTAGAGTTCATTTTTAAATAAATGCTAAATACTATTATTATTTAGGTTAATAAATATTTGATCATTTAACTTTTTGAAAATAAATTTAAAAGTGAAAAAAAGATATTAATTTATTAAAAGTTTTAAGATTGCATAAAGTGTGCTTGAGATTAAAATTTAATAAATTAATTAAAAAGAGAAGTCAAATGAAATTAAATAAAGTAATAAAGTTATTTTATAATTCAATAAATATGCATGAAAAAGATAAAGAAACGATAATAAAGAGTTAAAGACGGATAAGCAAGGAGTCCTCTCGGTGATCGCACATTTAGTGCCCTAATTTTAGGAGAGAAGTCCATATCACAATTAAGGGGTCATTTTGGAAGGGTGGAAAATTTTGGAAGGAGAATTTTCAAAAGAGAGAAGGTTTTGAGAGGAGAAATTTCTCTTACAGATCTTTTTGGGCATTGGGTTGTTAGCATCAAAATCTAGGTAGATTCTTGTGATTGATTCATACAGTTAATTATGCTATTTCTTTTCATGTCTTCTTCATGTTTGTGAAATGGTTATCTGAATAATTCTTTGTGATGAATATTTCAATTTGAAATTACTGGTATGCATGTAGATTTCTTCTACATACGTAGAGATTAAAATATATTAAATTCCCTATTCAGTAATTTGCAAATTAGATATTAAACCCAGTAGGGTTTTAGAATTTAAAAAGGAAAAATTTAAAGAGAAAATTTAACTGGTTGGTCATATTTTCCCTATCAGATTAATGTTGGAATTGTTATTATATATATATACCATTATATATAATATAACGGTGGGGAGGTAGGCCACAAAACCCCACCTCCCACCATGACATACACTGCCACAGTAGTGTACTGCCAACGGCCATTAATGGTTGCACGGCAGGCCACTATCGTGGCAGTGGTTGTAAGCCCGCACTATGGCAGTTGTAGAGTGTTATAAAGTTGGTGGGCTTTTAAATATATGCAGGGGGGTTTAATAAAATTTGTTAACTTTATTTTATATTAAATTTTATTTTATTTAAAGTTTTAATTGTTATGTATTATTAATTTTAAATATTATTTATTAAATAAATTTTATTAACTATTTTAATTTTAATAATTAATTAAAATATAGTTATTTTATATATGTATAATTATAAATTGATATTATTAATTTGTTTAATAATGGAAATTAGTTAATAGGGTTGTGATTTTACTTAATTACTAATAATTTTGATTTTAATAAAATTGTAAATTATTTTATTTAAAATCAATGAGAATTATTTTAATAATTTAAATAAATAAATGATTATCCTTAGAGTATTTTAGGAAGTTGATTTAAAATATAATGGGGCAATTCTATAGTTAATTCAAATAAATGAATAGGTTAATTTGTAGAGTAAAATGAGAATCTCATTTACTTGAAACATACATTGAAAACGAAAACTTAAACCTTACATTTAACTTAATGATATATTTTTAAAAGAAAACCAAACTATGAAACCTACACTTTGTTATATGTATGTTGTTTATGTTTGTGTTTGGGTTGATTGGAGTGTTGACCAGTTTTAAGATGTCTACCAAAGGCTTTGGAGTTCTATGATTGTAGTATTATGTTGATTTGATCTTGATCTTTTTAACTCAACCATGGCAATGTGTTGGTATGCTCTATAATGAGTGTGATTATATTGTTGGTTATTGTTTTCATTGTCATTGTGGGATAGTGAGATGAATGCTATGATATATTTGACTTAACCATTTTGAGTCTTTGATCAATATTTCTGGGATACTTTCCAGTTGCTCATAGAGAGCTGATGAGTATTGTGATTTATCATTTGATTCTTTCTAGTCACTTGTATAGGACTGAGGTGATATTATATGATTCTTTTATTTTTGATTTCATGAGCTTAGGGTAGGTTATCTATACGTAATGTCAGTAAGTGACTTGCAATGGAGGTCGGGCCCTAAGAGGCTACTAGGATAACCCATTGTAAGTTGTTTAATAAGTGAAAACATTACACTAAATGAGTGCTAAATGAAACTAATAAGAGTCTTTATATGTTCTTGCCCATGCCTCGATTGCTAGTACAAACTAGGATGGGAGTGGAGAGAATGCTTGGTTGTGACCACGCATCATTAGCATGCCTTGTCAGTATGAAAGGATACTAGTGCCGCATAGGGTCACTAGGGGGATGGGGTCCTGAGAGACTACTAGGTAACTCTAGCATTGATTCATGCAATGAAACTTGCCTACTTAATAGTTGATTCTTTGTGTCTTTGTGTGCCTCTGGGTCTAGATGTCAATTTATCTTGGAACCTTTGAGTTAGATTACTTTTAGGGTTTCCTAGACTAAGAGATTACTTTTGATATTTGGATTGCTATCCTATTTGGGACTTGAGACTATCTCCTTAGCATAGTGGGAGTGGCCCTTTTTGGGTTACCACGCGGTCGACTGGTAGTGCTTTTTACTCTTACCATTGAGATCCGTCTATTGATACTATGGCTGGAGTTCCTTGTTTGTATTTCATTTCATTCTATCTCTATGTGTTATGATGGATGGTTTTATCATTATGATAGATAGTTATATCTTTATAATGGATGGTTTCATTTATTGTATTATACATTGTATCATGGATCCGAAAGGGATGATGTAATCTATTTTTATAAATGTATATTCTTTTAACCTTTTATACCCTGTGAGATGTATAGTGGATGATTGAGCATTCCAAATTTTATTGCCAAGTGGCATTTGGAAAAAATGTATATTATTTAAATGGACTTCAAACTTTTATTTATTCTTTCATGTGGATCTGGTATTTGTTAGACTTAGTATTAATTAATTCAAGTGTGATTCAACGTCTTGGGATCCTTAAGGAATGTAATCTATTATGTTTGTTTCTATATGATTGTATGTTATTGCTTCTGCTAGTTTATGATTGATGTGTATGTTATTCTTTGTTTAAAAAAAAAAATTTGGTAAACTTAGTAAAACTTTAAGTTAATTATTTTGGATCCCTTGGCAAGGCATCACATCTAGTGCCAGAGCCTGAGTTCTACATTGGGAGCTCTACGTATATTGGAATGCCACTAGTTGTAACTAGTTGAACTAAAATGAAATTTAAACTATTATGTATATCTATTTCAAACTAAAATAGAACTTAAAATTTTAGTTGTATACTTTCAAACTTGAACACTGATACTTCAAAATTGAAATTGTACATAAATCTGAAAATAGGCAAAACTGAAAATTGAACTTATACTGTTTTCAAAACATGTGTCTTTTATCTATGCTTTACAGTAGTATGTTTTATGTTTATTATAGCATCTTGCATCTTGGATCTTATTCTAGGATGGTATTTGGGACAAGATCTTCTGTTATAGGTTGTAGCCTAGGCCATGGTAGACGCCATGGACAAGGCAAAGACAACAGTATACATGAGTCTATCCATGAAGGGCCTATTCAAGAAGGGAATAGGGAAGAGCATGTCATTGAGCATCAGGAAGAGAACCATGGTAGGCTGACTCTAAGAAGGTTGACTTGAGGAAAATGATGAAAACAATCATTGATCACCTACCTTCTACTCATGGCCAGGATAGAGCACATCAAACAGGACCTGAGCATAGACCCAGGTCTAGGAGCCCTCTGAGGGATCAACATAGATCCACAATTGCTACTCAGATGAAGGACCTTCAGAGTTCCAAGGTCAAGCCCTCTAATGGCCATGGTTTTTACTATTCAAAACTTTGACTCTAATGTTAAAGCCAGGTTTTCTATTACCGACTGGGAACTCTTTGGAGTCACTTGGTGGACTATCAAAGAGAAGAAGTTGGGCATAGACATGAACAATGTTACATGGGATTTATTCTTGGAAAACTTTTGTGAGCAATTTCTACCAAAGGAATGGAAGTGGCATAGAACAGATGAGTTTGATAACCTAAGACAGTTCACTATGACTGTAGTAGAGTATGAGTGCAAGTTCTATGAGCTCATGACCTTTTCAAGAATTAGTGATAACCCAACATAGTTGGCATAGCATTTCATTAGAGGCTTGAATAACCATCTATTTGGGGGTGTTAAGCTATTTGAACCTAAAACCCTCAAAGATGTGGTACATTGAACCATCCTTGTAGAGCAAAGTGTCAACCTAGGACATGGGGGTTTTGTGGGAGCTCCTATAGCATCAAGATATAAGGGTAACTGCAACTCAAGTGGTGGTAGGAAACCTCCTTCTGGAGGTAATCAATAGTAGGGAGGATCTTATCCTCCAACTCAGAGTGATGATGGTGGTTCTATCTCTAAGAAGTATCACAATGTGCGGTGCAATAGGTGCAACCAATATGATCGATCATCTCAAAGTATTCATTCTTATCCTAGTGGGGTTAGTGTTCATCAATCTAGTGCACCTAGATTGAAGAGGAGTTTCAATGGAGAGTTTTTCTCATGTAGACAATGTGGATAGAAGTCATCCCATTTCCCTCATGGGAAATCATAATTCTTAGATCAGAGACCTGCAGCTTCAGAACCTACGGTTGGAGACGTGGATAGGTCCCAAAGAGTGTTCTCGGTAGATTCATATCCTCCTATAGGGGGAAAGGGTCTAATGGGATTTGCATGATGAGTTCTTTAGTTTTACCTTTCTTGTAGGCTTCTAGGTGTAAGCATAAGCCTAGGGGGGTGGATGTAGTGCCTGCCTCTAGTTTACATTTTTGCTATTAGTGCCAAACTCTTTTAGGCCAGTCTTATGCTTAATGATTAGTAGCATTTCTTTTGAGATAATCACATATTGTTTTAGATTTAGGTGATTTATGATGAGATTACTTGTTACTCTATACTTCATGTATGCATTATGATTATTACAGTGTTTTTAGTTATTGATGATGATTAGTTAGATGGATTATCATATGTGTTTTCTTAAGTATACTTACCCCATACTACATGTGTATGGTGTGCATGTATGTTTTCTTTATGTATGGCATTTCTGATGTGGTTAAGGAAGGGAGTCATAGTCACATGCTAGTTGGGATCTACATGATGCACCACTTCTTGCCATTGTTTGTTTGGCTTAGTATATATGTGTTTGTACATGAGTGAATTTTATGCAAATTGCAAGTACTGGGTATTGACTTCCCTGAATTGCCAGGATGAGCATATCCTATCGCATTATCTCAATGATAAGAGAGGGGAGATAAATTCTTAAACATTTAACCCATTTGTCTTATAAAATTAGGACAAGTATCTGAGTTGATTGCCTTTTGAATGCATCGTATGATTTTAATTCATGATTATAACCCTTTAGTTTGATCTTGTATGTGTTTTTCTATGATGGGGTTTCGTATTTTGTCCTATAAGTCTTTGGTGATTTTTCTATTAATTATGTCAAATTAAATGATTTAATTTAATGAAAAATTGTTATGATATTTTTAATATTTAATTATATTTAATTAATTTAGATAATTAATCAAATAAAAAGAATTCAATTTAAAGATAAAAGTTATAAGTTTAATTTTAAATGTTATAATATCTATTTAATTTAATAATAATATATTTAGAGTTCATTTTTAAATAAATGCTAAATACTATTATTATTTAAGTTAATAAATATTTTATCATTTAACATTTTGAAAATAAATTAAAAAGTGAAAAAAGATATTAATTTATTAAAAAATTTAAGATTGCATAAAGTGTGCATGAGATTAAAATTTAATAAATTAATTAAAAAGAGAAGTCAAGAAAAATTAAATAAAGTTATTTTATAATTCAATAAATGTGCTTGAAAAAGATAAAGAAACAATAATGAAGAGTTAAAGACTGGTAAGCAAGGATTCCTTTTGGGTGATCACACAATTAGTGCCCCGATTTTAGGAGAGAACTCCATATCACAATTAAGGGTTCATCTTCGAAGGACAACGAATTTTGGAAGGAGAATTTTTGGAAGAGAGCAAGTTTTGAGAGGAGAAATTTCTCTCACAAATCTTTTTGGGCATTACATTATTAGCATCAGAATCCAGATAGATTCTTGTGATTGATTCACATAGTTAATTACACTATTTCTTTTCCTGTCTTCTTTGTCTCTATGAAATGGTTATCTGAATAATTCTTAGTGATGAGCATTTCTATTTGAAATTACTAGTATGCATGTAGATTTCTTCTATATACGTAAAGAAATGGTCCCACAGGAAGCCGCTATCATGATAGTGACTGTAAGCCCTTACTGCGACAGTTGCAGAGTGTTATAAAGCAAGTGAGCTTTTAAATATATGTGGGGGCAGGGGGGGTGGGAGGGGGGGTGTGTTTAATAAAATTTGTTAACTTTATTTTATATTTTATTTTATTTTATTTAAAGTTTTAATTCTTATGTATTATTAAATTTAAATATTGTTTATTAAATAAATTTTATTAACTATTTTAATTTTAATAATTAATTAAAATATAGTTATTTTATATATGTATAATTATTAATTGCTTTAATTAAATATAATATTATTTATTTATTTAATAATGGAAATTAGTTAATAGGGTTGTGGTTTTACTTTATTATTATTAATTCTGATTTTAATAAAATTGCAAATTATTTTATTTAAAATCAATGAGAATTATTTTAATAATTTAAATAAATAAATGATTATCCTTAGAGTATTTTAGGAAATTGACTTAAAATATAACGGGGTAATTATATAGTTAATTTGAATAAATGAATGGGTTAATTTATAGTGTAAATGAAGAATCTCATTTACTTGAAATGTACATTGAAAAAAAAACCTGAAACCTTACATTTAACTCAACGATATGTTTTCAAAATCAAACCAAACTATGAAACCTACACTTTTTTATCTGTCTATTGTTTGTGTTTGGGTTTGGGTTAACTAGAGTGTTGACTAGTTTTAGGACATCTACCAGAGGTTGGGGAGTTCTTTGATTGTAAAATTATGCTGATTTGATCTTGATCTTTTTAACTCAACCACGGTAATATGTTGGTATGCTCTATGATGAGTGTGATTATATTGTTGGTTATTGTTTTCATTTTCATTGTGGGATAACAAGATGAATTCTATCATATATTTGACTTAACCATTTTGAGTCTTTGATCTGTATTTTTTGATACTTTCCAGTTGCTCGTAGAGAGATGATGAATATTGTGATTTATCTTTTGATGCTTTCCAGTCAGGATTGAGGTGATATTATATGATTCTTTGATTTGTGATTTCATGAGCTTAGGGTAGGTTATCTATATGTAATGTTGGAAAGTGGCTTGCAATGGAGGCTGGAGCCCTAAGTGGCTACCAGGGTAACCCATTGCAAGTTGTTTATTAAGTGAAAACACTATGCTAAATGAGAGTAAAATGAACCTAATAAGAGTCTTTGTATGTTCTCACCCATGCCTCAAGTGTTACTACATACTAGGATGGGAGTAGAGAGAACACTTGGTTGTGACCATGCATCCTTAATATGCCTTGTCAGTACGAAAGGATACTAGTGCCACATAGGGTCACTAGGGGGTTGGGGTCCTGAGAGACTACCAGGTAACTCTAGCATTGATTCATATGATGACACTTGCTCACTTACATAGTAGATTCCCTACATGTCTTTGTGTGCCTCTAGGTCTAGATGTCAATTTATTGTGGAACCTTTGAGTTAGATTACTTTTAGGTTTTTCTGGACTTAGAGATTACTTTTGATTTATGGATTACTATCTTGTTTGGGACTTGAGACTATCTCCTTAGCATGGTGGGGTGGACCTTTTTGGGTTACCACATAGTTGAGTGGTAGTGCTTTTTATTCTTAGCATTGAGATCCATCTATTGATACCATGGCTAGATTTCCTTGCGTACTTTTCTTTTCATTCTATCTCTATGTATTATGATGGATGGTCGCATCTTTATGATGGATAGTTATTTCTTTATGATGGATGGTTTCATTTATTGTATTGTACTTTATATCATGGATCTGAAAGGGATGATGTAATCTATTTTTATAAATTTATATTCTTTTAGCCTTTCATACCCTGTGACATATACAATGGATGATTGAGCATTCCAAATTTTATTGCCAAGTGGCATTGACTTAGAGATTACTTTTGATTTATGGATTGCTATCTTGTTTGGGACTTGAGACTATCTCCTTAACATGGTGGGGGTGGACCTTTTTGGGTTACCACATAGTTGAGTGGTAGTGCTTTTTATTCTTAGCATTGAGATCCATCTATTGATACCATGGCTGAATTTCCTTGTCTACTTTTCTTTTCATTCTATCTCTATGTATTATGATGGATGGTCGCATCTTTATGATGGATAGTTATGTCTTTATGATGGATGGTTTCATTTATTGTATTGTACTTTATATCATGGATCTGAAAGGGATGATGTAATCTATTTTTATAAATGTATATTCTTTTAGCCTTTCATACCTTGTGACATATATAATGGATGATTGAGCATTTCGAATTTTATTGCCAAGCGGCATTCGGAACAAATGTATATTATTTAAATGGACTTTGGACTTTTAATTATTCTTTCATGTGGATGTGGTATTTGTTAGACATAGTATTAATTAATTTAAATGTGATTCAACATCTTGGGATCCTTAAGGAATGTAATCTGTTATGTTTTCTTCTATATGATTGCATTTCATTGTTTCTGCTACTTTATGATTGATGTGTATGTTATTCTTTGTTACAAAAAATGCTTAGAAAACTTAGTAAAAATTTAGGTTAATTCTTTTGGATCCCTTGGTAGGACGTCACAAGATATATCTCCCAACCACATGGAACCCATAGGTCCACTCTCACCGTGTTGATGGAGATAATGATCCAACTCCCAAACACACATAAAGCACAACATCCATGGCTAACACTCACACCATATAGTAATGATCAATAAAACCAAGATCATGAGTCAATGAAAGTAGTATAGGTCTTGGTTAGACACTCCATGGGTTACTATATAGGGGGTAACATCATGTAAATTCACTTGGCATTGAAAATCCCAAGCTCAGATCATGTAGATTCAACTCCTCAATAGAAGGCTCTAGCACAAAAAATTTCATTATCTTAAATTTTATTACAACCCAATATTTTTATATTTAATTATCACTTGATTAAAGCTTCATTCCCTTATCAAAGATGCACAAGTCTCTTTGGCCAACTTCCCTGAGAAAAGAGTCAAACTGACCATTCAAGTTGTAAATACCTCAACTATTTATGGGATGATGCTAAGTCAAACCTTTTGTAGGGATATAGGTGGAGAAATAAAATTTGGTTGTTTTGAAGCTACAATACCCATTGGTAGTAAAAAGATCACCCTGAAACCTAAAACCAACTCAAAGTACTCAGTCTTCCTCTCAAAAGATCCCAGGTCTCATATCCTATACCACAAAATTGATTTTTCTAACTATGTTATTTTACCTGAAGAAGATGTAGCAAGATCTAAGGAGTTAGTTGACAAAGGGTTGTGGGTCCTAGATTTTGATGGTAGTTGCACCTTAGTAGTATCTGGAGTAGGAGTTGTGCTTCTCTCACCTTCTGGTAAAATTATCCCACGTGCTTTCAAGAATATGTTTGAAAATACTAACAATATTGTTGAATATGAGGCCTTGCTCTTAGGGATTGAGGAGGCCAAGAGGAGGGGAGTCAAGCTTTTAAAGGAAAAAGGAGATGCTAAATTAGTTTTCAAGCAAGTTAGGAATATTTTTTCAAAGGTTGAAGTATTATAGAAATAGGGTATGGGATGAGCTTGAAGGATTTGAGGCTTTTGAAATAGAAGTGATACCTAGAGAGCTTAATACAAGAGCGTATGCACTAGCAAAGTCAATATCCCTAATGACACCACATCTTTATTTTCCAGAGGATCTCTATACCACAAATGTGATTCATTAGCCTAGTGTCCCCAATAATTCAAAATCCTAGTAGGTTTTCAATGGTGATGCACATATAAATGCATTTCTACAAGGAATCGAGAAGTTTGGGTTTGTCTTCTTTGAAGGCTCTAGTTCAAAGTGTCATGAGTTTTTTTCAAATGCTAAAGGTGAGAACAATGATGGAGTTATTAAATTGAAAGGTAACTATATCCAAAAAGGGGTGGTAGCTTTAAAAACACTATTTGACAAAAAGGATTTCCACCTCAACAAGATTACTAAAGAAAAGGAGAAACAATCTAAAGAATGTGAGAAGATCAACATTGGGACTAAAGATAACCTTAGGCTAATTAACTTGGGAAAATGTTGCATTGAAGTTGTAAAGGAAAGACTCTCTAGATCGCTAAAGGAATTTTGGAATGTATTTGCATGGTCTTATGAAGACTTCAAAGACTTCAGAAGAGGGAAATTCAAACATCAAATCTCATTAAAACCTATGATGACCTCTTTTTGGTAGAAGTTAAGAACTATAACCCAAGAATGGTAGATGCAATTTTCAAAGAGGTTGACAACATGCTTAAAGCCCATATAATATATTTCATCCACCATTCCACTTGGGTGGCTAATATAATCCCAGTATGTAAAAAGAGTGGGGAAATAAAAATCTATGTCGATTTTAGAAATTTGAATCAAGCAAGCCTGAAAGACAACTTTGTTCTACCCCATATGGATCAAATTTTGTAGACCATAACTGGCTTGATGATGATGTCCATGCTTGACAAATTATTTGGATATAATAAGATCAGCATAGCCCCTAAGGATCAGCATAAGAATGCCTTTACTACTCCTTGGATAACTTTTTCCAATAGTTGAATGCCTTTTGGGCTCATAAATGCAGGAGCCACCTTTCAAAGGGTGATGAATTTGGCATTTGGGAAATTCTCAAAAAAAATAATTATCATTTACTTGGATGACATGACTTTTTTCTCTAGGAGAAGAAAGAAGCACCTGTGTGACCTAAGGCTAGTTCTTCAAATATGCAAAGAACACAGAGTACCCCTTACCCTAAAGAAATCCATATTTTATGGCACGAAAGGGAAACTCCTAGGTCATCTAGTGTCAAAAGATGGAATCAAGATTGATCTAGAAAAAATTTGGGCAATTCAGCAGTTATGTCTACCCTCAAACCATAATGGAGTATGATCCTTCTTTAGTCATATCAACTTTTAAAGAAGGTTTGTATCTAAATTTTCTAAAACTAATAGACCTATAACTAATCTTCTAAGTGAGAAATTAACTTTCAAATGTAGAGACAAAGCTATGAAAGCTTTTGAGGGAGTAAAGGCTGCTATTGCACATGCCCCATTTTTAGTTCATTTGGATTATAAGAAGGATTTCATAATCTATTGTTGTGCTAGTGAGCACACCATGTATGTTGTCCCACTAAAAAAGAATGAAGGAGGTGAAGAAGTTCTAATCTCTTTCATGAGTGTGTCATTGGAAAAACATGAGTTAAGGTACTCTCTTACTAAAAAATAAGCTTTCCCAGTGGTGAAGGCAATGAAAAAGTTCCTTTACTATATCATGCACTACCATTCCACACTATTCGCCCCTAATGCCACAATTAAAAGCATCCTTACTTAGCAAGAAGTGGTTGTGAATAACAGAGCAACATGGGTATCAAAGGTGTAGGAATTTGAGCTAGAAATTTACACCAACTAAGCTTGTAAGATGACAAGGCTTATGTAAGTTGTTGGTTAAGAATCAGAAAGAGGTTGCTAAAGAAAAACCATTAGTATTACTGGTAGGTCCAAATGATAGCTGGTTTTCACATTTTTTTATTACCTCACCTATGATGAGTGTTCTAAGCATCTCATTGGTTAGGCAAAAAGGGCCTTGAGGTTGAAATCTGCCAAATATGTGGTTGTTGATGATGTTATGTGCATGAAAGGTTTATATGGCATGTTTCTGATATGTACTGGTAAATACCAACAAGAAAAAGGCTTCATGGATTCCACAATTAAGCATGTGAAGGACATTCCTAATCCATAGTCATAGCTTTAAAGATACTTAGGAGTGGTTTTTATTGGCTTGGTATGTTTGTAGATGTGTATATGTGGGTCAAACAATGTGAAGAAATCAAAATGTTTTGAAGAAAGCCTAAGTTAGCAACACTCCCATTAAGACCTGTAGTGATACAAGAACCCTTCAAGCAATGGGGCCTTGATTTCATTCGACCACTTAACCTAACTTCTAGTGTTGGATACATACATATGTTAACTGCTACTGATTATTTTACCAAATGGGTCGAATGGTGCCTGTCAAGAAAACTACTTCTAAGAATATATGCAACTTCTTGAAGGAGAATGTCTTGGTTAGTTTTGTGGGCCAGAAAAGAGTGTGACGCATAATGCTCAGAAGTTTTGTTCAAGAGAATTCAAGCTCTTTTTCTATGATAATGGGATATGGCTTTCACATTTCTCTTACTATTTCCCACAAGGAAATTCTTAAGTAGAGTCCTCACACAAGAACCTAGTTTCTATCATGAGGGAGTTGGTCAATGAAAAAGTAAGAGACTTGCACAAAATATTGTTTGAATCTTAGTGGGTTGATCAAACAACTCCCAAAAGAGAAATTGGGATGACACCTTTTGAACTAGTGTATGGTGTGGAAGCTCAACTATCATTGCCCCTTGTACTCGTAGCAGCCAAGCTTCAGAAGACATTGGAAGATAAAACTTTCCAAAACACTTCAGAAAAGAGAATTTTTTACCTCATGAGGATAGAAGAGGAGTGAGAGAATGAGAGAAGGTAGTGGATCATATTAGTAAACATCAAGCACAGATCATAAACATTAAAGTAATAAAGTTTTTTCTTATTAATTAAATCATATTGGTTTAATTATTAAGTTCCTTATTATATCTAGTTTACCTAAACTAAACTTTGGGCATATAATAATTAATTCTCTTATTAATTGTTATCATGCAACCTAGGTTAGTTACCTATTAGGGTTTTGATCTCATTTATATGGACAATGTCTCTTTGTAATTATTCAATCATTTTTTATTATAGAAATTTCTCTTTTTGGTCATCAAGAATGTCTCATCTGTGGATCTAGGATTTTAAGCCTCCATACCTTTGCTTCTCTCCTTTTGTGAAAAGTGTTTGCATGAAGGTGACTCTTTGGAGCTCTGGGGTTGATATTTCATCAACTTCAACATGGTATTAGAGCTCCAAATCTTCATACCCATGTTCTATTAATGAGAGGTTTGGCTTGGCTTTCATATCTATATTTTTTCTTTTAGAGGGGTTCATTTTATCAGAATTTTTTTGTATTGAATCTAGAGGGGCACCTTTTTTGCTACACTATGATCCCAAATGGACCTCATCGTTGAGCTTAGAGCACCCAAAAATCCCTATTTTCATATTTAAAAAATTCCAATTTGGACATGGGTGGAAACTATGACAAAAGAAAAAAATTACTCCCTAATTAGACACGTTTCCTGAGGCAGCAATTTTGTGGTTTTTGGCATGGAAATCAATTTTTTTTTGTTTCAAAATTTGAGGTTTTCAAGCATTGAAATCAAGATTTTTCCCTCAAAAATTGAAATTTTTGGTGTAGAAATCAAGATTTTTCGCACACAAGTTGAGATTTTATGGTACACAAATCAAGATTTGTTTCTTGAAAATCAATATTTTTTTGCACATAAATTGAGTTTTTTGTACACAAATCTAGATTTTTTGGCAAGGATCCTAAGATAATTTTGGTATTGTTGGGCATGCTTATTGATGCATTTTTGCATGGATCCTGAGGCAGTGATTTCTTGTTTTGCCCTTCTAGCTCTTTTTTTAACCTATGTGTGATTTTTTTGTCATAACTTGCTCATCTAGACTATGTTATTCGCAAACAAGATATCATCAAAAAATTGATTCTAAGCCCATCATGATGGTGTAGTTTATTTGGAATTTCAATGTTGTTTGGTTGTCAATTTATGCAGTCAAAGTCAAATGTTCTATTTTACACTTCAAGAGACATCTTGAGCATCTGATATCTGATTTGGAAATTCTTTATATTGTTGGAAAGGTCTTTCAAATTTCTTTCTAGTGATGCGTGTTTTTTTTCTATATTCTTCTCCAGGCACATTCTATTCAGTCTTTTGCATTTTTGCATTCTAGTGGATATCTTGGTTGTTTCAGGTCTCGGGATCAATTTCATTACTTTAGATGATTCATCATGGGTTGTACTATCTATCGTATCATCCTTATGACTCTTCTAGTCTATTTAGACATAATTTCTATAAATTATTGCAAATGCACTATGATATTTCATCTATATTTTCATTTCAGTTGGTTTGCCTTGTTTTTCCTTCTTATTCGAGCAGTATCATCTAAGGGTACTCATACAGATTATTGTATTCCTGGGATTCACCATATCTTGTTTCTTATTATGCATGCACTACTCTAATTAAAATGCCATTAGGGGTTGATGTTTTTCCTCTATTTTTCATCTTCCTTTGTCTAGTGAGTGTCCCTTATGTGACATTAGCCTCATGACATGTTTGAGATTGATCACCTCAATACACACATATGTACTCTTTTGTGCATCTTGATCATGGTTCCTTGACATGTAATTATTTTGGCACACTTTTCCAATAGCCTGTCACCTCACCCATGTCTACATTAGGTGGGGTTCTTATATTGGTTCTCATGCTTTCTTGGTTCAAAGTAGTGAGATATATATTCAATATTTGTTCCTATGTACTAGGTGGATGTAGTGGCTAGGTACCTATTACCATTTTTTTCCTCCCGCCAAAATTTGAACTTTAAATGCTTGCCCTGCCCAATGGCTATTTCCCATCTTTTATATTATTTTAATGCCACAAAAATATGAAAATTAAAAAGCATTTAAAATTTATGGTATTTCTTATTTTGTTTCTGTCAGCCTGCAACTTTCTATGCCATCAGATCTTGCCTAGATCTACGATGGGCGCATTCCCGCATTATCAAAACAAGCAATCTTTAAACATTATGGGAAATCCCCTTAGCGATGTGTGGCAGGTGGGTACATGTTCTCTTGTGGACCGTAGGGTGGACAAGGTAGCTGGCTAAGCTGGCAATTCTATTGGTGCCCACTTTCCCACATTCTGAGCTTCATCAGACTTTTTGACAGTGCAGGCAAGCACCTTGGTGACGCGTGTTTGGATGATATCATGACGGATATTTGCAAAGGTTTAGAAGGTACAGGTAAAATAGCAATGTAGATTCAAATCAGATCAACGACTGGCACATACCCACAAGATGAAGATGCAAGAATTTTAAGCAACATGGGTAAGCGCCCTTGCGACACATGGTTGGTATGACCTCATGGGCCCACCCTTCTCAAAGAGTCCTGTAGAGCTTTGATCGTCGTAGATTCGAACGAGACCAGGGGTTGGCAAATGCCCGTAATATGAAGAAGTAAGGACTTTAAGTAATGCGAGCAAGCACCTTGTTGCCACATGTCCTTGTGGGGCTAGGCTGGTTTCATATGATGCCAGGGTGGTACTAGTTGGTTGCCAGATTAGATGCCAAGTGTTTTGTGGGCCCAAGTTTTCATGGACAGGTGTAGTGAATGGAGATTCTTTCCCGATTGTTGATCTTGTGAAAATCGACGATTAGCGCTTGCCCACAATATGGAAGTATGAGGAAGTTAAACATTATGGGGAAGCACCTAAATGACACGTGTCCTTGCGGGCTCGAGGAGATATGTTGTGGCTAGGCATTGACAATTAGAGGTTGGTGGTTACATCTCAGTTAGTTAGAGGATGTGGTCAAACTCATAGAGACTCTACAGAGTGGCACAATAAAAGAAGATCGTTGGTCCACGTGGCTCATCCTGGTGCCAGAGTTAGTTTGACTCACTAATTTAACTGATTCAAGAGCTAGAAATAGGGGATATCAAGGTTTGGTGCGCGTCCTAATCCTTGTGATCAATGCTAACCACTCTTGGATAAATGTTAAACTTAGTGAACGCAAGAAAACACTCCAACATCTCTAATCCGATCCATCTACTTGGTTAGAACTATTTAATGGCACTATTTCTATCTTCTCAGGGCCCTATTCCAACAAGATCAGATATCATTGCATCTAGATATGTACTCAGATCGAATTTTCTTCAGATCTCCATGATTATTCTCTAAAGGGCTTAATGGCAGTGGTCGTAGAGTAATTTTGGTTGGAAAATGTCTCAATTATGCCTGAACTATAAAGGCAGTTTTTGTAAATTTTGTAAAGGTCAACTTTTCTCTGACTTCTCTAATATTGCTTTGCAATTTCATGTGTAAATTCCCTTTGCCTCTAAACTATATGGCATTCGGCCTTATCTCCTTTAGCCATTGATGTAAAGTGCAAGAACTATTTTCCTCCCATTGGTGTATTGTGGATATCTGCAACCTTACATGACTGTATCTCTTTTGGCCTATGAATGGTATATAAGTGAATCTTCTCTTTCCTTGTGTCATTCATTTAGGTTTTATGATCTGAATGTGATTGTCAGATTAAAGCAAGTCTGGATGTGTATATTTTTGGTGTCATGATGGTCCAATAGTACATGTATGGGCAGAGATTAGTTTGAACACTCTATTTTGGTGCATCACTTCCTTAGGTTAGAGTAGGTAGATTTGCTTTCATGCATTTCTTCTCCCTTTTCCTCTCCAAGAGTAGTTAGGTGCACCTTGATGGTAAAGGAAGTTGGCCTTCTCCGAAGACTTAACCTCACAGTTCAAATCCCACAGCTTGGAGGTTGTTTCCATGTTTCACAAGGTTGTCCTTAGGTAAAAAATTTGGACAAGGGTGCAAACCTTCATGACATTAGTACCTATGCATTTTGGTGAGATGGATCATTTACCATATATAGATACTCTTATTTTTGTTCTTACTTTGGTTATAGCCTTCCATGTTCGATCAATCAACTCTTCAAGCTTTGGTTTTTTATGTCATCTATATCTTCAAGTTCAATTGTTTACCTTTGTGTGCCTCTTGATTTGATGCAAGTTATAGTCTCCTCTACTTGGCCAGTAACTATTTTAGTAGAGGTTTTTTAGATGAGAAGTTACTTTTGACAGAGTTTTGTAGCTTCTACATGCTTTATTGGTTTTCTACATGATCATTTTTTATTTCTATCTTATGGGACATTCCCTATTTTGGAGGATTCTTCAGTCCTTCACTAGTTCTTTCAGTATTATTGTCATCTCTTATTTTAGAAGGGTTTTTCCCATATGCTTTTCTCTATTTCTCCTCTTTTCAAAGATTTGGTTGTGCTTGGGTACCTCATCAAACCTTATTGTTGGGACCCAAATTTTCTTTCAGTAGTAGTTTCTAGGTTGTTAACTACTCCCTAATTTTATCTTAAGGGGGGGTGTTAGAGTAATAATTTTTTTCTTATTAATTAAATCATATTGATTTTATTATTAAGTCATTTATCATCTCTAGTTTACTTAAGCTAAATTTTGCGCATAGATTAATTAATTATTTTAAATTAATTTTTATCATGCAACCTATGTTAGTTACTTGTTAGGGTTTTGATCTCTTTTATATGGATGATCTCTCTTTGTAATTATTCATTCACTTTTGATTATAGAAATTTCTCTTTTTTCTCATCAAGAATGTCTCATATGTGGATCTGAGATTTCAAGTCTTCATAGCTTTCACTTCTCTCTTTTTGTGAGAAGTGTTTGGATGCAAATGATTCTTGGGAGCTATGGGTTGATCTTTCATCAACTTCAACAATAAAGATCTTTGATCACAAAGCTAGGCCCAAGAATTTCATGGAGAATGATAAAGTGTTGTTGTGGGACAAAAAGTAGGAACTAAAAGGTGCCCATGGGAAATTTGAATCACTTTGGAAAGGTCCTTTCAAAATCAAAAAAGTGCTTGGACCTAATTCTTTCAGGCTCAAATACTTAGATGGGACTAAATTGCCTCTATCCTACAATGGACAGGATCTAAAGCTTTATTAGTTGTAATGTTCCTTCTCATTTATCTTGTACATAGTGTATATAATCTTTTGTTGTGTCCTAGGTCTTGAGTTCCCCTTTGTTGCCTTCACTTTGTGTTTTGTCTTGTTAGTTTGTGAGTTGTGAAACCAGAAATCTAAATTCCTTTTCAATCCCTTATGGTCCAAATCCCTAGTTAGAGCCAATGTTACCCATATTTTGTCCTTAGCCTTTTTATGTGTTAGGAATCAACAGATCTATAACAATATAAGAATAAATAGTTAAATGCAGAAACAAAAGAAGAAAACCATAAGAACATGGATAACACATAAATTTAATGTGGTTCACCCAAAACTTGGGCTACATCCACCTACACAATCATCCAACCTTTGTTATTATCCAGTGATTATAGTAAAAACTCTTACAGCTCAATGCTATTGCAAGAACAACCTATCTTATTATACATCGCATTACAATAATCCCTAACCCTAAGCTATCTTATATAATATATTCCCACTTTAGGGTTACAATATGCCTATCTAAATAAGGCTCAATAAAATAGGACTTCTCTGATCTGTCACCACAAACTAAATATCTCCTACTTGGGGATTGATCAAAATCCACCCTAGACAACAATCTCCTACTTTGAGATTGATCCTATAGCAATATCGCTATCACACAGGGCTACCACTAGATAAAAGCCTTTGTTGTGTATTAACTCCATGATCATCAGTCAAGAAGCCCAATAGAAGTTGAGCAAGAAACAAACTTCTCCTCGGGGACTATCTTTGTGAACATGTCTGTAGGATTATCACTTGTGTGAATCTTTTCAAGCCATAGTTGGCCATCCTCCAAAATAGACCGTATAAAATGGTGCCTGAGCTATATGTTCTTTGTACTTGAACGAAAAGTAGAATTCTTTGCTAAACAAATGGCACTCTGGATATCACTATACAATGGGTGATCTTCCTACTTTTGACCCAATTCCTCTAGAAAATATTGTAACCAAATCATCTCCTTGCTAGCTTCTGTAGTGGCTACATACTCAGCTTCAATGGTTGAAAGTGCATTAACCATATATAATCTAGAAATCCAACTGACTGTAGTACCTCCTATAGTAAAAACATACTCTATAGTACTCCTTGTATTAGCTTCTCTTTCTAGATCGGAGTCAAAAAATCCACTCAGAGCATAATTAGATCTTGTGAAACATAATGCCTTTGTAGTAGTACCTCTCAAATATCAAAATATCCATTTTATAACACTCCAATGTTCTATACTCGAATTACTCATATACCTGCTAGCAACTCCAACTGCATAAGCAATATCTAGTCATGTGCATACCATTGCATACATCAAACTGCCAACTACTGATGATTACAGGATGTTAGACATTTTATCTACCTCTTCCTATGCCTTTGGGCACATCTCCTTAGTCAATCTAAAATGACTAGCCAAAATTGTACTAACTACTTTTGCATCTTGCATATTAAATATTTTCAACACCTTCTTTATATACTTAGTTTGGGACAAATTCAAGGTTCTATTTTTCTTGTCCCGTGTGATCCTCATACCAAGGATTTTTTTAGCAACACCCAAATCCTTCATATCAAATGAGCTTTTTAATTTCTATTTAAGTTCATTTATCTGTTGCATATTAGACCCAACAACAAGCATGTCATCAACATAGAGTAACAGAATAATGTAACTCCCATTATACAATCTCTTAAAATATACACAGTGATTAGAATGACATATATGGTAACCTTGTTTAGCCATGAAACTATCAAATTTTAAATACCATTTTTGGAGTGTCTACTTTAAGCTATACAAACCCTTCCTTAACTTGCACACTAAATTCTCCTTACCCTTGACCTCATATTCCTCTGGTTGCTACATGTAAATTCCCTCCTCCAAATCTCCATGAAGAAAGGTTGTTTTCACATCTAGCTGTTCAAGATGCAAGTCATTTGTAGCAAAAAGACTTAGTATACTTCTAATTAAAGTCATTTTAAAAATAGGGGAGAATATTTCATCAATATCTATACTTTTTTCCTATGCAAAGCCTTTTAACACAAGTTTGGCCTTATACCTTTTCTTTCCTCCATCTTCCTCCTTTAGCCTATAAACCTATTTGTTAGGCAAGGCTCTTTTTCCTTCATGTAAAGGGACTAAGTCCCAAGCCTTATTTTTCAACAAGGAGTCCATCTCTTCTTTCATGCCCGATTTCCACTATTTTCTAGCATCTACTTGTATTGCCTCTTTATACTCCTTAGGTTCACCAGAATCAATCAATAAAATAGAGTATAAAGAAGGAGAAAATCTTTCAGGAGGTCTACTCAACTAAGTATAACATCTAACACTTACAAGAGTTTTTGGAATAACCTATTGTTGTTGAGCATCAGGTACCAATGGCATTTCTTTTTCCTGAGTCTCATCCAAAACCACACAGTCTTCTTTGACTTGTTCATGCTTTCTTTCCTACAACTGTTCTTTGTACATGATCTTCTTATTGAATATAACATCTTTGCTTCTAATTATTTTTAGATTTTCAAGATCCCATAACTGATAACAATAGTCATCCTATTCCATATTCAATGAAGGTACATTTATGATATTTAGCATCAAGCTTGGTTCTATTTTCTTTATCAATATGGACAAAAGCTTCACAACCAAAAGTTTTCAGAAATGAATAAGTTACCTTTTTACCAATCCATGATTCCTTTGGAATACCACCATCCAAAGGAGTTGAAGGTCCTTTGTTTATCAAATAGTCAGCAACGTTTAGAGCATCTACCCAGAAATGAAGTGGCAGCATAGCATGCAATCTCATGCTCCTTGCACATTCCATGGTTTTCCTATTCATCCTCTCAGACAAACCATTTTCTTGTGGAGTTCCTGGAATAGTCTTCTACCTTCTGATTCCGTTAACAGAACAATAATCTTCAAAGGACTTGTTGTAATACTCACCTCCTATTGGTCTCAGATTGGTTTTGACAATTGAGTGACAACACACTTAAGAAATTGCTAATTTGATACCAAGTATAATATAGATGCCAAGCTACAATATGTGTCAAGCTAGAAGTTTAACAAGTGTCGAGTTATTCAAGTGTTGAGCAAGTTTCAAGTGTTGAGTGACAATTGATGCCAAGCCAGTATATGTGCCAAGTAAAGTATAAGTGTTGAGCAAGAATGAATTACTATATGAGCTAAGCAAGATAGAATTCCTATATGTGCCAAGTATCAACAATCAGTAACTATCAAGTAATACAGAATCAACATAAGAATTTTTTCCCTCACAAACTCAGATGTAAACTATTTTTGAGCCAACTCAAGATGAATCTCAAATGATCTAAAAGATAAGATTGAATCTATTACATTCCCTATGCAATCAGCATGCAACCAATTAGAAAAAATGGAAAGAACATGCAACTAATTAGAAAAATGGAAAGATTCGAGTGGGAAAGATGGATGAATCTCGATCATAGATTCATACCTAACCCAAAGTCTCAAAACCTTTATAAGGAGGTTGAAAGCCCATAATTCAATAGTGTGAAAGAGAAAGTTGTAGACACCTAAAAATCCTTTAGAAAATAAAGTATTTTTATTTTCTAAAAAAAATCTCTGATGACATCATCATTTATTAATTAATTAATTATTTAATTATTTAATTTATTTTTATGCCATTAAATCCCTTTATCTTAATTAAAAATATTTAATTAAGGAATCCCTCCCAAAAATGTTTAAATCTTATTTAAACATTATTTCCTTATTTATTAATTATTTAATTAATAAATTAACCAAAAATCTCAAAATAAATAATTTATTTATTTTTTTGTCCAAAACTTGGCCAATTTCCTTAAGACCACTAACCTCTTCCAAAATCTTCTAAATCCTTCTTTAATTTTGATTAAAGGCTAATCCCATCATTTCCTACCCCTAATCCTCATATTTATTAATATTTCCTCAACCTAAACTCTTGAAATAAATAAAACTTTATTTATTTTCTAAAAAATCTTATTTATCCTCATCCTAAAAGCCTAGACTCTTCTAGAAGATGTCAATTCTAATCCTAATCCCCTCCTAACCTTGTC
Source organism: Cupressus sempervirens (assembly GCA_028749045.1). Classification (NCBI taxonomy): domain Eukaryota; kingdom Viridiplantae; phylum Streptophyta; class Pinopsida; order Cupressales; family Cupressaceae; genus Cupressus; species Cupressus sempervirens. Next base: position 767,458,614 of record CM053789.1, on the reverse strand, counting down.
ACATTCCCTAAACAAGGTTAGCCAACTCCTAAGCTAATCCTAATCCCTCTTCTAATCATGTGCACAACTTAAGCAAGGGTTAAGACTTGCTAACCCAAGCCAAAGTCAATAATCTCATCCTCCTCCCAACCACCTCTAAGCCAAAGTCAACAATCTCATCCTCCTTCCAACCATCTTTATTTATGACCCAACCATCTCTATTTGACCCAACCATCCCCATTTATGGCTCAACCTCCCTCATTACTCCTTTGACCAACCCATATCCTACCCTCTCACATCCAATCACCTTGTGACATGTGTCACCTCCTAATTGGCTTTAAACAAGCACAATCCATGTGCTCCCCTTTGAGTGCATCCTAGCCCTCCCTTACCATCTTGCCATCCTTGCATCCTGACTGTCCATCCTTCCACCCCTTGGCCTATAAATAGAAGCCTCTCCCTTCACTAAAATCATCCACTTTTGAAGCAAACTTATAATGCTATTTTGAGAGCCTAAAAACTACCAAAATACTATTATAATGCTGAAAACCCTCCATACCTTCATTGTTGAATCATTCATCCACACTCATATTTGATTATCACTCATCCATTTGGAGCTTGAGCACATCGTGAGCATACATCCACTATCCATCAGGGACATAGCTTCGTCATCATGAGAAGCACTTGAGGAGTTTACCATCTTTGGTCTACTTTCCTCAATTTTGTCTTCTTTGGTCCTATCTTAAGTGTTTATTTGTTTTTTAGTATTGAGAATGCTTTTTATAGATTAGTGTTCATTTTACTCTACTAAAATAGGTGATACAAAAGTATGGTATGGGAATGCAAGGAGAGAATGCTAGAAAAGTTTAAAGGGTGTAAAGACTTAGTGGAAAAACAACATTGTAGAATCAAGTTGGTCAAAATAGAGTATCAGTACTACGAATAGAGTTATATCAAATCAAGAAGGATCAAATCAGATTAGATAGAACAAGGATCTAGAATTAGAAATTGAAGATTGTAAGTCATCCGATCAACACATTCTACTATAGTTTCTAACCATTGTATAAGGAGAATGAAAATCCTATGATGAAAGGTTGGTTTAACAACCATATTGTAAATCCTCAATAGGATGCTAAATCCTTTAACAGGGTAACATTCCAAGTGAATGTTTGTAAATCCTATAGATAGGTCACTTTTAATAGGGTCTAAAGCCTTTAATAGGATAGGCCTTTCACAGGGCAGACCATTGATGATGGTCAAACTTTGTAACCTTGACAAGTTACATATTGCTACACTGATAAGTTGTGGGTGTCATCTTCAACCTAGTTTTACCTTCTCATTTTGGAGGGTTTCTGGGTGATCAAATCTTGTGTTACCAATTTTCATGCATGCCTTTACTTTCATGTTTATTAGAGGTGTTAGATGCATGAATTAATTTCAGTTAAAGGTTTTATAGCTTAGAATATTGGTACTTCTAATTCACCCCATAGAAGTAAATCTTCCCACCTGTAAATTCCAACAATTGGTATCAAAGCCAAGTTCTCATAAAGAGAAGCTTACAACTTGGAGAAAAGATCTAGAAATGGAAGTCTACAAACTTGGGAAGATCATAGAGAACCAAGAGATTGAGATACATCTCATTCTACATTCTCTGGAAGAAGCTAGGGAAAAATTAAGGAAATCCTTAACAAGAAGAAGAGAGATTGCCATAGCTGAAAATGATACACAGTACAGGGAGATTGACACCTCAAAAGTGTTTGCTAATGGAGATTCCAATAAGTTTTATGCAAAAATGGTAGATTTGATGGAAAAGAATAAAGCTCAAGTAGAAGAGATCAGAACTCTCAAGATTGAACAAGAATCTCAAGCCATGATGCTTTGTGAAGTGACTGAATAGAAGAAAAGAGCTATTGAAGATAAGGATATGATAGAAGATGACAAGATAAACCTTGCCAAAAGATTGGAGGAAAAGTAAATTGAACTTGCAAGAATTTCCAACATACAGCTACACACCCTAAGCCAGATTATGAATGCACATCATGAGTTGAATGTCAAGGACATTGAGATCTCCACACTGAAGATGCAAAATGAACAACTGCAAAATGACTTGAGATGAGAGAAGGAAATTTTAGAAAGCTTCAAAAAACCTAATAAAGCCATCAAGTATTTTGAATAGCTACTAAAATCACCAAGATCTAGTAATGACACTTCAGGACTAGGATACACTAGCATTGAAAAAGGAGAGTCATCTAAGACTACAGAAGAAAGAATTGACAAAAGTAAGAATACTAAACCCATTTGTCATTTTTGTGGTAAAAAAGGACATACCTCTAATGTGTGTAGGAGCAAGAATGCAAATCTGCATGGCAAACCTAAAAATATGGGTCACTATCACAAGTGCAACAAACAAGGTCATCAGGCACATGATTGTAAGATAAGAACTGTTAGGTCACCAAGATTTGAAGGTCAGTACTACAATTGCAACAAGTATGGACATAGAGCTTTTGAGTGTAGATCAAAGCCTATGTAGACATCTAACTTACCAGCAATAACCAAAAGTCATGGACATCACTACAATTGGGACTACAACACTAGGCAGAGCTGTCACTACTGTCATGAGTATGGACACATCCCTAAAAATTCCATAAGAACACATTTCAATGGAAACTACAATAGATGATTGAGCCAAACCACATGCTTCAATTGTTTGAAGACTAGACACATCAGCAAAAATTGCCCAACAAGGTCAAAGGCACCCAACTTAGAGTTCAACAAAGGAAAAGGTAAGGCAGATGTTGAACACATCAAAGGAGAGATGAATAAAACATGGAAGAAGAAAGGTGGAGGTAGCACATCTAATGAAGGGATCACTTCAGCTAAAAGGTCAAGTGGTCACACTTTATCCAACAAATAAAAAGAAGGTATGTGGAACTAATATACAAAGCTTTATCATACATCAATTACAATAAATTTTGTGAAAATGGAGTCTTGAAAGAAGAGTTCCAAATCATTGAGAAGAAGGGCTCAACTTGTTCCCTAGATTTTCCTACCGTGTTTAAGACCAAATGGATAAGAATTATGTTTAAGATACATGATGGTAGTTTATGGTTAGAAGATGGGCCAGTCAAAAGCTCAAAAAGGATTATTCATAGGGTAATAGGGTATCCAACCCTAGAACGACCCAAAACACTGAGGAGTGATTCCAAAGAAGCTATTGAGAAGAATATTGGAGCTAAGTGGAACAAGAGAGGCATGACCATTGATACCATTAAGGATCATCTTGTTGATTTTTTTGTTAGAGTCATTTCCCATTAATTCTACCAATATAGTAGGCTCAACAGTGTTCCCTATATTGTAGTGGACATTGGTTACAAACTTGTTAAAAAGGACCATACTTATGATCTAGCACAACTGCAATTACAACTGATCAATGAAAATTTGGGAGCTATAAGAAGAACAAAGGGAGCTCAATGTAAATTTGGAGCAATTTTGATATGTATATTCTTCTATGTACAGAATGAATTCCCCTCTTATGGAAAGAAAGCTGGAAGACAAATAGATTTATAGTAGCCCAGGTAAATGAATACATAGAACAAATGGGAGCCAATTTTGAGACTATCATGACCAGTCATTTTGAATATTTCAAGAAATCAATGAAACAAAGACTTAGGATTCTAGTCTCACTTGTGGAGAAGCATATAAATGACATTTTTTTTCTTTTTGATATTGATTACACCTACATCCAAGCAGCCATACCAAGGGTAAGATGGCTTAGGACACTTGGTTATGAGATAAATATTGATGAGGCATTTGTAGCAATAAGAGCACTGCTTGCAGAAGAAGTAGAAAAAAGTGCCCAACACTTTGGCACATATGATGTTGTTAGATCCAAGGTGGATATGGAATTAAAAATTGCCTCAACACTAAAGAAAAAGGATAAATTAGTGAAGAAGCTTAAAGAAAAATTTGGTGAAGGCACTGCAGAAGAAGAAGATGAAGAAGAAGAAGAAGAAGAATAGGGGCAAGGGCCACTAGGACTAACCCAAGGCATGGGTGAAGATTCTAAAGAATAAGAAGGTGCCAAGGAAGAAGAAGAAGAAGCACCTAAGGCAAAGCCTAAGAAGAGGAAAGCACAAAAATAGCTTGTTGGTCAGCCTAAAGAAAAGAAGAAAGCTAAGCCAAGCCCAGCAAAACCTAACACGAGGATAGATAAAAAAAGCTACAACAAAGGTGGCCAAGGAAAAAAAGAAGAAGAAAGCCACAAAGTAGAGAGGACTAGTAGAGAAGAAACAAAGAAGAAAGTATGTGGAACCTCCAAAGTTAGATGAGGAGAGAGCTAAGTCTGATGATAGCAGCTAGTTATAGTGGTAAGTCGCACCACTAAATCTAATTTAGAGAATACATGTTACAACATTAGGGACAATGTAGACTTTTCAGGCTTAAAGGCATTGATTTCAATAAGTTGACAAGAGAGGAGAAAAACATGGTGGAAGAATCAATATACACCATGATGGCAAAGTTTAAGAATACTCCACTTGAACTAGATAATACTATGCCTAAGGAGTTATATTCCATTATAGAAAAAAATTTGGCATTATTGCCTAAACATGGAAAAGGAAATAAGAGAGTCAACATTGGCTTGTGTGATGCCTGAATTGACAAAAGGCCAAATAAGCAAGGCTAATGAGAAGCATGGGAGAAAATTTTCACCCAACTATACAACATTCAGTATATTGTAGAATAAAATTGAAGATGTTGTGAAAAAGTCCACACAAATGTGGAAATTGATTTATGTGCTGATAACAGTAAAAGAAGAAGAAGGTCCTTTTGAAGGAAGAAACAATGGTGAGGAAGAGGAAAAGGATAAGGAAGAATAAGGAGACAAAGAAGAAGTTATAGTAGAGAAAGACACATAAGCAAGTGAAAAGGCAATTGCTGAGCAACAGCAACAGGAACAAAGTGTGCAAGATGCAAAATTGCCACCACCAAGTCTTCCAAATGGAACACCCACACCTGTAGAGACAGTAATTGTAAAGGATGTTCCTAACACCTTTGGTTAGAACATCAACCCATTAACTGCAAAGGATCTTAAAAAGATCCTTTACTAGGCTACTCTACAATCATAGCTATGTACCAATCCAATCTTCATGAGTGTGGAGAAACTTCATAAAGCTATAGCTAAGATTACAAAGGAGAAGGTGAATCCACAAGAACCACCTTCACATGCTCAAATAGCTACAAGTGGACAACCACAAGAGAAAGCAGCACAAGATGCATCAACTAGGGTTGATTCCACAGTCACAGTGACTTCAACTACCCAGGAGTCAGCAAAGGAGCAAATAGGATAGAAGTATATCTCTACTCCTATAGCACAAGGACAAGGTACACCACCTCAGATCACAATTATTGATCAAGGAAAAATTGAAGAGGACAAGGAGAGCCCTAAGGAGAAAGAACAAAAGGCAATTCAAACATTGATAAACTTTCCTACAACAAGGACTCCCACAGGGACAACATAGAAACTGAGCACTAATGTAGTTCCACTTTGTATATCAACATTAGGCTTGAGCTCTACCCAGGTTGCAAGGGTACTTCACTATGGAGACCCTACTCTTGCTGAGGAGATAGTCACTCCAAGGTATGACTATAAAACTATGAACCTAGACCAAATTAATGAAGTCCAAGAGACACTAGAGAAGAAGAAGAAATAAGAGATACTTAGAGATGAGTATAAAAAAAGGTAAGATTTGATAAAATTAAAGACATCTTTTTAGATGCATTCAGCTTGCAAGTACCTAATGAAACCAAGCCCGTAATGGAGCAATTAGCTAGTCTAGTGGACTAGGTACAAAATGAAGACCTAGACACAAATGCAAAATTGCTAAAATGGTCTAAGAAGAAATTCCAAATGAAGGTGAATGAATGCATATCAAGTGAGATAGAACTATCACAAGTGGAGCTAGCAAAGAAAGTTGAAAAGGTAAAAGCAGTACTTGAGAATATATTCTCATTGTACTACAAACTGTGTGATTCATCAATTTTCACACAAGAGACCAGCCAGAGGATTATGAGCTTGGAGAGGAATTTGAAAGTATCAAGCATGCAGCTACCCAAGGATCCAGCTCAAAGTGAGAATAATTTTGCTACAATGCTTCACACTCAAAATGAATTAGATGTGCTCATAGAAGATGAGGCTAACATAAAGGCCAAGTTAATACAAATATAGTCTACTATAACCCCTCACATGGAAGTTTTGCACAAGGAACTGACCTATGCAGAGAATTTCTTGAAGAAAGATCTCAATCTTTTTACATTGGAAGGCCTAGTACACCTTGTAGCAGAGACAACCGTCTAGCTTAAAGCATTGGAAATTGCATTAGACAATTGGGATGTTGCTCTAGAGATCATAATGGAGGTAAGCAAATCATTTTTTTCTAAGTGCTTAATTAATGCATAGAACCCTTTGACATAAGTGTCAAAAAGGGGGAGATAATAAAAATTTTGAGTTTTGAGGAGATAAAGCCAAAAGGTTGCAAAAACTGCAAGGGAAGATATGAAAAAGGGGGAGTAAAAATAGAGAAGAGAGAAATAGGGCAGACAAGGGAAGGAATGACAAAGCAAAGATAAAGAGTATTAGAATAATCAGTATGAGACAAATCTAGCATAAGGAGTTTTGGATAAAGAAATGGCACATCAGCTCAGGGGGAGTTACAAGTTTTAAGGTATATAGTCTTCTACAAAATTTTGAACAAGTTTTTGAAATTTTGTACATATGTCAAACAAGATTATTAGTTAAGTGTTTTTGACACTCATGTCAAAGGGGGAGATTGTTGGTCTTAGATTGGTTTTGACAATTGAGTGTCAACAAACTTAAGAAATTTCTAAGTTGATGTCAAGTATAATACAAATGTCGAGCTACAGTATGTGCCAAGCCAGAAGTTTAACAGGTGCTGAGTTTTTCAAGTGTCGAGTGACAATTGATGTCGAGCCATTATATGTCCCAAGTAAAGTATAAGTGCCAAGAAAGAATGAATTACTAAAGGAGCCAAGAAAGACATAATTCCCATATGTGCTAAGCATCAACAATCAGTAAGTTTCGAGTAACAAAAAATCAACATAAGAGTCTGTGCCCTCACAAACTTAGATGTAAACCATTTTTTAGCCTACTCAAGATAAATCTTGAAGGATCTAAAAGATAAGATTGAATCTATTACGTTCCCTATGTAATCAACATGCAACCAATTAGAAATATGGAAATATTTGAGAGAGAAAGATGGATGAATCTCGATCATAGATTCATACCTAACCCTAAGTCTCGAAACCTTTATAAGGAGGTCAAAACCCCATAATTCAAGAGTGTGAAGGAGAAAGTATGGTATGGGAATGTAAGGAGAGAATGCTAGAAAAGTTTAAAGGGGTGTAAAGACATAGTTGAAGAACAACATTGTAGAATCAAGTTGGTCAGAACAAAGTATTAGCACTATGAATAGAGTTACATTAGATCAAGAAGGATGATATTAGATTGGACAGAACAAGGATCTGGAATTAGCAATTGAAGATTGTAAGTCATAAAATGAACACATTCTACTATAGTTTCTAACCATTGTATTAGGAGAATGAAAATCCTATGATGATAGGTTGGTTTAATAGCCATAATGTAAATCCTTAATAGGATTTTAAATCCTTTAACAGGGTGATATTCCAAGTGAATGTTTGTAAATCCTTTAGACAAGCCACTTTTAACATGGCGTAAAGTCTTTAATAGGGTAGGCCTTTCACAGGGCAGACCATTGATGATGGTCAAACTTTGTAACCTTGACAAGTTACATATTGTTGTAGTGATAAGTTGTGGGTGCCATCCCCAACCCAGTTTTACCTTCTCATTTTGGAGGGTTTCTCAGTGATCAAATCTTGTGTTATCAATTTTCATGCATGCCTTTACTTTCATCTTTATTAGAGATGTTAGATGCATGAATTAATTTTAGTTAAAGGTTTTATAGCTTAGAATATTGGTACTTTTGATTCATCCCCCACCTCTCAAAAGTAAATCTTCCCACCTATAAATTCCAACACCTCCATTATCTGATCTGAGACACTTTAGCTTCTTTCCTATCTCATTTTCAACCAAAGCTTTCCATTTCTTGAAAGTTTCAAAGACATCAGATTTTTGCTTCAGAAAATACACCCATGTCTTTTGAATCAAGTCATCAATGAAAATAACATAGTAAGGAGAGCCACCAAGAGATAATACCTCAGCCAGTCTCCACACATCTAAGTGTAGTAGCTCCAACTTCTCACTCTTCTTCTCTTTTCCAACTTTGAGAAATCTGACTCTTCTTTGTTTACCATAAACATAATTTTCATAGAATTCTAAATCAGTATTTTTCAATCCTGGAAATAGATTCTTAGAGTGAAGGATTTTCATCCCTTTCTCACTCATGTGCCCAAGCCTATGGTGCCAAACAATTGAATCTTTTCTTGCAACATTTACAGTAGCTTTCACTGCATTATCAATATTAGTAGCAACTAAAGTGGAATAAGTGTTCCCAATACTTAAGTACAATGTGACAACCTTTACATCTTTAGCTACTAAGTTAATGAATCTTTAGTTACCTTTTAGACATTGTCAGTAAACATGACTACATAGCCTTCACTACCCAGTTCTCCTACATAAATTAAATTTCTTCTTAAATTAGGGACATGCCTTACCTCCTGCAGCATCCATTCATTTCCATTTGGCAACTTGATCTTTATTTTTCCTTTTCCAACAATAGGATAGGGTTCATCATCCCCCAAATATACCTATCCAAAATCACCTTGAACATAATCTTGAAAATATTTCCTATGGGGTATAGCATGAAATGAGGCCCCAGAATCTATTACCCAAGAATCATTAGCATTATCTAAACATAATATTAAAGCATCTTGTAAATCATTACTTGTAACATTAGCTTCCTTATTGTCATCATCATTTTTGTCTCCTTGTTTGTTTTTTCGAGACCAACATTGTTTCTTTACGTGACCAAGTTTTTAGCAATCTTTCTTTCCTTTAGACTGAGAACTTCCTTTCTTTGACTTTCCTCATGACTTGTCATGCAAAGGGCCTTTTCCTCTTTGAGTTGTTCTTCCTCCATTCTCCACATTCAATGCAAAACCTGATGAGGTTGAAGTTTCACCTATGCTTTTCTATCACATTTCCTCGCTTAGGTTAACACCAACAACTTCATCAAATTTCAAAGAATTTGAACTAGAGACAAAGTTACTTACAGCCATAACCAAGCTATTCCATCTTTCTAGAAAAAAACATAAAATTAAGAGAGCCTTAACCTCTTCATCGAATGAAATTTTTATGAATGACAATTGATTGGTGACTTTGTTAAACTCATTTAAATGATTTTCTATAGATCCTCCCTCGTCCATTTTCATATTAAATAAATGCTTCATAAGAAATACCTTATTCAAAATTGAGGGTTTCTCGTATAACTTAGCTAGTGTCTCCATCAACTCTACAATCATTTTTTCCTTTAATATATTAAATGTTACAAACGGAGCAAGGAAAAATCGAATAGATCCTAGTGCCTTCCAGTCCAAGATCTCCCAATCTTCCTATGTCATCATTCCTTGTCTCTTAGCTTTCCCTTCTAATGGCTTTCATAGATCCTTCTAATACATTTCTATCTGGATTTTCCATAATTGAATATTCTGGCCATTGAATTTTTTAATCTTGAATTTGGAATCCTCCATTGCTCCCAATCAAATCTAAAAGTCTTATCAATCTATAGCAACAAACCTCACTCTGATACCAATTGTTAGGAATTGATAGATCTAAAATAATATAAGAATAAATAGTTAAATGTAGAAACAAAAGAAGAAAACCATAATAACATAGATAACACACAAATTTAATGTGGTTCACCCAAAACCTTGGCTACGTCTACCTACATAGCCAACCTTTCTTATTATACAATGATTACAATAAAAACTCTTACAGCTCAATACCATCGCAAGAACAACCTATCTCATTATACATTGCATTATAATGATCCCTAACCCTAAGCTATCTTATATAGTATATTCCCACTTTAGGGTTACAATATGCCTATCCAAAGAATTATGAAGTATGTATAGTACTTCTCTAATTAGTCACCACAAACTAACATTATGCCCTTGCTTGTTTTTCATTAAGTCATTTATCATTCTTTGAACCTTGAACTTGAACTACAAGGTTAAAGGTTGAAAGGTTTCAAGTTGCCTCACCCATGTTGGGATGTCTTAGTCAAGTTTTAGTCTTGCATTAATCCCAATCTCAAACTCGAACCATTATTGGGGTACATACCATAAGACAACTCACATTTAATCAAAATTGTTTTCATAGAGAGAGTGGATAAGTTAACACCATGTCAACCAAATGTCCCACATAATAAAGGAAGGACCAATAGGCTGGACAATTTGAAGTAAAAAGCTATTAAAGGAGAATACTCCAAGTGAACCCAAAATTTAGATGGGGGCTTGATCATTTGAGTCACTAAATGAAATGGTTTATTTGAATTGTTCTCAACTTTTCTAAGTTATAATAAAATATATATTAATAAAACTAATTTAATTTAAATTTTAATACCAAAATATTCATTAAAAGAATATACATTTCAAATTAAAGAAATGTGATTGTAGCATATATTATATTTGTCAAAATCAATTGTAGCATTTTATTTTGAACTATATATGATTATTTATGCTTAAGTGTTTAAAAATTTATATTTGATGTAACATAAATATATTTTTATTAATAGTTAAATATGATTAATAATTAGGTTAGGAAACATTTTCTATAAAATAAACTTTATTTCTGTGGGTATTATTGTCAATGATATAAAATTGAATTGTTAAAAAAATTATCCATATTCTAACTAGATAAATGCATGCAGAAATATTTCAATTTAGAATTTGTGAGAAGATTGTTTGATACAAATATAGTTTTAGGAGGTAGATTAATAAAAATATAGATTTTAGTCTAGTAAGAACTTTTTTTAATTTAAAATTTTTCTTTGCAAAAGTTTAAAACTAATTGACAATTATATAAAATAGTTTTTTATTTTTATTTATTTGTAAAATTTATAATAATTTGCACAGAATAAAATCTTTACTTATTTAATTAGTTAATATATATTAATTGTTGGAAGTCTTATTGGGTAACAAGATACTGAGAGGGGGAAGTGAATCAAGATCTATAAAACTTTTCACAAAATAATAGATTAATTGAATTTACTCCTAGTCCATCTCATATCTTAGATCTAATACCATGTACTTATAAACTATAAAATTAAAATGAAATATATCTAAACATAACATCCATCAACCATGAAAATGTAAACACATAACACAAAGATTTTGGGAACTCATAAACCCTCCAAGGTGAAGTTGAAAATGGGGTGGGGATGACACCCACAAATCTTTAGTGCTGCAACAATAAAGTTTGCCTAGTAGGGCTATAATTTGATCACTTTTGATGATCTACCTAGTGAGGGTTATGCTTGGTTAAAAGCATTACAAGACTATTAGGTCTACCTTTGTCAAATGATTTAAACTTACAATGAAGTAAGCACTATGTTAGGACATTTGAACAAGGTGTGTTAAAACCACTCTATTAAGAAATTTGCCCTGATTCTTTGGTTAGAATGTCTCAGTACCTGATCCTTCTATTTTCTCTCGCAAAGCTAATTACTGAGATTATTTCTTCAATCTAAATCAGGTCTCCTTATTTGATATGTTATGTTCTTCTCTTCACTACTAGGTTTCTCTACCTGGTCTCCTTATTTGATATGTTATGTCTTTAGCTCGTTCGCTCCTTCACATTTTTATCCCATTCTCATTACACTCTCATCATAATTTAGGGTTAGATCCCTTCTTAAATAGATAATCATGGAAATTTCTAGATCCTTATAATCAACGATCCACAATGCATTCTTTTATCATTTAACCCTTTTGATTTTTTGATTGGTTAATCTATCTTCCTAAGGAATAATGCCTTCTAAGAAAACTCATAATTTTCTCCTTAGTTTTCTCTACAATCCGTAAATGTTGCATAGAAGTTGGCCAAAATGATTTACATAAGTTCAAAATTGTTTTACTCAGTAATTAAATGATCTGATGCTCAATCATAACTAACATCAATGTTTTCTCTCGGCTTCTATAGACATGGAAAATACTGACTTGCTCAACATAAGTTAATTGTACATCACTAAGTCTCCATAAGCTTTTCAATTGGCATGTATAGTAGCTTGGTCTCTACTAGAGTGGTTGGAAACTTTTGACTTGCTTAACCTTCTCTGGATGGCTCGGTCGCAATGATGATCGAGAAATGTTGCCTTGAAAATGACTAAGTATTAGACACTAATAGGCAACAAGGTTTAGAGATTAACAATTAATAATGTATGTTAAGTAGATAATATAATAAAAATTGAAACACTAATTATTTAGCAATAATTTTTAATATATTTAAAATCATTTTTATTTATTTATTCAAATTACACATATGACTAAAATATCAATTAAACTCACATTTTTAATTATACATTATATTTATTTAAAATAAGCTCTAAAATACAAATAATACTTGTCTAAATAATCCATCTACGTTTGTTCATAATAGAATATGACAGACAAGAAATTTAATTATTGTAAGAATTATTATTCTTTGTTTTAAAGAACAAATCAATTAATAAAATATGTAGATAAAACTATAAAATTAATTTTTTCATTCTTAAAATAAAATAATATAAACTAAATTTGGATCTCATTTATTTTAGCTATACCATGTTGTTGTGGCAATGACAATTCTAGAGACTTCTTTTATTTTTCTTTTACAAAAGTGTCTAGTTTCTAGACACCTATTTTCTTTTTCTTTTACAAAAGTGTGTAGTTCATCTTATATGAGAGCTAAACAACCCAACACATTTAATATATTTTTTTAACATTTTACAACTATTACATTCAATACAAAGGAGATCACTTATATATTTTTCTACTGGAGGAGATTTACTGTAAACTTATTGAATGCTGGTAGTTGTGATCCAACATCTATAATAGAACTTATAGATTCACATGGCCTAGTTCCATATCCTATTTTATATTAAGAGTCAGATAAAACTTATCCACCACCATCTATAAGTACAACATAGAGATACAAAATTTGTTTGAAAAGCATAAAGAGTCACATAAGAAAGAAGAAAGATTGTGTTGCATCACAAAGGTATTGGTATCTTTTTGGTAATACTTAGTTTCTAAGTTTTCATTCATGAATTGGAGGGGTTCCAATTAGCATGATTTATCATTGTTTATAACAACTTTTTCTATACGTAACAACACTAGTATTAGATGTAGAAATACTTGCAAAAGTTGTCAGTATAAGCTATAATTTTTCAAGATTTTGATACAAATTTGGTTTCAATAGGATTAGTAGTTACAGAGCACCACTAAAAAGAATTACAAATATCATCAAAGACTAACAGAAGAAGAAAGATTATGCTAAACTACAAAGACATTGACATATTTGCCCCAAATGTGTGTTTTCTAAAACTTCATTCATGCATTCGTAGGGGTTGTGGTGAGCTTAATGAGTTTTCTCAAAAAGATCAAAGTGTCAAGAGGTCGATCTACTACTATGAATAGCAAATATATGTTTTCAATGGGAAGTTTCTATGATCTAAGAATATAATAGAACTTTATCTCCAATTCTTATAGGGATGTTTACATAGTCTAAAGTCAATATTAGTTCTTACACTTGGCTTAACCACTCATTGGTGTAATGATGAATTTTATGTTGATATGGATATCTTCTTCTTAATTCCTTTTAATCTTGATCATTAGAATTGATGATATGGCAAAAAAAAAAATTGTTAAGTATTTTTAGCCTCCATTTGTATCACTTTTATATGGCATCTTTTGACATTCTTCTATTTTTCTTTAATCAATTTGACAACTTGAATTAAATTATAAATCTACTTCTTCTTCTTCTTTTTGAAAAAAGAGGTAAAAACTTTATTGAAGATTAGAAAGCACCATTACAAAGAAAGCAAGGACCTAAGGTCCCAAGGAAAAACAAAAGCACCACCCCACACAATGAAAAAATAGCCAACACCATCATCTATCATCATTCTTAACCCTGTCCTCATGAAGAATATTCATTAAATCAAGAGGGAGCTCTAGAGGGACCAACTCCCACTTCTCAATTTTTCGTCCCTCAGCATGCTTAGAAGCCTATTTCACCAAACAATCAGCTACCCTATTCCACTCCCTTGGAATATGGACAAAAATCACCATTTCCATCAAAGAACTAATTTGCAAAATTTGTTGCACAATCCTAGCCAACTACCCAGTTAACATCAGCCACTTTCTGTTCAATAAGAAGATTGATCAAAACTTGGGAATCAAATTCACAAAGTATCCTTCTCCACCGTAAAGCATGAGATCTCTCAAGAGCAACAAGAATAGCTAGCACTTCCACCAAGTTAATGGTTTGTATCCCTTCATAGATCGAAAAGATAAAAATCACTGAGCCCAAAGAATCTCTACCAATCTCGCAAATACTAGTTGGACCCGAATTGCCCCTTGAAGATCCATCATAAATACCAGCTAGACCTGAATTTCCCCTTGAAGATCCATTAGTATTGATCTTCAAAATGCCATGGGGGGGAACTGCCATTTGCCAACCCTATCAATTTTTTGCTTCTGACAACATTGTCTCTTAGCCCTGGTCAGGGACAAAGAGGACCCCAGAATCCCCAACCTTTCCACCAACTCTATATCTCTCATCCCAAAAGGGAATTCCACTTCACACTTATCCTCCAGAGTCTCTTTAACCATGCCCAATAACCTCTGCCAAATTTTTTGTACTAGTCTTTGTTCTCCTTCAAAAATCCTTTAATTGCGCTTTAACCAAATCTACCACAATAAAAAGATAGGCCCCACAAACCACACCTCCTACAGAAAGGTAGCCATGGAAGGGGGCCAACCCATCCCTTGCCAAAACTCAATCAAGGAAGAAGCATGCACACAAGGATTTATCCAAACACCCCACCAAAAATGCCAAAGATGTAGGGCAAAAGAGAAATGAAAGAACAAGTGGGTAGAATCCTCCTCATTAGCCCCACACATAACACACATAGAAGGTCTGATGAATCCTCTCTTCTGAATGTTATCCCAAGTCAAACACTTATTCCAAGCCAACATCCAAACAAAACATTTACATTTTGGCCAAGAAAGCTTGTTCCAAACCTTTTTCAACCACTACATTTCAAGCCCAACCAACTTATGAGAAAACAACCTACTATAATCAAAGGCTACAATATAGAGACCCATAAGATTGGGAGACCGGGCAAGCACATCATATTCCCAGAGAGAGAAACATCTTCTATTGGAGAGGATATTTTGCAGCATATCACATTCCTCCTATAAACTAGTAACCAGCCATTCATCTGGGGATTTCCATTTAGCCATCTCCATCTAACCACAGAGGAAAAAGGACTTAAAGTCACTCACCCATTACCAACCAACCTCTAGAAACTACTGACAAAGAATCACCAGGTTGGGAAACTAAGAAGTGATGGGAGGATAGCCATCCTAAGAATCTAACCAAAACTGGGCCTCCTCCCCTCTCTTGTAGATCCAAAATAATCCATCCCTACTAAGCATAGCCTCTTTCTTAAGGGTGTCCCAAATCACAGATCCCTTCCCCACAAGCGGGTACCTACAGATATCAAGATGAGGGATCCCTAGGAGATACTTCTAAGAAAGAACCTTGGCCCAGCTCTTATCCTGCTCATTACACCACCACCAATGAAGTTTAGTAGCCAAAGCCTCCCCAGTCAAAGCCAACTACCTCAAGCCTAACCCACCATATTGTTTCAAACTACACACCACTTCCAATCTAACCAAACTCCATTTGGAGGACTCTAAGAAACCAACCCATAAAAATTGGTGCACCACAGAATCAAGATCCTTAAGAAAGCCCATAGGAGCAACCTAGAGCATGCATCTATAAATGGGTAGAGCCTACACAACTAACTTAATCAACTAGATGCAACCAGCAAAGGATAATCAACAATGAGTCCAGTGATTCACTTTCATCCAAAATTTGTCCAAAATAATATACCAAGACTCCCTAGGTAGTCTACCCACCGATATGGGAATGCCAAGATATGTCAATGGAAGACTCTCGATCTAAAATCTCAAAGTGTGAGCAATTCTTTGCTAAATAGGGCCCAGAGTATTGAAGAAGAAGATAGAATATTTTCCCTCATTAATCTACTAACCGGAGGCAACCAGGTATGCATCCAAGACCCTTCATAGATTAGAAGCCTCCCTCATTGTAATCATCCCCATCAAAGCAATATCATCCACAAATTGCAAGTGAGTTTGCGAAGGTAAGGCTCCACCCCACCTCCAACCTTGAATAAGACTAGATTCCACATTCTATTTAATCCATCTCCCCAAGCCTTCAGTCAAAAGAATAAACAAATAAGGGGAGAGAGGGTCTCCCTGACGAAGCCCCCTCGAAGCCCCAAAAAGCTCAAAATGACTCCCATTGATAAGAATCGAGAAAGAAATTGAAGTAACACAACTCCAAACCCATTGAATCCAATCTTCTGCAAAGCCAAAAGCACTAAGAACTTATTGAAGGAAGGGCCACCTAACTCTATTATAAGCTTTAGCCATGTCCAACTTGATAAACATCACTTTTTCTTTTGATCTGGGCATAGAATGGATGACCTCAGTTGCAATGACAATCCCATCTAGAATTTTCCTACCAGCTACAAAACCACTTTGCTCTTTGAAAATCAAATCAACAAGCCCCTTCTTCAACCTATTAGCAATAAGTTTAGAAATAATTTTATAGATAACATTGCATAAAGAGATGGGCCAAAATTGACTTAACCTATCATCCCCCTCATTCTTGGGGATAAGAGCAAGAAAAGTAGCATTTAGAGCCCTTAACATCTACTTATTGTGTTGAGACTCATGAACCACAGCCAAGAGATCAAATTTGATGATATCTCAGAATTCTTGAAAAAACTCAATTGGGAAACCATCCAAACCTGGTACTTTCCCCTTCTTCATATTAAACACAATCCCTTCAAGCTCTTCAAGCAAGATATCTCTCATGAGATATTGATTCATGTCTCCAAATACAAGAGAAGGGATACAAGAAAGAATTTACACTTCCTCTAGAGACCCCCCTTGCGAGTTCTCTCGAAAGAGAGACTCAAAGTACTGCACTACCTCATTAGAAATTTCTGGGAAGGAAGAAAGATGGTCTCCCCTGTCATTCACTAGTCTAGAGATAGAATTTCCATGGCATCTGGCTTTCACAGAGTTGAATAAAAAAGCAATCTTTTTGTCCCCTTCCTGGAGCCACTCAATCCGAGCCTTTTGTTTCCAATACATTTCCTCCCGTAGTTCCCATTCTTCCAATATTTTCATAGCTCAAGCCTCATCCTGAAACAATTCAATTATGATCCCATCGTCCCTTATTCTCCTTGTAATGTCATCCAGATCTACCTGGGCCAACACCTTTGCATGGAAGACATTCCCAAAATATAGACGATTTCACCATTTGAGCTCAAATTTAATATATTGAAGAAGCTTAGCAAATACATACATTGATGTACCATAGGCTGGTCTCCCCTTCCTCACCAATCAGAAACCAAATCATTCAATGATGGGTCCTGTAACCACATGAGTTGGAACCTAAAAGAAGGCTTATGAAGCACCCAAGTTGACTCTGTAACCAGCTTGATAGGCCAATGGTTTGATCCTCTCCAATCCAAGATCTTAGAGCAAGATGACCACATCCCTCCAACCCAATAACAAGAAACCAGAAACTGATCTAACCTTTCTACAATACAAAACTCACCAACCTGACGATTGTTCCAAGTGATCTGGCCATTGTTAGGTTTGATATCAACAAGATTCAAGGCATTAATATTGTCTTTAAGTAGCAGTGCAAAGGGCTCCAATCTTCCAGTACCACCACACTTCTCAACCAACTCACAAATAACATTAAAATCTCCAGCCAAAATCCAAGGATGGAATGGCATCATGCTACAAATCAATCTAATGTGGGATCACACACTTTGTTTACCCTAGAAATTAGTAGGACCATAAATATTTGGAAATAATATGATGTCCCCTATCTCAAGGCTAGTAGCAATCATAGACATAGAGGATTTAGAGGAAAATCCACCAAAGAGGTTGGACTCTTCTAGGATTCCATAAGGATGCTAGAACCCAAGAAGCTCCATGAGCTCCAATGCACTGGCACTCCCCATTTCTCCACAACTTAGGCATTAAACCTTACATACTCTAAATAGATAACTTAGTTTTCTGCAAAAAAAAATAACATCAGGACCTTGCCTTCTGACTAACTCATGAATCGCTTTTTGTCTAGGGCCACTATTCAAGCCCCTTATATTCCATGACAAAACAATCATTTCAAGGGGCATTAAAAATAGAATCCAGAGGCTTAACTACCCCTGAATCCACCAAATTATCACTAGCTAGTTTAATCTTTTCCATGTCCTTTTTTCTACCAAGTTTAACAAATTTCTCTATCCCACCCTTCTTAAAAACTTTCTACACAATGCCCAATTTGGGAGGAGGTTTAGTCTTTGTTGCCGAGTTTGAACCAATGTTCCAACCAATACACAAAGAATCCACTCCTGTTATAGTAAAAATGGCCAAGGGTTCTTGCATCTTAGAAATTCCTCTTTGTTGATCTGCTTCTAGTGCTAACAATCATCCCCCTATGGATCCATAGAAGCATCAAGAATAGGATCCTCCTAAGCTAAGCCCTCAAGCCCTTGATCAAAGTTGATCAAACCCGAGTTCACCTCCTATTGGTTGAGCTCATTCAAAACCTCAAATCTATTGTAGGTATCATCATTATGCCTTTCTTTGAAAGACCTCTTTTGACCCCTATTCTGATTTCAAGCCTTGATCAATGCAAAACCATCAGAAGCCCCTACCTCATCTGGAGAAATACTCTTCCCCTTATCTATTTTAGGAAGATTACGTGCAAGCTGTGAAGGTTGGGTCTCCCTAGACTTGTACCTTGGGCATCTCTACTATAAATGGTCATACTCTCGACAAAGCTGACATCGAAAATGAAGAGTTTCATAATCCAAATGTTGCACTCAAGAATAAGAACCCACACACATCTCTATTGCACTGGGTAAAGGCCTACTTAGATCAATTTCAATACAAATGTGCACAAAAGTCATTACCTTTTTACCCAAAGTCTACGATGACGTCCCTATAGGGTGACCAAGCATAGAGGCCAAATTGTGTAGCACATCCTCATGATAGCACTCCACCAAGAGCCGCGGTAAGTGAACCCACACCAGGACATGATTTGGAAGCTCCTTTGTAGGGTTAAATCTAGCATGTCATGGCTTGATAAGCAACCCTACCTTATTATGAAAATAAGGTGCCCCCTCAAATAACTGATTGTGATTAGTAGTGCAATTAAAAGTAACCATAAAATAATTGTTTACCAACAACATAATCTCCATTTCTCCCTCTGGCTCCCAAGTCCTCTGGGCCCAAACATCCAAAAATTGCAAGGAAACCCTCATCCCCAAAAACTTACAATATAAGGAGTGATGTGAATAATACTCAACATCTTCAACAATCATCCCAACTAGAATAACTAATTTTGGCCTCTCCTTGCACCTCTCGAGATAGCTGTTGGTCTTCATAATCCTTGAGCCATTAGATAGCCCCAAATCAACAATACCAAAATTTGGCACAAACAAATTGTTATCAAAGGTCTTCATCCCTTGATTCAAAGATTTTGGGCCTATCGCTACCCGAAAATCTAATTGAGTGCCCCTCACCAACATCTCACCCTTAAAATCTACCATTATGCTAGGAAAAAATGAACTCCAAAAGGATGAAGAGGGAATCTTCCCCTCACCCTTATACCAAACCCCACCAAATCCTACACCTTCAGTTCTCCCTCCCCACACAAAAAAGAAGACACCAAGGCCACAGAAATGCAGACCACTAGTAGCTAAAAAAACTACCACCCAATATGCAGCAAAGGATATATCAAAAAGGAGTAGGCCAAACCTCATGCATAACCCAAAAACTCACCCTCCAGCAGCTCAACTAGGACCAAGGTACAGGAGGAAGAGACAACCCAACAATACACCCCGTAGACTCAAATCTCCCACCAACGTAGCGCAGAGAAGATCTAATAATAGACAGAGCTAGGGCACAGATGCCCTAGCTCGAGATGCAGCATTTCGCCATCGGCCACACCATATCCACATCAATCCATTTTCTAATCCTTTCATTACTATTTCATTTGTTACATACAACCTTATAAATCTACTTCTTCAATAACCCTAAGTAATTTCAATTTTGAATAGTACGACCCTAAACATTAACAACAATTGATTGATAATTCTAATTAAAGAACACTAGTAACCTTCATCCTAATTAAATCATAATAACAACTCAAATCTTATATGAAATATGTTCTTTTATTAAATAAAATGTTATATACATTTTAATAAAGTTCAATTTTTATATTTAGTGAAATAAAAAAAATTAAGATAGACATTCAAAAAATAACTATTAACATATTTTAGATAAAGTTTTCTATATATTTATATTTAAAAAATAATTAGTATTAGTGTCTCACTTTATAGATTTAATTATAAAACCTCTATGATTATTATTATTTTTACGTCATAGGCGTTTTCAATATGAAAGATGGAAAGCTAAATATATCAATCAATGGTGTATGTCTGCTTACAGGCATGGATGACCATCAAATATATCAAATTCGTTCAAATGTTTTTATTTATTTTTTCTTACTTGTCTTTTTTGTTCTCCATTTAGTCAAAATTTTGCTTTTGATGTCGAGCACGTTTTGGATTATCTTTGATCAATATACCCTCACATGAATTTTTGTTCTCCATTTAGTCAAAATTTTGCTTTTGATGTCGAGCAAGTTCCAAATTATCTTTGATCAATATACCCTAACATGAATTTTTGTTCTCCATTTAGTCAAAATTTTGCTTTTGATGTCGAGCATGTTCAGAATTATCTTTGATCAATATACCCTCACATGAAAGAATGCTTAAAATTAAATTCAAACGTTGTCATTCCCAAACCACAGTCATTGCCAGGCAATAGACAAGACAATTGACTTATATTTTCTTTTAGAAACGCCAAATAAAATTTCATACACATTTTCAAAGAATAACCTTTCATAAATAAAAAGAAGTTCTTTATGGATTTGCTAACTTTATATTGCCCAGCTCTTTAGTGATCAAAATTCTGAATCACTCATTAATATTTTTAATATGTATTTCTTTATTTTTGTACTTTATATTTATATATTGTGAATCTACTTCAAAATATAATTATAATTACATAAAAATGATATAATATATTTTATGATAGAATATAAATATAAATGCATATAGTTTTAAAATTTATTTCTTTATAATAGTATAATTAAACTATATATAATAATGTTATACATAATATAGGTTAAAGCATTAATAGTATCTTTTATATATTATATTCATACAATATAAATTATTACGTAAAATTTACTTTTGAAATCACATATAGTTTTATTTATACATATCATTATTAAATTTCATATACGATCATTTAAATCACTAAGATACGATTGTTAGTTACTTTATTTTGAATCATATTTTGGATAGCGATAATACAGAAGTCATCTTCACCTGAAACTTTAGATTACCAGAGTGCAGAAAATTTTGGGTAACTTGTTTATTAACGCGTTCAATCTTACAGTTCAGAGGAGAGTCATCCGTACTTTTGGCTTTGTAATTTTTTATAATACATCAATTAGATCGTACGACAACACTTCACCGTGGAGTCGATGTGTCCGAGTGGTTAAGGAGACAGACTTGAAATCTGTTGGGCTTCGCCCGCGCAGGTTCGAACCCTGCTGTCGACGATTTGAATTTTGTCTTTGTCGACGCTAAGAAAGTCTTTTAAATAGTTTGAATTGATTGTTCATGTATGAAAATCATAGCGACATCACAGATTGCCTATGCCAAATATTCTCATTACTATTTTCCTTTCCCAATGGCATCAATGCAGGGTGTTTTAGAATATTTTGCATTGTTATTAGGGATTGCAATGGCGTTCTAGTCATTGGCATTAGGAGGAGATTGTTATTTTGAAATGAATAACCAACAATTTTTATCACTGTTATTTTGATATTTGAATTTATTTTTATTTTTAAACATCTATTATTATTATTTTTTTGAAAAAAGAGGGGTAAAAACTTTATTGAATAAGAAATCAAATCAGTACAAAACAGAACAGGGCCTAAACCTCAGGAAACACTAGAAACCATAGAAACACCATAGAGGCAAAGTCAACTCTCCCTGATTCCACTTACATCCTCTGACAACGTTCTCTCCAAGTCTTGACGTAACTCACCTGGCATCTGCTCCCACTCATCAATCCGCCAACCATCTACATTTCCAGATGCCCACTTTGCCAAACTATCAGCTGCCCTATTCCACTCCCTTGGAATATGGGTATAAGACACTTAATCCATCATAGAACTAACTTGTAAAATCTGTTGCACTATCAAAGACAACTCCCAACTAACATCCGAACACTTCCTCTCAAGTAGAAGATTCACAAGAACCTGAGAGTCAGATTCACAAATCACCTTGCGCCACCCCAAAGCATATGCCCTCTGCAAAGCATAAAGAATAGCCAAACCCTCCATTCTATTAACAGTTTGCATCCCTTTATTGACTAAGAATATAAAAACCTCCCTTCCAGAAGAGTCCCTGCCAATCCCACCTATACCAGCAAGCCCTAGGTTTCCCCTAGATGAACCATCAGTATTAACTTTCAAAATGCCCTCCGGAGGGGACATCCACTTCCCCATCCTTTGGACTTTATGTTTCCCCCTTCTGCCTCTCCTCACACAGGCCGAGTCTGGAGAAATTCCTTGAATTCCAAACATGTCAACCATTATAGCATCATCCCTCTCGAGAGGCATCACCACCTCACTTTTAGCTAAGACTGTGTCTTGAATCATTCCCAAAATTCTACTCCAAACCTACTGAATCCCCAAAGCTTCTCCCTAAAATATTCTCCGATTTCATTCCAGCCAGACTTGTCAAAGCAAAAAGGTAGGACCAGTATACCAAACATCCTGCAAAAAAGAAGCCAGGGACGGGGGCCTCCCCAATCTCAACCAAAACTCCGTCAGAGAGGAGGCGTGAAAGCACGGGCGTTTCCAAACCTCCCACCAGAAATGCCATAACTGTAGAGTGAAAGAGCACTGGAAGAATAAATGCATAGAGTCTTCTTCCCCACTACTACACAGGATACATCTCGACGAACCAGAAAAACCCCTCTTCCGTATATTGTCCCATGTCAGGCACCTGTTCCAAGCCAAGGTCCAAATTAAGCAGTTACATTTTGGCCAAGAAAATTGATTCCAAACTTTCTTCCACCAATGAACCTCCCCTCTCACCAGCTGCTAGGAGAGCAACTCTTGATAACAAGAGGAAACAGTATAAATGCCCTTGGGATTAGGGGACCAGGCCAACACATCCACACCCCTAAGGGCATTATAGTCCCGCCCCGAAAGAATGAACTGGAGCTCAGCCCGCTCCGCTTCCGAACCAAAAATAGGCCACTCCTCCGAATTCTTCCACCTTGCCTCCACCAGCTGACCCTAAGGGGAAAAGGATTTAAAGTCGCACACTCTAGACCATCCAGCATCACAAAAATTCTAAGCCAGCCTGTGCAAATGAGGATACTAAACAACCAAGGGAGGATACCCATCCCAAGCATCATGCCAAAATTGAGCCTCTGAGCCACTCTTGCAGATCCAGTGTAAGCCACCCTTAATGAGCGTCGCTCCTTTCTTGAGAGTACTCCAAATTATAGAGCCTTTCACACACAAGCCATACCGAGGAATATCATTATGGGGGATCCCTGGAAGGTACTTCAGAGACAAAATCCTAGCCCAGACCTGTTCCTTTTCCACACACCAACGCCAATACAATTTAGCAGCCAGAACAATACCAGTCAGCACTGATTGTCGTAAGCCAAGACCACCAAACTGTTTTGGACTATAGACAACCTCCCATTTGACAAGACTCTACTTGTTTGAAGATAGATTACCAGCCCATAAAAATTGTCTTGCTAAGGAATCCAATTCCTTAACAAAGCTCAACGGCGCCACCTAAACCATACTCCTATAGAGAGGAAGAGCTTGAACCACAGATTGAATCAATTGGACCCATCCCGCAAAGGATAGCCAGCGGTGAGTCCAATGAGTAACTTTGGCCCAGAACTTATCAAGAATAACCTGCCATGATTCCTTAGAATGCCTACCACCAGAGATAGGAATGCCGAGGTAGAATATCGGAAGACTTCCAATTTGGAATCTAAGAATATGAGCGATTCTCCTCTGAATAGAAGGTGGAGTATTAAAGAAATAAATGGAAGATTTTTCCTCATTAATCATTTGACCTAAAGCAGCAAGATAAATAGCCATCACTCTTCGTATATTAGAAGCCTCCCGAATGGTAGCCATACCCATGAAGGTTGTATCATCCACAAACTGTAGGTGAGATTGCACAAGGAGACCTCCACCCCATTGCCATCCCTGAATAAAGCCCCCTTCCACATTATTATTTATCAACCGGCCCAGACCTTCTGCCAAAAGAAGAAAAAAATAAGGAGATAGGGAATCACCTTGCCGTAAACCTCGAGAAGCACCAAAGAGATTAGAGTGTTCCTGATTAATCAAGACTGACAAAGAAGTCGAATTTACACAACTCAAAACCCACCGAATCCATTCCTCCTCAAAACCAAAGGCACCTAGAATCTTTTGGAGAAATGACCATCGAACTCTGTCATATGCCTTAGCCATGTCCAACTTAATGAACATAGCCTTGTCTTTAGAATTGGCCATAGAGTGAATAGTCTCAGTTGCCACAACCACCCCATCCAGGATCTGGCGCCCCATCACAAAGCCACTCTGTTCTTCAGAAATTAACTTGGGAAGCCACTTTTTTAACCTGTTAGCTATCAGCTTAGATATAATTTTATAAACAACATTTCATAGAGAGATAGGGCGAAATTGACTAATCCGATCAGCCCCTTCCTCCTTGGGGATGAGAGCAAGGAAAGTAGAATTCAGAGCCCGAAGCATTTGCTTGTTTCTCTGGGATTCCTGAACAACTGCCAGTAAATCTATCTTGATAATATCCCAAAATTCTTGGAAGAACTCAATCGGAAAGCCATCTAGACCTGGAGCTTTTCCTTTCTTCATTTGGAAAACAGTCCCCTCTAATTCCTCCAAAGAAATGGCACTCATAAGATGCTCTTTCATTTCCAAAGAGACTAAAGAAGGAATGCAAGAAAGGACCTGGGCCTCTTCAATCGAGTCCCCTTGTGAAACCTCCCTAAATAAAGACTCAAAATATTGTACAGCTTCGCTGAAAATATCCTGAGAAGAAGAGAACGTCTCTCCCCTAGCATTCACCAAGGTTGATATGGAGTTACCATGTTGTTTGGCCTTAACTG
This sequence comes from Cupressus sempervirens, assembly GCA_028749045.1. Lineage (NCBI taxonomy): Eukaryota > Viridiplantae > Streptophyta > Pinopsida > Cupressales > Cupressaceae > Cupressus > Cupressus sempervirens. The sequence goes on along the minus strand of CM053789.1, from coordinate 767,433,018 downwards.
AATTGAAGAAGAAAGCAGTATTCTTATCACCTTCTTGAAGCCATACAATTCAAGCTTTTTGTTTCCAGTAGATTTCCTCTCTCAGTTCCCACTCCTCCAAAGTTTTCAGAGCCCTAGCTTCCTCCTGCAACAAATAATCTGACACCCCCTCTTCCCTTAACAACCTAGTAATATCATTCAATTCAGCCTGGGCCGCATATTTCTCTTGAAAAATATTACCGAAGCAATACCTGTTCCATCTTTTAAGCTGAAATTTAACATATTGTAGGAGTTTAGCAAAGATATACATTGTTGTACCAAAGGCAGGTCTACCATCCTTCCACCACTCAGCAACATAGCCATATAGGTCAGGGTCCCTTAACCACATAAGCTAGAATTTAAAAGGTGGCTTCTGAGGCAACCAGTTGGAGGAAATAACTAACTTAATGGGCCAGTGATCCGACCCTCTCCAATCTAAAATCTCAGACCTGGATGACCATAATCCACCCACCCAAAAACAGGACACCATGAAGCGATCTAGTCTTTCCGCAATGCAATTATCTCCTATTCTTCTATTATTCCAGGTGAACTGGCCATTACTAGGCTTGATATCAATGAGATTGAGTGCTGAAATGTTATCCCGAAGAAGCACAGAGGAGGGCTCAAGTCTTGCGATACCCCCCCATTTTTCAGAGAGATCTAGAATAGCATTAAAATCTCCAGCAATAATCCATGGCAGATAAGGAAATAACCGACGAACAAAATGAATATTATTCCATGTAAGGATCTTACCTTGGAGCTCAACAGGGGCATAGACGTTGGAGAGAAGAATAGACTCTCTAGATTTGTAGCATAGAGAGACCAAGGAAATAGAAGATCTAAAGGATATCCACCACATAGGCTGGATCTTTTGAGGGTTCCATAGGCAAGCTACCCCCCCTGAAGATCCCTGCGCTCCAATGCACTGACATTGACCATTCTTCCACAATTTAGGAGCTATACTCATCATACTCTCAACAGAAACTTTGGTCTCCTGAAGAAAAAGGACATCAGGAGAATGAATTCTAACCAAATCTCGAATAGCTTTTTGTCTAGGGCCGTTGTTCAAGCCCCTTGCATTCCATGAAATAATGATCATTTTTGGGAAGCTGGGAAATGAGAATCCAAGGTCTTGATAGCTCCTAACTCCACCAAATTCTCACCAATCAACTTAATCTTCTCCATATCCTTCTTACACCCACTTTTACCACTTTTCTCAGAAACCCCCTTCTTGCCATCCTTCTGAAGAATACCCAAGTGAGGAGAAGACTTGCCACGCTTATCCATATCTGAAACTACACTCCTTGCAGGAAGGGCCGCTCCCCCTGCTTCTTGATCCCCACCAGCATTTAACCACATAGACACTTGAGCCCCTACCTGCCCATCAGTGACCATAGGCATAGCAGGTTCAACCTGTGGAGCAGGAGGAGGGTCGGAAGAGACAATCTCCTGATCAGGCTCCACAACCAATTGAGCCAAGCTACTAGATCCCGGAATAACTTCTTGCTGCCCCAGCTCATCTAGGACTTCAAATCTATTAAAGGTATCCTCCTTCTGTCTCTCCATCAAAGTCCTCTTTTGACCTCTATTACAGTTGCGAGCCTTGACCTGTACAAAGCCCTCAGCATCCTTTTCCTCTCCTGAATTTGGCTTCTTCCCTTTATCAGCCCCAAGATTGTGACGAGGAGGGGGTGGAGGCTGCTGATCAACTAGCTTGGCCTTCGGGCACCTACGCAGCAGGTGGCCATATTCATGACAAAGTTGGCACCGGAAGGGAAGGGTCTCATAATCGAGTTTCTGCACCCAAGAATGTGAGCCCGCGCACAATTCAACTTCATCTGGCAATGGTCTACTCAAATCAAGCTCCACACAGATTCGAGCAAAAGTCATAACCCTTTTCCCAAGGGTTTGGGTTGAGGACCCAACCGGTTTCCCCAACATCAAAGCGAGCATATGGAAAACATCTTCTCAACAACACTCTTGGAAATCTGGGTAGCCGAACCCACACTGGAACCCGATTCGGAAGCTCCTCAGAGGGGTTAAAGCCTGCATGCCATGGCTTAACAAATAGTCCAACCTAGTTGTAAAAATAGGGCCCACCCTCAAAAACCCTACTACGATCTGCCATGCAGGTGAATGTAACCATGAAAAAGTTGTTTGCAAGCAACGTGACATCCATTTCACACTCTGGCTTCCAGATTCTCTGAGCCCAGTTTTCTAGAAATTGGAGGGATACTCTTAAACCCAAAAATTTACAGTACAGCGAATGCTTTGAATAGTATTCCACATCCTTAGCAATCAACTCGTAAGGGATTACCAATTTAGGTCTTTCTTTACACCGCTCCAAGCACCCATTAATCTATGTGATCCGAGAACTGCTAGACGGATTTGATGCTATAACTCCTGAACTCTGAGAAAAAAGGGCATTATCAAACACCCTCTCCCCTTGATTTGGCGGATGCATGTCCTCCGCATCATGCAAAACAATGTCAGGAGAGACCCCTGATGGCTCACCCCTCGTCATTCTACCCCCGGCCTGGAGAAAACACAGTAAGGGACCACAAACCAGGTGTCACGCACCCCACCGTCCTCACAGCCCGCAGACCAACCCAAGACCAGAGAACAACCTACAAAAAATGGCGCAAAAGACCAGGCACCCACCCTCACGACAACTGGAACACTTTCCTCCGCAGACGCACGCACAGAAGACTCAAAATGGAGCTAGGGCACGGCAGCCCTAGCTCGTCAAACTCGCACAGAAACCCATCACCAACATATTTCAATTTCAGACCATCTATTATTATTTTCAATATAATTAATAATTTGAAATTAACTATGTGCTTATAAATTGTAATAATTTAATTCAATATCAAAGATATTATAATGTTTTTACAAACAATAATATTAATATACAAATGTTTTTAAAAAGTTGTGTTAAAAAATTTCATAGATATTATAAGATTTTGTTTTTTTATTTTAAATGGACTTCTCTTTATAGCGAGTGGATAACCCATATTACAATTTTTTAATTAAATTAAATAATAGTATATCATTGTTAAATAATTTTTAAATTAATTATTAAATTGAGAAAAATGGTTGGTTGTGTAAAAAAACAATTTAGATTTAACTTCTACTTTTATTAAATAAATCAAATTCAATTTATGATTTATAAATAATTTTATTTTTTGTCTCCCCTAAAATCATTGCTTTGGCACTTCACTTTTTACTTTTAAACACTTTCAAATATTAGAAAAAAATGAAATACATTTATCAAACTTTATTTTTTGTTTTTCTTACACAAATAGGATACCATGTTGCAATGACTTGTTGTGATAAACAAGAAACATAAGCATGTCTTTGTTCATGCATAGGTAAAAAAATCTTCGTATTTATAAAACAAGAAGATAATAGTTGCAAAAACAAGGATAAAAGTATTGTCAAATTGATAATTTTAAAATTTACCACAGAATTATTAATTTTATTAATTTAATTCTATATTAAAGATAGTATTTTTCTTTTACAAACAATTTAAAGCATATGTATATATTCAGATAGATGTCATTATTAAAATAGTTTAAAATTATATAAATTGCTTTATATAAAAAATTTAAAACTATTTTTTTTCATTTTTTAATAAATCAAATTCAATGCCTAATTTATTGATTTTTTTTAAATTTAATTAAAAACAATGGTTTTGCACCAAACATTGTCAAAACCCTTTAGAAACTGCAATATGTATGAATTATCAGAAGTGCTCTTTGTTTTTCTTATATACGACACTTGGGCACAGCACACATAGGGAAAATAGGCTTTTCACCATTGAAACAAATGATAAGTAGATAAGATAAGATAAAACAAAAGATCACAACGTGGGTCTATTGGACTGAAAACTTATACCAAGAAGAAAGCAGACAAATGAAGCACCAAACAATATCTTAAAAAAATACTTTTAAACAGACAAATGGAACACCAAACAGTATCTAAAAAAATTACTTCTAAAGACGAATGAAATCAGACAAAGTCATGATTAAAATATTGCAATCCCTCAATACTGACAGCTATATTTCATTATCGGTCACCACCCCATATTTCATTGGTAACAACTCTAATTAATTCTATGTTTCGTCGTCAACTATATAGTCATTTTCGAAGAATTAAAACTATACTTAATCATGTCAATTATATTCCGAGTAGACATATATTGCCAAGCAGTGGCAGCATTTATACAGATAATTCTTCGTTTGCATCAAACCTAGTTATCATTTTGGACATGACGAGGCTTGACAGGCGTTATTTAAAAACCAAGCAGACCTCACAATCTCACACCAACAATAACAGTTATATCTTGATAACTCAAGAAAAGGATCATCATGGGAGCATTCAGCGCAAACTTGTTTGCTATGGTTATGTTATTGATTTTGTTTATAATGTCTCCCAGCTGCTACGCCCTCTCATGGGTAATCTTTACTGCTCTCTTCTTTATGAATTGCCCATTTGTTATCTTCTCACAACAAATTATATTACAATTGATTGTTTTGATACAAATTGCCTTGATTGGTTTATGTGGGTGTAGGGGGATTGCAGTACTACATGCAAATCCGAGCACTGTTCATGTGAGATAGCTCATCTCTATTCTTTTATCAGTTTATTTTTGCAATTTTCTATAGTTTTTTATTATCGTATTGTCCGATGCTTCGCTTAGATCTAATGAGTGTTAAGTGTTCCATTTATTTTCATGAGAGATGGATTCATGTGTGAATCACTGATAATCTTGATAGCAATATCATAAATAATGATCTGGTTAATTACTAACCACTTTGAATATCTGACTGATGTACAAATGTTATGGCAGTTGCACCATTGTTGAGGTATGGGAAATACTGTGGGATATTTTACAGTGGGTGCCCTGGAGAAGCTCCATGTGATGAGCTTGACAGTTGTTGTATGACTCACGACCATTGCATTGGAGATTCAAGCTATCTGAACGTGGAGTGCAATCAGGCTCTGCTTGATTGTGTTGCAGCTTACCAACAATCAGGAGCAGGGCAGTTCCCAGGGAATACCTGCGATATAAGTGATGTGGAGAACACCATTAATTATGCCATTCAAGCGGGTGTTTGGATTGGAGAAGGTATTGGCGACCCTCCTCCTTCTTCCTCTCTGGATCACTCCTTGCTTCCCACACCATCTCCTTCTCTTCCCTGATATCACTAGGGCTTCTACTTGCTTCTTAGATCAATTGCATTCTACTTCCTTCTTTGTATCTAGCTAGTGTGATAATAATGTTCCTCTACCCAAATTCCCTTGAGTTGGAGGACGTTAGAGCATTTCAAGTGGAGAAATATGATTAGAGATTTTTAGGGTTGGTTATGTTTTAGGTAGTATGTGTTTAATTTGGGCACTACAGATTGTGAGTTTAATTTCTGATTAGTTTCTAAAAGAGTGGGAATTTATTGTACATTCTTCAAAAGATTATAGAATAGTGGTCTTTGTTTGACCATCTTTTTATCTTTTAAGGTCAGGAAAATCAATTTTAGTTGGGGTATTAACTATGCTTCTTTAAATTTGACAGTGCAAATTATTGGTTTTCTTAAACTTGTTTCATGCTATCAAGATTTTATGTATATTTTTTTGTTTTGTCAATATTTGAAATCAAATTCTATGATATATAATAATAAGAATAGATAAAAAAGAAGAGAATTATTATTATTATAAATTCTAGAAATTTGTTGAATTTATTGTATCCTACCACTCAAAATCAATAGTACAATTTCTTTGAGTTAGAGTCAAAAAGAGCATTCCATGTACAGAAATATGATTAAAGATTTTTGGGTTTGGTTCATTCAATCTTTGCTATGTATTAGACAGTCAAACTGTTTCTTCAATTTTGATTTGTTAGTAGGGATATGAAGGTCTATTGCACATTGTTCAAGAAATTTATAAAGCAAATTTATCATAAATTTCAGGTTATTTGGCTAATCTTTCAACATATCTGAATAAATAATAATAATAATAATTAAATAATAATTGATAATTGATACCGATAATAATAATAATTATAATCGATAGTTGATACCAATAATTATTAGAAAAAATGACATTCAATATTTATGTTAAAAAATACACATAATTGATAATAAAAGGCATTCACATTGACTAAATCATCATAAAAAATACACATGATTATTTAAAACCATTATAAAAAATACACATAATTGTTAAAAGAGGGATAAAAATTTATTAAGACAAGAAGAGATACAAAATAGAGAGCTCTATAAGGAGCTCCTGTAACAAATAATTCGGAGGGTAATTGTCCTTATCTGTAACATTCCAATTCTGCACATGATCACAAGTCCATTTAGTCAATCAATTCACAACTTCATTCCACTCAAAAATATAGCCCTCTATGCCTTTTGTATTTAAGAGAGGTAATCCAAGTTCCAGTTTCCTATGTTTACATTAGAATCTATATCTGAATGTAGGCTTCTGCCTTCAGTTGTTATAGACATTTCATTTATTAGCATATACAAAAATAGTAGACATACCAATGCTCTACAATTCTTTAGAATGATTGAAAATTAATTTTAAAATAAAATTGCTAAGAATGGTGTGTAAACTAGTGAACTCCAAAAAAGACATCTAAAACTTACTGATATACATTATAACTTTTAAAACTTCTATATAATGGAAGTTAACTACATTATAGTTTATTGTCAGTCAGTGACAGACCAAAATAGTTAAATGTATCAAAGTTTATTGTCCGTCGTGACAAGACCAAAATGGCTTAACGTCGACAGCAGGGTTCGAACCTGCGCGGGCGAAGCCCAACAGACTTCAAGTCTGTCTCCTTAACCACTCGGACATATCGACTTGATAAAATCGTTTTCATTGTCGTCTTTCATATAAAAATTCAAAATATTTTATTCTAATTCGCAGCTGGAAATTGTATGCGTTTTCTATGTTTTATTTTTATACCTAAAACGTACCCTTTCTCAACAAGTCCTCGTGAACTTGCTTTGAGGACTATGTTGCTGAGTAGGAAACCATTACACTTGGATGTTCATGGTCTGTGTGTGACCGTCTGGCTTTTAGTGTGTTTTGACACACAAGGCAACGCCAAGAAGCTGATTGAAAACGATCGTTTTATTCTCTGGCACATGTGCCCATGGAAACGTTTACCTTTCATTACTTTTCATGTACAAACAAATTTTGTGTTTCAGAGCACAACATAGTCCAGTGAGAAAAGAGCATAAGAAAACAATGGTGGACATGAAAGAGAGGAAGAATGTGCAGTCCTACAATCTCCCTTTTTCAAGAATTCCTCCCATCTATTAGCTAAAATTATTCCTTCTATCTGTAATCCATAATCATTGCTTAGAATATAGCTGACTTAACAAACTATGGTATTCTAAAACTCCTAGAGATAATTTCTTTGTATTCTCTTGTACGATAATATCCACTCTTAAAGAAAAACTTAGTAATTGATGAATGCAATTTCATTGATTGTACCTATTTTCCTTAACTTGGTGGTAAATACATAGCTATTCATGGGATTGTCTCCATAATGTAAATGAGTTCCTATTCGAAAATAGATCATGTGAAAATACATCCTTTCTTTGTGTATTCTTTATAGAGACAATGATACAATATGTGACCATCAAGTTCCTAGCATAATGACTTGATATTATCTTTTTTCTTGATAATTCACATGGTGAATATCAAAGAATTGCTCCATTTGGTAAAAGATTTTTTCATCAAACAATAACAATATTTAGTGTGAAGGACTGATCCATACAATGATTGAAAATCATTAGAACTAACTCAAATGAAAATACATCTTTCCCCTTAGGACTCCTATTTCTTATTAACAAGGTCATGTGACTCCTCATTTTTCATCCCGAATTGGTGGGATGTTGACCATAAAAAAATACACCATCAAATTCTTGATATAACTTGTATTAGCCAACCATTACATCTAAGTTTTATCATAATAAATAAGATTAATTACTTTATCAATATGGTTTCCTTTTATGTATCTACTTACAGATTTGTTATCTTTATAAACAATCAATTCTCGATTTCCACATCCCCACTACTTATAGATTTTTTAGGCCTGAAAACATTCTCTAAACCTCTTGTTATAAGATCGATCGTATAATAATTTTATAAAAAGTTCACACAAAATCTGTCTAAATAATCTATTCTTTCTTACTTTGACTTTCAAGGTTTTGTCAATTCCCAAATAAATATTCATTAAATTAATGAATTTGACGAAAACTATAATCTTATTATTATTCCTCACATATGCCCCAAATACATTGAAAATATGAGTATAGACGTATCATTGTTTCCATTTTCATTTGTCCAAAAGTCAAGAAAAACATCATTAAATTTCAGCCCTAATAATAACTCGCTTAATTCTTCCCTAATTTATTTGAAATTTGTGTTGTCAACTTAAATTTGCACCTTAGTTTCTAACCAAAGATAATTCCTTCACGGTAACGTTCACTTGGGTCAACACATGCCTCTCTCGCTCTCAACTCTTGCCAGTTCAGCAGGGTCTTAGTTGATCTTCGACGCATGAATAGCTTGTGAAAGACTGTACCTCATTTTGAATTCAAAGAATTCTTTGAGTGACGTGCATCCCCAAGAATTCATTGAGCATCGATGATAAAAGTATGATGATTTTCAAGAAAACGTTGAATTTAGTCAGAAATGGCAGTCAACAAACATGGTATTGAAAATAAATTCCTCAGCATAGGCTACAAAGATAAATGACTCATCTTATTTGAGACAACAATTATATCTTGATAACTCAAGAAAAGGATCATAATGGGAGCATTCAGCGCAAACTTGTTTGCTATGGTTATGTTATTGATTTTGTTTATAATGTCTCCCAACTGCTACGCCCTCTCATGGGTAATCTTTACTGCTCTCTTCTTTATTGCCCATTTCTTATCTTCTCACAACAAATTATATTACACTCGATTGTTTTGATACAAATTGCCTTGTTTGGTTTATGTGGGTGTAGGGGGCTTGCAGTACTACATGCAAATCCAAGCACTGCAAATGTGAGATAGCTCATTTATATTCTTTTATCAGTTTGTTTTTGCAATTTTCTATAGTTTTTTTTATTATTGTTTGTGAATTCAATTATATGTGGTGTTTTAAATAACATTTTACATCACATTTATGAGAATGTTAGAAACTTCAAAGTGTAGAAATTGGTATAATGGTAGATCTAAAATGACTAAAAAGGATTTTGAAAGACGGAGAAGATGGGTCAGAGCTTATCAATATGTATTAAATCTCTTATGTCTTTTCTCCCTCGTCCATCTCTTTTTAGACTTTCTGGATTTGCAATTACCCAAACCTCTTCTTAGATGTGCAACTATTCTAATTTTCTATTTTATAGATCTTCAACTATTCTAATATTGTAGTACTCAAACTCTCTAAATCACTAAAATGTAATTCAAAACATTGATTGAGAAACATCTTCTACTTTTTCATTGATGAGCTTAAGGGGATTTCTAATGAATGGTTCATGAGGCACAATGCTTGGTGAAGGTTTTTCAAATGGGTTACAAGTGGGTGTAACCATGGAGGAAATTGATCTGTAGTTAAGCGTGTATAGTACTGGGATGAGTGACCTCCCCGGAAGTTCGGTGCTTCGCCTAGATTTAATGAGTGCTAAGTGTTCCATTTATTCTTATAAAAAATAGATTCATGTGTGAATCATTAAAAACTACACAGTTAAATCTTGATGACAGTATCATAAATATTAATCTCGTTAATTACTTTGAATATCTGACTGATGTACATATGTCATGGCAGTTGCACCATTGTTGAGGTATGGGAAATACTGTGGGATATTTTACAGTGGGTGCCCTAGAGAAGCTCCATGTGATGGGCTTGACAGCTGTTGTATGACTCACGACCATTGCATTGGAGATTCAAACTATCTGAACGTGAAGTGCAATCAGGCTCTGCTTGATTGTGTTGCAGCTTACCAAAAATCAAGAGAAGGGCAGTTCCCAGGGAATACTTGCGATATAAGAACTGTGGAGAACACCATTAATTACGCCATTGAAGCGGGTGTTTGGATTGGAGAAGGTATTGGCGACCATCCTTCTTCCTCTCTAAATCACTCCTTGCTTCCCACACCATCTCCTTCTCTTCCCTGATATCACTAGGGCTTCTACTTGCTTCCTAGATCAATTGCATTCTACTTGCGTCTTTGTATCTAGTTGCTGTGCTAATAATGTTCCTCTACACAAATTCCCTTTTGTTGGAGGGAGATAGTGGAGAAAAATGATATCGGATTTTTAGGGTCGGTTATGTTTTAGGTAGCCTGTGCATTTAATTTGGGTACTACAGATTGTGGGTTTAATTTCTGATTAGTTTCTATAAGAGTGGGAATTTGTTGTAAATTTTTCAAAGATTATTGAATAGTGGTCTTTTCTTTGACCATCTTTTATCTTATAAGGTCAGGAAAAATAAGAAAAACAATTTTAGTTGGTGTATTAACTATGTTTCTTTAAATTTAATAGTGCAAATTATTGTTTTTCTTAAACTGGTTTCATGCTATCAAGAATTTATGTATATTTTTTGTTTTGTCAATATTTGAAATCAAATTCTATGATTTATAATAAGAATAGATTAAAAAAAAGAGAATTATTATGATTATAAATTTTGGAAATTTGTTGAATTTGATTGTATCCTCCTACTCAAAATCAATAGTGCAATTTGTTTTCCCAACATTTTTCACGGAGAGTTTAATTATATTAATAAATTGAGAAGAGAAAATACTCAAGAAAATTCGAACTTCCTCTCTTCCCATACTTTTCTCTCTCCACGTACTAAAACTTTAGAGAGAAGTACGGGTTAAGGTTTTAAGTTAGAGTTTTCACTCTCTCTCCTCCCATTTTTCTCTCTCCACGTACTTTTCTCTCTCCACGTACTAGAACCTTTTAGAGAGAAGTACGGGTTAAGGTTTTGGGTTTGAGTTTCACTTTTTCTCTCTCCACGTATTAACATACTCTCTCTCCCTGTACTCTAACTTTTTGCCCTAATCTTAACCTTTACCAAAATATAAACGAGAACCAAAGTGTGTACATTCAAGCACACATGAGAGTGTCTTTGCATAAACAAGGGCAGTTTATGAGGTTAAAACACAATGGTGGCAGGGTGTGCAAAGATGTAGAAGCGGTTTATCCAAATCTCCATAAATCATTTCACACAATCCAAATCCTTTCAGGTCTGTTCCCAACTATGAGTTTATGAATATCCTCTATCATTTCTGCTCTGGAACTTTAGAATGCACAACATAGAGAAGAAGGAAGCCTGTTCGGTCATGAAAAGTCGGGCCAAATGAATCTACTGCTCATTTCTATCAATGCCCAAGAGCATTTCAAAAGAAAAATCTGGAGACGAAACGGCATGTAACTCACAACCGACCACGAATCTCAAGATTACTCCGAAAGAAAATCCTGCACATAAAGATAATGTTAAAAATGATATATGCATTTAGCAATCTCATTCTCTCAAAGTTCGATTAAATATGAAATTATTTAACCTTGCATGGCCTGTGGCTTCATCAACACAGACCTACGGCCTTACAAGCAAAAACCAGCATGCAAAACGCTGAAAATGATACCATATAATGAGCAGAATGAATAAATGATAGTTGCATGATGAGTACAGTTTGTTTTCCACTGCATAGTGTATGGTATTTTCAGTCTGCGTGAGACAGACTCTTCATTGAGTCAAAAGTGGACAGCGCCCAACAAAGCGCTTGGCTCAGGAAAGCTGTGCGTGGGGACTGGGGAAGATTTTGTGCACCCCACCATATTTAATATGCTTCTTGCGTGAAACGTGCCTGTTGCAAGACGTGATAAGTGCCAAGGCAATGGGTGTGACTTGTTTGACAAAATGCGTTGTCTCCAGGTTGTGGTGCCGTGAGCAGCATTAAGCATGAGAAGATTATGCACGAAAATGAATGTGCAGATCAAGAATAAGCCGCCCCCAACAAAGCATGAGCGTTGTCAAACAAAAATCGCAGCAAGACGTTCCAAGGCACCCGATACTATCAAAACGATGGTATTTCGGACCTGTCACGGCATAGCAATGGTATTATTATGCTCTTAAGCCGCATTTGGAGTTGAAAGACTGACAATGCATTCGAACGCTGAGTCTAGAATCACGTATGGAAACACAAGGCAATGGGTGCGACTTATTTGATGGAATGCGCGTTAGAGTGTAACTAAAACGTTTGATATAATTCTTCATCTCCAGCACTCAGGTAACCCTCGGCTTTTCTCACCCACGATATCCATAAGAAGAACTTCATGTCACTAATTAGTTCAAACAGTTGGCAAAGCAATGGAGCGAATACATTCAAAGCCAGTGTGCTTATGTGGTTCGACTGAAATATCATCAATTGGTCAGAATAAGCGCAGCGTATGAAAGGCATAAGGGCAGAGGTGCATGGACATATACAAGCACGTGACCATTGACTTCACATTATTACCAAAACAGCATTGACAAGTGATAATATGAGGTATAATTTTCAGGGTAAGGAACCTTTTGTAATACTGAAGAGCATGCTCCCCGAAATATCTGACACAAAGATGGGGCATTTAGAAATTGCAGACTTGTGGAAGATGATGATCAAAGAAGATAAATCACCCCTGGCACGTCGAACGCTGGAAAGTGGTCTGGCCCATGCAAGAGGACATCCGCTCGTAGTTCAATGTGTGAAATTGGTTTTAGAATGTATCAAGGCATATGATCAGAATTCGAGGGACATCAAGACTGCAGGAGGTGATATCGTAGCAAGGTTGGATCCCATATCTATATCCATCACTTTCAGACTGCCAGTAAGAGAGGAGTTCACAGAAATTTCTAAAGAAGGTGCCCAGGCTTATTTTCATCAGAATAAGAAAACTTGTCTCAATGTTATTGCTAAAAGTTGGCTCGATCAACCCAGACGAGGACAATCGCAGTTGCCCAGAATCTTACATAGGAATATCTTTAATGAAGACATTTCTGATATGATAGTTCTTCTCAATAGAGTGGTGGGAAATCAGATGGCTGAAGATTTTCAAGATTGGATGTTTTTGTATATTAATACCATCACCACTAGGAAACAGTTTATAGATTGGGGAGAAATGATCAACGATGCCCTCCATTACCAGTTGACAGGATTCAATGCAAATCAAGGATTTTACATGTCCTCATATCTAATGTACGCAATTGCAAGTATGAAGTCATGGCCCGGTCTAAATCCTTATGGGGAATATAGCTTAACCACTCAAATCTATAACTATTACCCCCAGCTGCAATTTAAACAAAGCAATGCACACTTCCGCAGGGTGAATGATGTTTTTTCTATGCTCACTGCTAGGGAACTACAAGGAAACATAGGGCTTCGAATTTCTCCCGAAGCGGCCAGTCTCATTAGTATTTATGGTAGCTTCTTCATACAATATCCTCGATTCACTTACATCCGCATTGGAGGTTTTCGAGATTGTCCTCTCATGTTGCCTGGCTTCGTAGATGATAAGTTGGTAATTTCAGAAGTCTGCAGGCAAATTGGTCAAGTAAACAAAAAGTGCAGGAACAAAAGATCAATCCCTTTCCCAATTGGCATTGGACATTACAGTTGTTCGTCTTCTTCGGATGCTCAAAATATTGAGAGATCCATGGTGAACATAACTCTACACTCTTTCTACAGTCGCTTTCCATTTGATAGTAGCGGGTATGTTAAAAATAACTTGGCACTTGGACCTGGCTATCTTCATTTCCCCACATTGGAAGATTATTGGGCTAATTGTGAGAATGATTTTGAAGTTAGAAAAAGGGACTGGATGAGATTTACAATACAACAAATCATTGATTACAAAATGGGATGGGATGTGACAGGCATAACGGAAGACGGGTCAGACTTGATTGATCCTTACTTCTTTGAGCGGATACAATTACTAGAATTGCCATATATCAATTGGTCGTTGCCAGAACTAAAAGACCTCAAGGAAAGGACTTTCTTTGTGATTCAACGAACTGAGACTTGGTTAAAGAATAAAGTCCAAGAAGCCAATACTACTAAGTCAACAGGAAGAAGTAGTGTAAATAATAATAATACCTCTCAAGAAGGAATATCAGTTTCAACCATTCCATCTTCTATTCCTACATCCTCAGGCTCTTTGCATAGCACACAAGGGGGAGATGATGGTGAAGATCCAGATAAACGAGTTGATCTAGCATCAGCATGTGAACTCAACATGGTTACCAGGAAGAAGAGATCAAAACCCAAGGAGAAGACCTTACAGCCAATTCAACAAATGATTGATGAAGCTCCTGAGATGAATACTTTACCATCATTTGTAGATGAGATGATTCAATCCATAGCATCTCCTACACGTTCGTTGTCTCCCGAAAGCACAGAAGCAATCCAAGAGGAGCCAGTTGTAGAAAATGTGCATAACTTGAACTTATCATCTATAGTCTTGCAACTTCCTTCAGTAATTAGTCCATCTGCTAGTATCTCAACATCTTGGTTACAACAGAGTTTGGAGAGAAAGAAGAAAAGAATGATTCAATTGGAAGCGCCCAATCTAGATGTTGTAGCTGACTTGATGCACAAAAGTACAAAGATAAAGAAGACTAAAATGGATTCCAGACTAGCAGTGAGCCCCACTACAGGTAATTTATCTGTTGAAATTGCACAACCAATCATGGAAAAGAACATAAATGAGGCAAATGAATCTGACTTTAGCATCACTAAAGTAGATCTAGGCCGGACTACCCGTGAAGGGAAAGAACACAATTTTCAAGTGTCAGCTGCTGTCCTAATAGAGCAATCAAGGAGAGATAAGCAAGTTAAGAACCAAATCAAGTGTCAAGTCCAAGCTCTTTCTTCATGCATCAAATCAATGGTTAGTGACTCCTTTCCAAGCCCTATTTCATCCATAGAAATTATAGAAGATCCGGAGAAGATGTTTGATGAAGAAACCATTCGAAACGTAGGAGAATGCCAAACTTATGGTAAGATGGTGAAAGCATGGGTACAAAGCATGAAAGAACAGGCATCAGGCTTATTTCGAGATGTTCAAGGTATATTCACCAAAGTGGATCATATACAACGAAGCATTCAAAAAGAACTGACAACTCTCAAGGAACAACGAACATTCTGGAAAGAAATTGATGCCAATTTAGTAGAAATTAAAGGCATGGACAGCAATATAGTCAAGTCACTAAAGTTAATCAGCACTAGAGAAGAAGAGCAAATTGATATATGGCTGGAAAATATCCGGTGGAAGAATGATAGTATGAATGAACAATTGAGTGAAGGAGAACAATTCTTAAACTCGTGCAAGTTACTGAAAAAGAAAGCCTTGGGGGATATACCGATGATCGTAGAAGGTATTCCTATTAGTGAGCACACTCAAAATCCAGACATATCTTCCATTTTGTAATGCATAGAGACAAAAATCAGCACCGAACTTGGCAGTAAACAAAGTTCAGATGCTAGTGTTATGATGAGATTGAGCAGTCTCTCAGTAGCATTGAACTCTTGTACTCAAAACTTGTCAAGTTGTGTTACAGAATTGGATGAAATTAGAAAGAGACATGAGCTGTGTAAGCTGAAGATGCACAATTTAATCGTCATTAAGAACAAAACTTTGGCTCAAGTCATCAAATCATTCAGAGCATACAAGGCAAACTTGACTCAGTTGTTGGTAGCGCCTACAGATCAAGGAGCAAATTCAAAGAATTAAAAGTTAGAAGTATTTCTATCCAAAGTTGTCTTAGAATTTTGTTGATGTATTTTGTAAGAAGGTCAACTTTAGAATTAACTCTAGTTTTCATTTTTCTAACCATAGTTAAGCTTCAAGGGTTACAGTTGGTTATGAATCGTCTTCAAGTAGTCCAAACTCTAACTTTTTGGGTAGTTATGAACCCGAAAAGTTGGTTATTCTAGATTGGCTATAAATTCCTAGAGATCAATGTAATAAGGGACTTTTGGACTTGGATAAAGGGGGGAACACTGATGCTCTGATCATAAAGCAATTTTTGGAAAGTGGGTACAATTGTTGTTTTTGTGTAATCAGTTATTTCTTTCTTTCTTGGTGCAAAAAATAAAAGAAAGTACATTTAGCGTTCTCTCTCCAAGGAATCTGGACTGTTAAAGTGTTGATTCACCTATGATTACTTTCATGGTATGATGCAAGTATTTGTGGATGTTTGAATTAGCATTGTGTTGGTGAAAGTTCTCAAGCGTAGTCCTTGATAGCTCTCATTAATAGTTTACGTCATTTTATGAAAACGTTGAAGGCGTGTGGTGCATTCGCTATCAATGGTTTTCCGTCCTATTTTCTAAGTTCTTCTTATCCTTTTTGAAAAATCTAAAATTTCATCTTACAAGGGAGCTGCCCCTCTAAACGCAGAGGAAGGCCGGATATCAAGGGCCTATCCAACTGTTGTAAACAATTTGCCACATACACTCCGTTGGGCAATTTCTTTACTGACAAATCTGTTTACCAACACAATTTTAGTGCATTTTCTTTGAGTTGGAGTCAAAAAGAGCATTCGATGTAAAGGAAATACGATTAAAGATCTTTGGGTTTGGTTCATTCAATCTTTACTATGTATTAGACAGTTCAGATTGTCCCTTCAATTTTGATTTGTTAGTAGGTATATGAAGGTCTATTGCACATTGTTCAAGAAATTATAGAGCAACTTTATCATAAATCTCAGATTGTTTGGCAAATCTTTCAACATATCTGAATAAATAACAATAATAGATAATTGATACCGATAATTATTAGAGAAAATGACATTTGATATTTATGTTAAAAAATATAAATGATTGATAATAAAAGGCATTCACATTGACCAAATCCTCATATAAAATACACATAATTGTTAAAAGTCGTCATTAAAAATATACATAATTATTGAAAGAGGGATAAAAAAATTATTAAGACAAGAAGAGATACAAAAAGGAGAGCTGATCAACAAGATCATCAAACTCACAAGATAATTCGGAGGGTGATTGCTCCCTATCTGTAACATTCGAATCCTGCACATAATCAGAAGTCCATTTAATCAAGCAATTCACAACTCCATTCCACTCCTTAGGAATGTAAGTAAAACAAACCTACTGGAAGAGTACTACAAATCTCAAAATGTAGATATTTGCACATCATTTGTTAAAAATAAAGCTCCCTATGCCATTTGTATTTAAGAAAGGTAATCCAAGTTCCAATTTCTTCTGTTTATGTTAGAATCTACATCTGAATGTAGGCTTCTGCTTTTGGTTGTTATAGATATTTCATTTATTAATATATACAAAAATAGTAGATATACCAGTGCTCGATTGAAAATTAGTTTTAAAATAAAATTGCTAAGAATGGTGTTTAAACAGAATCTCTACCCTAGTGAGCTCCAAAATACATTATAAGTTTTAAAACTTCTATATAATAGAAGTTAAATACATTTCAGTTTACTGTCTGTCGGTGACAAGACAAAAATAGTTAAAAATATATTATAGTTTATTGTCAGTGGTGATAATACGAAAATGGTTAACGTCGACAGCAGGGTTCGAACCTGCGCGGGCGCAACCCAACAGATTTCAAGTCTGTCTCCTTGACCACTCGGACATATCGACTTATGAGTTTTAAGTGTATTGTTCACTTTCACCTAAAAATTCAAAACAGTTTATTCTAATTGGCAACTGGAAATTGTATGCGTTTTCTTTGTTTTATTTTTATACCTAAAGCGTACCCTTTCTCAACGAGTCTTCGTGAACTTGCTTTGAGGAAAATGTTGCTTGATAAGGAAACCATTACAATCTCCTTTTTTTAAAGAATTCCTCCAATCAGCTAAATATATTTCTACTATGTACAATCCATAATCGTTGCTTAGGATGTAGAACTTAACAAACTATGTGTACCTCATATGTAATGTGGTATTCAAAAACTCCTAGAAATAATTCTTTTTTATTTTGTTGTACGATAAGGGTCCATTTGGTTGTGGGAATAGGAATAGCTATTCTAGAGTACGTATTCTACAATAGAAAATGGGGCTACATATTCATGTTCTCTGTTTCCCTTTTTTCTATTATTCGGACCCTGTAGGGGTAGGGGCCCTTTATAATATAGGGAGCCCCTACAATTTTATAGGACTCCACATTATATAGGGAATCTGTTCCCCTTTTAGATTATTCACATCAGCAACCTTGCCGCCTACTATTATAAGGCCTATGGACTGATCAAGATGTGTGAGAAGGATCTTCAAAAAAAGAGAAGGATCTTTCTTGCTGCTCGACTCACGCTGACATGACTGTCAAACCTACCGGGGATTAGAAGACCCAATATTTGATGGGGAATTTGCAGACCCCAAAATTTATGTTTTCTAAAATAAATAAAAGTGGAATACGAATACATATTCTAATAGCACCTATTTGGGTGGAATTGCAAAACCTCATTTTTGGGCCAAAATTGGAATACGTATTCCTATTTTACTTTGTATTCCAATTTCGATTTGGTGCATCCAAACGAAGAATTCAAAATTTTAAGAATTTACATATGCCTATTCCACTTGTATTCTCGTTGCCAAACAGGGCCTAATATCCATGCTTAAAGAAAAACTTTGTAATTGACGAATGGGATTTTATTGATTGTACCTATATTTCTTAACTTGGTCTAAATTGGCCAATGTAGCTATTCATGGGATTGTCTCCATGATGTAAGTGAGTTCCTCTTAGAAATAGATCATGTGAAAATACATCCTTTCTTTTTCTATTCTTCATAGAGAAACTAATACAATATGAGACCATCAAGTTCTAAGCATAATGATTTGATATTATCTTTTTTCTTGTTAAGGCACATGGTGAATATCAAAGAATTGCTCCATTTGGTAAAACATTTCTTCATCAAACATTTTATAACAATATTTAGTGTGAAGGATTGATCCACAAAATGTTTGTCCATCATTAGAACTAACTCAAATGAAAATGCATCCTTCCCCTAACAATTCCTATTTCTTGTTAGCTAGGTCATGTGACTCCTCATTTTCATTCGGAATTGGTGGAAAGTTGGCCATAAAAAAAATACACCATCAAATTCTTGATATTACTTGTATTAGCCAACCATTACATATAAGCTTTATCATAATAAATAATATTAATTACTTTATCAAAATGGTTTCCTTTTATGTATCTACTTATAGATTTGTTATCTTTATAAACAATCAATTCTCAATTTCCACATCCCCACTACTTATAAAAAAATTTAGGTTTGAAAACATTCTCTAAACCTATTATAAGATCGGTCATGTAATAATTTTATAAAAAAATCACACAAAATCTGTCTTTAAAATAATCTAATTTTTTTTACTTTAACTTACAAGGGATTTTTGTCAATTTTCAAATAAATATTCATTACATTAGTGAATTTGATGAAAACTATAATCTTATTATTATTCGTCAGGTATGCCCCAAATGCATTCAAAATATGAGTATAGACATATCATTGTTTTCCTTTTATTTGTCCAAAAGTCAAGAAAAATATCATTATATTTCAGCCCTAAGGAATAAAATGGAAAAAACTATAACAATGTAATATTAACTTGATTCATTCTTCCCTAGTCTATTTGAAAGGTGAACTATAAACTTAAATTTACACCTTAGTAAAGAAAAGAACTTCTTGCCAAAGATAATTCCTTCATGGTAACCTTCACTTGCAGATGACACGTGTCGCTATGGTAGATAATTTTTGTGCACCTTTGCTTTGTTTCCCAACCTCCCCTATTGGGTCACCACATGTCTCTCTCACTCTCAACTATTTTTTTGTTTATTATAACAGTGTGAGTTTTGAACTTAATACCTCTCAACTCTTGCTAATGAAGCATGGTAGAAAGAAAAGGGTGGTTCCCACTAACAATCTATCTTCTCTGCACATGTCCAACAAGAACCTTTCATCCCATAGGCCAAAAGAATGCACCTCATTTTGAATTCAAAGAATTATTTGAGTGACATGCATCCCCAAGAAGTGGTCATCTTTAGAGTACATCTACACACTATAAGAGTTCATGGAGCGTTGATGATAAAAGTATGATGATTTTCAAGAAAAGGTTACATTTAGTCAAAAGTGGTAGTCAAAAAACATGGGTCTAAAAATAAATTCCTCAGTATAGGCTGAAAAGATAAATGACTCATCTTTTAGGAGACAACAATGATAGATACTTATCAGTTCTATTAAGGTGCTAGTATCATTCTCATGACTATGGTTCATTTTCAAAATCACAATTTTTCCTCCTCTCTAGGGCCATATACACTCACCTCATCCAAAAGAAAGAAGGTCTTAAAACTCTAAAAAGGAGAAGGAGAACAAGCAAGATAATGAATAAGAGGATTACGATGCCTTTTCTCCCTTGGAAGTTCAGTTGGAGTTAATGCAAACATTCTTGCATCTACCTAATCACACATGCTACTACTCTTCCTAGGTTGTAACTTTGTCCCAAGAATTATGAATAATATTGATTGTGCACTTGGCCCTTTGATTTATTTTGTGATTTGATTCACTTTGTATAGTTTAAGTGCAAAAAAAGCTTTACATTATCTTCTAAGATATTTATTTCCACACAGATTATGCATGTGTTTCTTCTCTATTCATGAAATGGATGCTCTATAATGCCTACCCCTAGTTGAATTTTCTGTTAAATTTCCAAATTCTTTTAGGCCCATTTTATGATTGCTTCATGTTTAGTGGTACTTGGTTGCCAGATTTGATTAGATGTTATTTCTTACTTAGCTGATTTATGTGATGAGTTAATTGGTTATTTCATGTGTTCATGATTACTTTGATGGTGATATATGTATGGTCATTTAGTGATTTTTGTTATCTCATGGTGTTAGTTAGATGAATGATTTATGTGCAGTTATATGGATACTTACCTCATGCTTGCATGTATATGGTGTACCTATATGTTTTACTTTATGTTGTAGTCACCTACTAGTCGAGATCTACTCGATGTATCATTCCTCACCATTGCATGTCTAGTTTAGATAATATGTGTATGTACATGCATGAATTTTATGCAGATTGTAGGTACTAGTTATCGACTTCCCAGAATTGCCAAGATGAGCATACCCTATCACAGTATCTCATTGGTATAAGTGGGGAGATAATTCTTGAGTCCCTAACCTAAGCCAATTGTCCTAGAAAGAAGGAAAAGTATCTGAGTTGTTTATCTGTCTAAATTCGTCAAGTGAAGTGAATTGGTGATTTTGACCCTAGAGTTTGATTATGTTATATCTTTAGTTCAATTATTGTATTTAGTTTTGTGGGTCTGGTGCGATTTTTAGTTGTAATTAAATCAAATTAAAAGATAAATTAATGAGTTAATTTAAAGGAAATTTTATAAAGAAAAATCAATATTTAATTAATTGAGAAATAAATTAAATAAAGGAATTAAATTTTTTTTTTAAATTAAGTTCTAATTTTGGCATTTTATTTTTATTTTATTTAATAAAAAATTATTTAGGATTTTTATTTTAATAATAAACTCTAAATAATATTATTAGTTGAATTAATAATTATTATATTAAAAACGTCTCGAATGATTTAATAAGAGAGAGAAAGCATTAATTTAATAAAGTTTATTTTAATTAAATTGCAAAAAGTTGTGCATGAAATTAAATTATAATAAAATAATAAAGGAAAAAGGGTTTTCGCATGATTGCACAATCGAAGCCCTAATTTGGGGAAAAACTCTTTACTATGAATTTAGAGCTCATTTCTCCACACATGGGTTTGGAGGAGCCAATTTCCAAGAAGAGGGTTTCAAAGGAAAAAAGAAATGCTTGCAAAATTTGTGCAATCAATTTTTTAGCATCAGATCCAAGTAGGATCTTGTGGGTTTGTGTAATAGTTGCTCATTTTTTGATTTCTCTGTCTTCTTCGTGTTTGTGAATCTATTTTTTGAATTCAATTGGGTTGAAACCCTTGTATGTGATTTATGATTCTTCATTTGAGAAACCTTTGTATATGAATTGAGAATCTAAAACTTCTTGTGTTTCTATCATTTTTTCGTTTCTAGATCATCTATAAACAAATGAAGATTGAAACCCTTATTTATGAATTCTAGTGTTCTTCATTTTCAAAAGCATCTATGAATGAATTTAAGATCTAAAACCCTCATTTGATTTAAATTAGGTGATTGATAATCGATTTCTTAAATTTAGGATGTGGGTTTTGAAAAGAAAACCAATTTTGTTTTATAGATTTTGACCATTTGATTCAGGTTTCTATACTAGGTCTATATTGGAAAATTTATCACATATATATATAATACTATGTAATTACATTATTAAATAATTAGAAAAATGAATTGTGGGGGGGGGGGAGATGTTTATATAAAATTAAATATGTTAGTGGTGGGTGGGGACACCAACCCCCCACCCACCTTTCTTTTCTTTCCCTGACGGTGCTTTTATGGGTTATGGGCGGTACTACTGCTATCATAGCAGGTACAATAGTACCTGCTATGGGCACAATAATCTATTGTGGCAGTGTGTATATTGGTCAACGGGCCTAAAACGTTGAAATATATTTTTATTTTTTTAAATTTAATGTTATTAAATTTTAATTTAATAATATTTTGTTATATTAGTTTTCTAATCAATTTAAATTTATTAAATTTTAATAATTTAATAAAAAAATTATTTATAGTTTTGTTAATTAATTTTTGAATTAAGGAAGTTTGTTTATTATTATTTTATTAATAGATAGTTATAATCTTTAATAATTTAATGATTCTTGATTAAATTTTAATAATATTTAATTAAAGTCTTTAATTAAATTATTTATTTTGGAAAGTAAATTTTCTAATTATGAATTGAGGAAAATTGGTAAATTTGGGTTTCTGATGAGAGTTCAATGTCATGTTTAATTGACTTCTAATAAGATTTATGAATCTTTTATTCTTATGAACTCGGAAACATTAGCAAATCAACACTAGGGAATTTTTATGATTCAAAAAACTTAGTAATTATAATACTTTGAGAAGATGAAAATATGAACCCTAATTGTAATTGAAAATCCTATAAACTGTAATGCTTAGAAACAAGAACTAAACCCTGGTTGTTTACTGAACTCTTATGTTTGAATAAAACCTAATGAACTATGAAAAAACAAATGTTTAAAAGACCCTAATGAGATGTGTATGGTTTTACATTTGGGGTTTTATGTTTAAAAGATTTTTAATGATTTATTGAGAGTTGAGACTTGTGTCGACTCGAGAACGTTAGCAAACTTGTGACTTGAAAATGTAATGGAAAACTTGAAAACCTATAAGTGAAAATTAAACTTTGTGTTTACAAAACCTAATGAATTATGAAAGTAACATTGTATGACACTTAAAGTGATGTGTGGTCTATTGATGTTAGGTTCGGGTTGGCTTAGCACTTTGACCAGTCAGCATGTTTGCCAGAGGCTTGGGGATTTTGTTTTGTGATGATGTTATGTATATGATTTTCTATACCTGACCATGGTAACGTGTCATGTGTGTTCTATGATGAGTTTGATTAGATTTTTTGTTGTACTTTCTAGTTTCTTGTATAAACTAAGGTGAATGGTATGACTTTTCTGGTATAACCTTTGAGTCTTCGATCAATTATCTTCGGATTACTTTCCAGTTTCTTGTTTAGGACCAACGTGATTATTGTGATTTATTTTTGGGGTATGTGGACCAAGTTGTGGTGCCAAAAGGGGGGTATAAGTGGACACCTATTTTCTAAAATAAGCAATTTCTGAACTTCAACAAGAATTTGAAGATGGTTACGCTCAAAATTTTAAGATATGACAAAAACAAAAGTAGTAGTCCTTTGAATCTAGTTTCTAAACTACTATTTTTTTTCCAAAATAGTTTAGTTTTAGGTCCTCAAAAAAGGGGGCCACAAAATTAAAGTGGTACTATTTATTCCAAAAAACCATAACACAGTACAAAGTGTGGCCCCCCTAAAATTTTAACTTTTTTTTTGAAATTCTTTAATCGCTCTGGTCAAAAGTTACTTAACACTATGTAGTTTATCCCAGATATTTCGAGTAATTTTATAATGGGTATTTTTTTAAAATAAATTTTTTAACTAGACACATCCCAAAAACATGAAATATATGGGTGCTCCCCTGGAAATGATTGAAAACTAATCTAAAATCAAAACTTTTTTTTCTCAAAGTGTGTAGAATGAAGTCTAGTTTCTAAAAAACTAAGTTGATGCAAAATTTGATGAACGAGCTAAAATCTATGGCCCAATTAGTACATGTTGGTTTTTGACAAAAAATGGACATACATTCAAAAGAAATTATAGATGAAAAGCTTGAAATAGTTCAAATAAAAAATAAATTATATGGTTATATAGCTAACATAGAGACCAACAATTTCATATAACCTGATCTTATCGATGCTCAACCACGAGGAATCTTGAAGGAGAGCACATAAGAAAAATTAATCTTTTTTTGTACGTTTGCAGTAAAACACATCTCAAACCAGTTTATAGACTCCAAACCTTTGGGTTGGATCCGCAAGACAAAACCAAGCCTTAGGCTTCATAGAATGCAAAGGTTTGAATAGCATGTATGTCCTATAACATGCATGTGTTATAGCACACACACACTATTTAAAGCTTTTTAAATTTGGGTCTTAATAGCGCATGTGTGATTTAGTGTGCACACACTATTGAGACCTAAATGGTGCATAGAGAGGAAAGAAGAGAGGCAAAGCAAGAGTGAGAGAGAGGGTGTGTGTGTGTGTGTGTGTGTGTGTGTGTGTGTGTGTGTGTGTGTGTGTGTGTGTGTGTGTGTGTGAGAGAGAGAGAGAGAGAGAGAGTAGGGGATGGGAGAGAGAGTAGGGGTGGCAGAGAGAGTACAGGATGGGAGAGAGAGGAAGTGTGTGAGAGAGTAAGGGTGGAAAAGAGAGAGCACAGGATGGGAGAGAGAAATTGAGAGTAGGGGATGGGAGAGAGAGAGTAGGGGTGGCAGAGAGAGTACAAGATGGGAGAAAGAGAGAGAGAGAGAGAGATTGAGAGTAGGGGATGGTAGAGAGAGAGTAGGCAGTGGGAGAGGGAGCAAGAAAGGGAGGGAGGGAGGGGGGGAGGGAGAGAGAGAGAGAGAGAGAGAGAGAGAGAGAGAGAGAGAGAGAGAGAGAGAGAAGAGGAGGATGGGAGTGTGTGAGAGAGAGAGTAGGGCATGGGAGAGAGTGTGAGAGTGTGAGAGTGAGTAGGGGTGGCAGAGAGAGAAAGTAGGGGATGGGAGAGGGGAGAGAGAGTAGGGGATGGGGGGGAGAGTGAGAGAGAGATAGTAGGTGGTGGGAGAGGGAGTGGGAGATGGAGAGAGGGGGGGGATGGGAGTGTGTGAGAGTTCTAGAGAGTAGGAGATGGGAGAGGAGAGAGAGGGGGGGATGGGAGAGTGTGGGTGTGTGAAAGAGTGAGAGTAGGGGATGGGAGAGGGGAGACAGGGGGGATGGGAGTGTGTGGGTGTGTGAAAGAGAGAGAGTAGGGGATAGGAAAGGGGAAAGAGAGAGAGTAGGTGGTGGGAGAGGGAGAGGGAGAGAGAGAGAGAGAGGGGGGGAATGGGAATGTGTGTAAGAGAGAGAGTGTGAGAGGGAGTAGGGGGTGGCAAAGAGAGTACAAGATGGGGGGGAGAGAGAGTGAGAGTAGGGGATGGGAGAGAGTGTGAGAGAGTAGGGCATGGGAGAGAGAGTGCGAGTAGGGGATGGGAGAGAGAGAGAGAGTAAAGAGAGAGATAGAGATAGTAGGTGGTGGGAGAGGGAGTGAGAGAGGGAGAGAGGGGGGATGGGAGTGTGTATGAGAGATCTAGAGAGTAGGGGATGGGAGAGGAGAGAGAGGGGATGATGGGAGTGTGTGTCTGTGAAAACAAAGAGTAGGGGATGGGAGAGGGGGGAGAGAGAGAGAGAGTAGTGGATGGGAGAGAGAGAGTAGGTGGTGGGAGAGGGAGTGGAAGAGGGAGAGAGAGGGGAGATGATAGTGTGTAAGAGAGAGAGAGAGTAGGGGATGGGAGAGAGTGTGAGAGAGAGTGAGAGAGAGTAGGGGGTGGCAGAGAGAGAGAGAGAGAGTGAGATGGGAGAGAGTGTGAGAGTAGGGGATGGGAGAGAGTGTGAGAGAGAGTAGGGGATGGGAGAGAGAGAGAGAGAGAGTAGGGGATGGGAGAGAGAGTAGAGAGGGAGAGAGAGTGAGAGAGAGATAGTAGGCAGTGGAAGAGGGAGTGGGAGAGGGGGAGAGAGAGGGGGCATGGGAGTGTGTGTGAGAGATCTATAGAGTAGGGGATGGAAGAGGAGAGAGAGAGTGAGAGAGAGAAGGGGATGGGAGACCTAAGAGAGAGTGAGAGAGAGTAGGTTATGCGACAGAGAGAAAGAGAGTGAGAGAGAGAGTAGGTGAGTGGAGAGGGAGTAGGAGAGCAAGAGTGAGAGAGTAGGGGATGGGAGAGAGAGAATAGGTAGTGGGAGAGGGAGAGAGAAGGGGATGGGAGTTTGAGAGAGAGAAAGTAGGGGGTGAGAGAGGAGAGAGGGTGAGAGAGAGTAGGGGATGGGAGAGAGAGAGAGAGTAGAAAGTGGGAGATGGAAAGTGAGAGAGAGAGTAGGGGATGGGAGAGGGGAGGGAGAGTGGGGAGGGAGGGAGGGAGAGAGAGAGAGAGAGAGTAGTAGATGGGAAAGGGGAGAGAGAGAGTGGCCTTAGAGAGAGGGGGGATGGGAGTGTGTGAGATAGAGAGATTAGTGGATGGAAGAGGAGAGAGGGTGAGAGAGAGTAGGCAGTGGGAGAGGGAGAGTGAGAGAGAGTAGGGGATGGAAGAGGAGAGAGAGTGAGAGAGCGAGTAGGGGATAGGAGAGGAGAGAGAGAGAGAGTAGGGGATGGGAGAGAATAGAGAGTGAGAGAGTAGGGGATGAAAGAGAGAGAGTGAGAGAGACTAGGCGATGAGAGAGGGAGGAGGAGAGGGAGAGTGAGAGAGAGTAGGGGATAGGAGAGGGGAGAGAGACTGAGAGAGTAGGGAGAGAGAGTAGGGGATGGGGGATGGTGAGATTGGGAGAGATGTATTTTCACATAGTGCATACATGCTATAGTGCATGCACACTATGTGAAATCACAAAAAAATGGTCATAAAGCAAGTTTGGATCCCTTTTGATCCATATTTTTCTTTTTGTCTGTTGTGCATTCTGTTGTTCTGACAAAAAACATGGGTTTCAAGCTATTGAAAGTTAGCAAACACTATTTGAAGACTTTTTGAAGCTAGCAAACACCAAATTCAATCATTGGATATGCTATTTGAAGGCTTTTTGAATATTCTTTCTATAGAAAAGGTTAGTGTAGTCTTTTTTTAAAATTGTTTGTTGATATATAGAGACAAATTTGATTATAATTTGACATGTTGTTTAATATATAGTAAATTCATTGAAATTTGTATGTTTGAATGAATTGTTATTTGGAAATGGTTAGAAATTTGGCAAGTTGTTTGATATATATTGTATATTCGTTGAAATAATTGTAATTTTTATATGTATTTGAATGATTTGTAATTTACAAATTGTAAGTAATTTAGATGTTTGAATAATTTGACATGTAGAAATCATCATCATGCCAAGGAAGAAACCAAAAACTCAAATAAATGAAAAGAGGGAGAGAGATTTGGAAATTAAAAGAGATAAAATGAAACTACTATGTGAACAAAGAAAATTGCAAAGCAATAATAAAGAATTGACTTTCGAAGAGGAACAAGAACCAATGATACAAAGAGGCAAAGAGGAAGAATTGGAAAGACAAAGAGAACAAAAGAGATTGTTACACTCAAGAAGACAGTTGAATTGTAAAGCTACACTATCTTCCAATGTTGGAGTCATATCATCCTATCATGTTGAAGAGATGCTAATTTGTAGATCCGATGATGTACACACTCCATCATGTCATGTTGAAGGCACAATATCAACATATCAAGTAGGTGATATTTCATCTTTTGCATCTTATTGTCAAGGCACATCATCTTCGGTTCAAGGTACGCAAAACACTCAACCTTATGTTGATGTTCAAAATGTTGAGGGAATAGAAGAGATTATAACACCTTCTAGAATTCATTTTAGAAGACCGAAATATTTGATTGATATTGATACTAACATTTTGACATCAATGTCTGACAAGATTAGCAAGCGTACTTGTCAAAGAAAATTTAATTGTATGTGGAGATTATTCTTTGAAGAATTAAATATTATAGGTCAATGCCAATTATTTGTTAAAATAATGGTGAATTTAAAATTTAGGCCTATCATGAAAATTCTTGGGCTAAGAATGATGGACAATTCAAATGAAAAAATTATTGTAAAGAATTTAATGAGTGCTTATGACAAAGTGGGTTCTAAATCATACACCAAAGATAGTAATATCACATGACGAGTACTTGCATGAACAATAGTAAGTACCCAAATGAAGAAAGCTTGACTCGTGAGAAAGACAAGAAAAATATTAAAAATTGGTAGAGGTACTCTAAGGAGAGCCATGCTAAGGCGTGAGAAATTGGAAGATCCAACAAAGAATGAGTTATGGACATTTAGCGGTAGACTACCACAAAAGGATAAAGAAATTAGTGAAGCTTTGAAATCATTGATCGAAGATTTTTGAAAAAATAACACATGTTTCCCCTAATCAAAGAGATGTTGTAAAAAGGAGGATTGGTGGCCAAAATCATGACCCACATGTGAAACATTTTTTGGACTCAACTTAGACACAATTTTTTGCAAAAATTATTCGTATGTATCCTCAAATTCAAATAAGTCAAAGATTTTTTTTTTATGAGTAAAATTTTTTATGTGAATATAAATCACACATGCACAACTTGTTGTTGTAGGATACATATTGAATTTTCTAACCATTTTGATGTTTTTAGGCATATATGTGTGTTTTTGCATTTTGAATTTGTTTTGCAGGATTGTGACATGAATGAGCCACTAAGATCTTCAAGGGAATTCATATCCAACATTTTATGTGAAATAAGGGATGGCCAAAAATTTTACAAGACATTATGCTTGGATGGTATATCCTTATTTTGTGGTTCTTTGCAACTTTTATCAATTTGTGAACATATGGATAGTACACATGCAATTGGAAATGAAATAGTAGATTACGAAAAATTTAAGATAGTGACATATACTCTAAAAGATGGGAAACAAGGTAAAAGATGTGATTGTTGGAATATGATTTAAAAAATCATTGTTGAAGAAGGAGAATGTTGATAAATAATATTTTCAATCATTGTTTTCTCACTGATGTCAAACCTGCTATTTGTTGGAATGACAATTGCTTATATGATCCAAGTACTATCACTTAGTTGATTAATGAGGAGTTAATCAATAAGATGTAACAAACGCACCTAAAAAAAAGTTGAGTTATAATGTTGTAATAAAGTACAAGGATCAGTTAAGACATTGATAAAATGATGTATTAATAATATACTGAAAGATATAGAGGTTATTCATACTTAGAAATATTAGAAGAATAAGTTGTAACAAGGTTGTCTGCAAGGCTTGATTGCAAAGCTTGACTAAATTCATTAGTGGGTGCTAAGAAAGTTAGTTCATGCTGAGCAGATTTTCAATTAGTGCCAAGATAATTCAAAATCTAGTGTGTGCCAAGTAAAAGTGGTCAAGTGTCAAGCAAACAGTAGGTGTTGAGCAAAGGAAAATGTAATAGGTGCTAAGTGTAGACACCTAAAATCCTTTAGAAAATAAAGTATTTTTATTTTCTAAAAAAGTCCTGATGACATCATCATTTATTAATTAATTAATTATTTAATTAATTAATTAATTTTTATGTCATTAAATCCCTTTATCTTAATTAAAAATATTTAATTAAGGAATCCCTCCCAAAAATGTTTAAATCTTATTTAAACATTATTTCCTTATTTATTAATTATTTAATTAATAAATTGACCAAAAATCCTAAAATAAATAAAAAATTTATTTTTTGCCCAAAACTTGGCCAATTTCCTTAAGACCACTAACCTCTTCCAAAATCTTCTAATCCTTCTTTAATTTCGATTAAAGGCTAATCTCATCATTTTCTACCCTTAATCCCAACTCAAAATATTTAATTAAGATTAAATATTAACCCTCATATTTATTAATTATGTTTTAATAAATATCTCCTCAACCCAAACCCTTGAGATGAATAAACTTTATTTATCCTCAAAACCTTATGAAGTTCTAGACTCTTCTAGAAGGACTTTATCCTCTTCCTAATCCTATCTCTAAACCCCCTTTTTAGCTTAATCCACCCCATCCACCCATACTAACCAAGTTTAGCTACTAACTCACCCACCCTCATTAAATGCCATCCACTTGCATATCTCTAACATCCCTAATCTAATCCTAAACCCAAGCCTAATCCCTCCCTAACCTTGTCACATTCCTTAAGCAAGCTTAAGACTTTCCTAAGCCAAGCAAAGTCAACAATCTCAACTCCCTCCAAAATATCCCAACCACCCAACCATAAATGCTCTTACAAGGCCATAAAGACTCTTACAAGCCTATTCATTTCTCTTACAAGCCATTTATGAAGGGTCTTTATGAAGATATTATCCCTTGAGCCTCCTTTGTTGACTCATCCTTGCCCTTCCTTCCATCCACTCACCTTGTGACATGTGTCACTCCCTGCTTGGTGCTAAACAAGCACAATCCATGTGCTCCCCTTTGAGTGCATCCTAGCCCTCCTTAAGCTTTCATCTCTCCTTGCATCCTAGCCCTCCATCCCTCAAGCCCTTTGCCTATTTAAGGAATCCTCTCCCAAGCCATTTTAACACAATCCATGAAGTAAAGTTATAATGCTATTTTGAGAGCCAAATCCATACTAAAGCCATCTATCCACACCAAAAATCCACAATCATCCATTGAAGCCTTTGGAAGCATATTGAGCATACATCCTATCCATTTAGATAAAGCTACTCAACAAGAGAGCCTCTTATTGAGAGAGCCCATTAATGGCTCATATTCTCAATTAAGAGCTCATCTTAGTCTATCTTGAAGTTTATGAATTTTGTTTAGTTTGTAGAAGCTTTATTTAAATTTGGTTTCTATTAGCATACTAACATTTTCTCATATACACTAAGCACCTATAAAATCTAGTTGATACTGAGTGAATCTATAGAAGGTGCCAAGTAACACAGTATATGCTAAGCATTAGTATTCCAATAATGTCAAGCTGTTGCATTATTTGAAAATTCAAAGATTCACTAAACCTAAGTCGATAAGGTTGTTATCTTGAATTTTGTGAACTGGGTGGAAGATAAGAAGATTGAGCTGGTGGCACAAAATTCAATGATAACTATTTTTTGGAGAATATAGGTAGATTTCACATGTTGTTTCTAGAAGAAACAAATTGGAGGGAAAATACATCATATATTTTCTAATCAATTCAAATCCAAATTATGAGTGGGAAGAATAAAGCAAAAAATGCATTCTAAACTTCTACATAAGGAGTTGTAGGTCAAGAATTAAAAGAGTGTGTTAGAGAGTGTTTTGTTAGAGTGTGAAGTGTCAAGAAGAAGGCATAGAGAAGGAAGAATAGAGCACAAAGACTCTACTTTGATAAGTAACCATAGAGAGGAGATTGCATTGGCACAACGAGCAAGAAGACTCAAGGAGACAAAGCTTGAAAGGAGGTCAAGTTGTTAGAGCTATAGAGATTAAACCCAAGAAAAAGTATGAGAAAAATTGTGATCTAAAATCTGCATGTGAAGTTGTAAGTTGTATCAAGTCAAAAGCCCTTAATTGTTACTCTCTTGCAATTGTATCAGTTGAGGAAAATCCTATGGACTTAGTTTGGCCTAATAGCCATTGAGAAATCCTTTAATAGGGTGACATTCCAAGTTGAATGTTCTAAAGTCCTTTAACCAGGCACACTCTTAACAAAGTGTTTGAAATCCTTTAACAAGGTCACATCTAACAATGTGTTGGAGCCTTTAACAGGACAGGCCTTTAATAGGGTATCACTTCAAAAGGGTGAGAAAAAAGGTAGCATGTTACTATTTCTTTTTTTCCAAATTGGGTTTTCACATAAATCACTATGTTATGTGTTGATCTTTCATGTTTGATTTCTATTGATTTATCAGTAACTTTTCTAGGAAGAATGTTTAGCTTGGATGCATAGTTAGCTTGAATGGGCTCAGTATACTTAGTGTAAAAAGTTTGATTAGGCAATTTTTTGGACCTTGAATAACTAAGTCACCCCCCCCCGCCAATCCCAAGTTATTCTAAAGCATTTCTAACAATTGGTATCAGAGTCATCTGCTGATTTGGTTTAAAGCTACTAGAAGCAGGAAAGATCAAGATGCTTAAGAGAAAAGTTCCCAAGCTCAATAGAGACAACTTTGCAACATGGAAAATTTTGATGAAGCTACACTTTGGATATATAGGTGATCATGCACAAACCAATATCATAGTGGAACATGTTGATCCAGCTGGTGTCCCTATTGCAGAAGACATGAAGAAAAAGAAGGAGCATAATCAGACAATGTTAGAGATTACCTCTACCCTTAGTTATGCCAAGTTTAATGACATCAAAGGATGTACATATGCATTCCAAATGTGGGAAGCCTTGTCAAATATCTATGGAGCATATTAGATTTCCAAAGAGAAAAAGAGAAAGCCTCAAAGGAAAGTTTGATGAAATGAGAATAGAGGAAGGTGAGAACATTTCCCAATATGCCTCTAGGATAAAAGAAGTAGTAAGTGCAATAAGAAGTGCTAATGGTATTCTAGATGATGAAACTATTAATAGAATAGTTTTAAGAACCCTACTCCCCATTTATGCTATTAGAGTATTAGCCATACAAGAGTCGAGATGTATACCAAGAACCAAACTCACTCTTAAACGTATAGTAGGTAGGCTTACTACATTTGAGTTATCTAACTTTGATAACTATAGACCTGAGAACCTTGAATTTGCTTTTAAGGCTAAGCTATTGTTAAAGGAAACTAAAGAGGTGAAGCTAAAGAAGAAGAAAAGAAATTCAAATATGTATCCAGTGATAGCAACATGGATGAGGAGGATGTAGAATAGTTGGAAGCATTATTGGCTAGAAGATTTCACAGAGGAAAAGGTAAATTCATAGGTAAGCTTCCTATCATTTGTTTCAATTGTAATGAAGTAGGTCATACTGTTGCAAGGTTCCCATAGAAGATGAACTACAAAGAAGGCAACAAGTACAAGAATAGAAGAGAAGATGATAGCATAGACTATAAGGACAAAGGCAAAAAGTGATACATTATTGAAGAAGAAGATTTAGATGAAAATGATGATGAAGTAGTTTATGAAACCATGAAAGATGAATTAGATGAAGATGAGGTAACAACACTGGTAACCTATATAAACAAAAATGATAAGTGGATCATAGATAGTGGATGCTCTAATCACATGACTGGAGACAAAAGTAAGTTTGTTACCTTTACTCAATATGATGGCTATAGTATTAGATTTGGAAATGATGCTCCATGTCTAATCAAAGGAAAAGGTTCCATTAAGCTTAGAGATAAAATATCATGTGATAATGCATATTATGTTGAAGGCATGAACTATAATCTGTTGAGTGTGTCACAGTTATGCAATGTAGGATGCAAAGTAGAATTTGGAAACAAAGTTGCCAAAATCTATGACACTGATGGAAATCTGATAGGAAAGGGTGACTAGACAAGAAGTAACTTGTTTACCTAGATATGAAAGATGTTTCTTGTCTCATTGTAATATTTGATGATGTTTGGCTATGGCATAAGAGGTTGTGTCATGTCAACTTTGATAATCTAATTAGCATCAGCAAGATGAAGAAAGTTGGATTTCCTAAACTAAAGAAGCTTGACAACACAATGTGCAAACAGTGTTAGCTAGAGAAGATGACAAAATCTAGTTTCAAGAGAAAAACTTATACTTCCAAAGAAATACTAGAGTTAGTCCATACTGACTTATGTGGTCCAATTGAAGTGCAAAGCTACAAAGGAGATAGATATATAATTTTGTTTATGGATGACTACTCTAGAATGATGATTGTTATGTTCTTAAAGAAAAGTTCTGATGCATTTCAAATGTTTAAGTGGTACTTGGCCAAGGTTAAGAAGGAAATAGGAAAGATCTTGAAATGCCTTAGATCAGACAAGGGAGCTGAGTTCACATCAAGAGAATTTGAGTTGTTCTGCAATGATAAAGGAATTAAAAGACAAATATCAGCACTTAGAACTCCACCATAGAATGCTATTGCAGAAAGGAGGAATAGATCAGTGATTGATTGTGCCAGAACTTTGATGACAGAAAAGAATGTTGCACTAAAATACTAGAGAGAAGCTTTAAGTATAGCAGTATACACCCTCAATTGAGTTCAAATCAAGAAAGGCACTAATGCAACACCTTTTGAACTATGGTATGGTCACTCACCGAATGTTAAGCATTCCAAAGTGTTTGGTTGCAAATGTTATATTCTTAAAGAGTCTAAGAATGTAAAATTTGATGCAAAAAGTGATGAAGGCATATTCCTTAGATACTCCACTAGAAGTAAAGCCTATAATTGTTTAAATGCTAACACTAACAAAGTTGTGGAGAGTGCAAATGTAAACTTTGATGAGCATGCAGAAGTTCAAGATAATGAATCCATCAAGAAACCAAAAGAATATAGATCCTTTGTATACTTCTATGAAGGAATGCCTAATGAAGTAGAAGCTACCAATCAAATTGGGAATTAGCAACAAGTTTTAGTATCTGTTGAGTCATAGCCAATGAATGTCAAGTTATATTTAGATATCGAGCTACAAAATGAAGGTAATGCACATTCTGATTCTGAAATCATTACACATAAAAGAGATGTGGAGCTACCTAATAGAGATGTGCATAGTGACTCTAATGCTAAAAGGTCAAACATGGAAACAAGGATAGAACCTAGGCTATCAAAGTATGTGAGAAGGCACCATCCTATAGAATAGATCATTGGTGACAAGGAGGCCTGACCAATGACAAGGAACAGACTAAGGAATGAGTCATTTCTATTGAAAAATATTGAGCCTAACATAGTAAAAGATGCACTACAAGATGATGATTGGTGCAAAGCAATGGAAGAGGAGATAGAGCAGATAGAAAAGAACAAGACTTGGACTTTAGTTTCAAGACCAATAGATAAGAATGTGATCAGAATCAAGTGGGTTTCATGTCCCCTTTTCAAATAATTAAAAAATAATAATCTTTGCTAAGGCAGGCAGGCCCAAGAAAGTGAAGTTTCGGAAAAAAGGAGGTTAATCTTTGGAAACCATTGGAATAATAAATGAAAATTATTATTAAAATATGTTTCATTAACCTCTCTTGGACGTGAGTTATGGTTATGCCCTCTTTTAAGGGGTTTGGAGGCATTTTGGGGATTGGAGAACTTGATTTTTGCTCATTCTTTGTTATTCTTCAGAGGCTGCCAAACCTGTGGAGAAGGAGATCCAAGAACGGGAGTTTCCAGGTTTCCAGGGAGACCCAAGAACGGGAATTTGCAAGTTTCCAAAAAGGCTAAGGATGGGAGTTTGAAGCCATTCCATGTGCATGCTCATACATAGTTTGCCTTTGTGCTGAACAGTGCAGATTTGTGAGTTTTCAGGTGTGTTTTTTTGTATGAGTTTGGTGTTTTTAGTTGAGTATTTCATATCAGTTTGGGTTGCTGATGTATTTCAGACTTTAAGGTGTTAAAATAGAGCTAAATATATGTATTGAGACGTTATTAAACTTCTGAGATAGATTATTAGTGTTTTTGTGGTGTTTCCGAGCATTTTTGTGTTAATTTCAGGAGCCCGATGAGCATAGTTTTTGTCCTACATTTGTGAGCTGTTGTGTAAAGGCTATACGGATCTGGAAATTTCATTTTGTAGGATTTTATGCTGCTGAAATTTCTGTAAAAATTTCCATTTTCAGATTTATTAATAATTTGTGAAGTTGTGAAGCTTTTGGCACTATTTTCAGCATACCCAATTTGGGGTTTCTTGAGAGAATTGATGGATCTTTGAAAGATTGGTTGTTTGATTTTAAAGATCTGATTAGAGGCTTGAAATATCATATAAAATCAGTAAAGGGACATTTCAGTGGTATCAGAGCCGTGATCTTGCCAGCCTGAGGGTTTCTAGAAGCTTGCATGTCAGTTTTGACAACTACCCAGATCTTGCATGTCAATTTTGACAACTACCCAGATCTTGCATGTCATTATTTATGATTGCATGTTGCTTCTAATCAGCTGCATGTCAAAATTTATGGTTGCATGTTACTTCTAATCATTTTCATGTTAGTTCTTAGTGAATTTGGTGGTTGTAGAAGTTTGCATGTCAGTTTTGACAACTACCCAGATCTTGCATGTCAGTTTTGACAACTACCCAGATCTTGCATATCATAATTTATGGTTGCATGTTGCTTCCAATCAGCTAGATGTCAAAATTTATGGTTTCATTCTACTTCTAATCATTTTCATGTTAGTTCTTGGTGAATTTGGTGGTTGTAGAAGTTTGCATGTCAATTTTGACAACTACCCAGATCTTGCATGTCAGTTTTGACAACTACTCAGATCTTGCATGTCATAATTTATGATTGCATGTTGCTTCTAATCAGTTGCATGTCAAAATATATGGTTGCATGCTACTTCTAATCATTTTCATGTTAATTCTTGGTTAATTTGGTGGTTGCATGTTGCTTCTAATCAGTTGCATGTCAAAATCTATGGTTGCATGCTACTTCTAATCATTTGCATGTTAGTTCTTGGTGTTTGAAGAAGTTATATCCTATTGGGGTTACACTCTACTTTATCCAAAATGGACAGGTATAGTACAGAGTCTCAGAGGACACGATCTTGGACAATTGATATCCAGAGTCAAAACAGTAGAAAGGATGGTTATTTAGACATTCGAGATAAACTTATCAAAATAAGCCATGACATGTCTGAACAGTTGGTTGAGCACCACCATATAATGAATGACATGTTGTCCAACCCAGCTAAGGTGGATAAGTTGACTGGATTTCTATTTGGCAGATTTTCTCACAGGACAGATGACATAATTTCCAAGAACTTGCATGAGGAGTTTGAGAAACTAGCTGATAGCCAGGTAGAGGTCTCAGATTCTACTCTGCCACAGGAGGTGGTGGGAAAGGATATTACATAGATTGATAGTAACGGTCAACTTGATACTCAAATTGAGACAATTGTTTACAGGTCGTCAAAGGGTGATGCCACAGGTATTCAGGATGGTATAGTTACAATAGGCAGTGACTACAGTGTAGTGGGTTCAGATGATGATTATGAGGATGTTGTTGTGCAGGATGGTGATACCTAGTAGAGATGAGCAGACATTGAGCATTCATGACTTTTCTGAGAAAGAGTACCAGGCATAGTTAGATGCTTCATCACATGAGGTTGAGGCTGGTAGTACTTCACATGATTTTTCCAGCCAGCTGAAGGTGAACAAAGATAGTATTGTGACTTCATTATCTCATCATGACAGGTATGTGGAGTTAGTTGGTATTGGTCATATTACTCAGGTGAGGAGTTTGCTTGAGTTACCAGTTGATTCTAGTTTACGGATATGGACTCGAGATTTTTATATTGGCGTTTGGGATTCAGTTGACTGGAGATCTTTAACACTTTTTGGTAGCAATGTTTTTTTGGGTGCTATCATGGATTTGATTAGTAGATTACACGGTGTTGTCTTTTCTTGTGCCAGTATCTTGTCTGATGTTGGTATTAGTTTTTATACACCGATGTTGGGCTTTGTTCATATATCCAGTCGACCATACTTGTTGGAATGTGTTGATGATATTTCATATTTGGCAGTGTGTATAGATGAGTCCTAGGATCATATTGGCATTGATGACATCCAGGAGGATGCAGTGGGTAGGTTTGAAGACTTAGTTTCTTTGGGTACAAAGGAGTTGGACAGCAGTGCTATAGTTCTTGATACTCCGTATGTTGATATGAGCTTTAGAGTTGATTCTCAGGACATGGATGGTAATACTCTAGAGACTAGTAACTTTGAGGATACTCCTTTAGACAGTGCATCAGAGGAGGTTTGTAGGAGACAGTCAAGCCAGTGCCATCATGTGTCTAATCAGTTGAGAGTTAGTGACCAAGACATTTCTAT
This sequence comes from Cupressus sempervirens, assembly GCA_028749045.1. Lineage (NCBI taxonomy): Eukaryota > Viridiplantae > Streptophyta > Pinopsida > Cupressales > Cupressaceae > Cupressus > Cupressus sempervirens. Next base: position 767,394,807 of record CM053789.1, on the reverse strand, counting down.
CACTTGCCAACATTTTGATGTTGCTTGTCAGTTGTTAGCAGTTTATGGATGGGGTTCTCCTACTAGTGATGAGTAGGAAGGCAGTTATCTTTCCTTGACAGAGATCCACTCTTTATGGGAGGCTATTCAGATTCTGAGACAGAATTATATGCAGTTGGTAGCTGACAAAGATTATCTTATGGAGTGGGGCAGTACAGCATATGATGCATTGTTGGCCAAGGAAGATGAGGTGAGTGAGCTTACTGAGCAGCTTGAGGTGACTTCTGAGATTCTTGAGAGTACACAGTTGGCTTTCAAGGAGTCATAGTTTCATTTGGCTAAGGTGACCATGGAGTTAGAGTGACTATAGTCTTTACCTGATTCTATACAGTCACAAGTTGTGGTGTTTGGTGATCCGAGGATGTCCATGGCCAAGATTTTCAGAGATAGTGGAGATGGGGATGCATCCATCCTTGATACTAAGATTGGCATATTAGGTTCATTCGCATTAGAGTCAGGTTCAGTTGAGTTGGGTATTGTAGTAGATTTTTGTGGTATGCCTGACATGGGGGTGGCCTCTAGTACTGATGGCACGGAGACTAGAGATGTATCAAAGATCACGTGTGATGTTGGTGAGTCGGCAGTTGGCATGGTTCCTGCTAGTAATACTACTCCCTTGGTGATATCTTCAGAGGTAGTAGTCAGTTCCAACATGGCTAATGATCAATTGCAGTTAGTTTCATCTGGATTACAGTCTGAGCCACTGACTGAGATTGGCGCATTCTATCGGCATTACACTGAGAGGTACGCTCATCAATTTACCTTTGATGACCATGTTGATGAGATCATGACACAAAGATGTACTTTGGTTCCTAGTGCTTGTAATCAGTTATGGGACAGTTTGACACCTCAGGATGAGAGTTGTGATGGGCATGACATGGTGATAGGTTCTGTAGTTGATAGCTTGATAATACATGACTTAGAGCAGGAGTTTGGGAGTGATGCTTCAGTAGTTGTTGTTACTAATTCTACTCTTTTGGCTATGACATCTCCTAACTTAGCTGGTAGTCAGTCACAGTGGGCTATATCACTTGTTCATGGAAAATTTGGTTTGGGTTCCATTTTTTACTCTTTATCTTGTAATGTCTTTTCACCATCAACAGTGCATGGGAGTTATGGTTATGAGATAGTGGCCGGTGATTTGCAAAGTTGTGTTGACTGCAGGAGTTGTACAGTGTGTGGATTCTCCATACTTGGTACAATTTCATTTGAGAGCATTCACCATTGTTGCAGAGTTGGATTGTACATTCTGTATAGGCCAGTGGGATGCGTTGATGGTATTTACTGTGTTGGTAGTTTGATTTGTCCACTTTACTTGGGTTCTGATGTTCTAAGAGTTTGTGTCTCATGGGTTTTTGACTGTGGTAGTGGTGATTTTGGAGTTTGGTTGAGCTATAATTGTCAGTTTGATTATGGATTTCTCTTGGTCATATTGCAGAGGATATTGCAGGAGCCTGTGTTAATTGGTAGTAGTATAGTTCATGACTACATTTGGGATCCAAGTGGATTGATTGGTTTATTGTTCAGCCATTGCTTGAGGACAAGCAATTTTTGGGAGGGGAGGACTTGTCATGTCCCCTTTTCAAATAATTAAAAAATAATAATCTTTGCTAAGGCAGGCAGGCCCAAGAAAGTGAAGTTTCGGAAAAAAGGGGGTTAATCTTTAGAAACCGTTGGACTAATAAATGAAAATTATTATTAAAATATGTTTCATTAACCTCTTTTGGATGTGAGTTATGGTTATGCCCTCTTTTAAGGGGTTTGGAGGCATTTTGGGGATTGGAGAACTTGATTTTTGCTCATTCTTTGTTATTCTTCAGTGGCTGCCAAACCTGTGGAGAAGGAGACCCAAGAACGGGAGTTTGCAGGTTTCCAGGGAGACCCAAGAATGGGAGTTTGCAGGTTTCTAGAAAGGCTAAGGATGGGAGTTTGAATCCATTCCATGTGCATGCTCATACAGAGTTTGCCTTTGTGCTGAACAGTGCAGATTTGTGGGTTTTCAGGTGTGTTTTTTGTATGAGTTTGGTGTTTTCAGTTGAGTATTTCATATCAGTTTGGGTTGCTGCTGTATTTCAGACTTTAAGGTGTTAAAATAGAGCTGAATATATGTATTTAGATTTGATTAAACTTTTGAGATAGATTATTAGTGTTTTTGTGGTGTTTCCAGGCATTTTTGTGTTAATTTCGGGAGCCCGATGAGCATAGTTTTTGTCCTACATTTGTGAGCTGTTGTGTAAAGGCTATAAGGATCCAGAAATGTCATTTTGTAGGAATTATGCTGCTGAAATTTCTGTAAAAATGTCCATTTTCAGATTTATTAATAATTTGTGAAGTTGTGAAGCTTTTGGCACTATTTTCAGCATACCCTATTTGGGGTTTCTTGAGAAAATTGATGGATCTTTGAAAGATTGGTTGTTTGATTTTAAAGATCTGATTAGAGGCTTGAAATATCATATAAAATCAGTAAAGGGACATTTCAGTGGGTGTTTAGAAATCAGTTAGATGAAAATGGTGAGATCAGGAGAAATAAGGCTAGATTAGTTTGCAAAGGTTATGCACAAGAAGAAGGATTGGATTATGGGGAAACATTTTCCCCTGTTACAAGAATGGAAGGAGTTAGGACTCTACTTGCATATGTTTCCTACAAAGGTTTCAAGGTCTACCAAATGGATGTAAATTCTGCTTTTATGAATGGTTTACTAGAAGAGGAAGTCTACATAGAGAAACCATAGGGTTTAGTTGATAAAAACAACAAGGATATGGTTTGCAAGCTATATAAAGTACTCTATGATTTGAAGCAAGCACCTAGTGCTTGGTATGAGGGACTTCAAAAATATCTAATGAAAATTGGGTTTGAAAAAATAGATGACAATAACAACTTGTACATCAAATCAAAGAAAGGTAAGGATACCCTGATATCAAAAATCTTTGTGGATGATATAATCTTTGGAGGAAAAGATGCACTGTGCAATTGTTGACCAGATGAAATATGAGTTTGAAATGTCTATGTTTGGAGAAATTAAATTCTTTATTGGTGTTGGTGTTGGTATCAGATTGGTTTTGACAATTGAGTGTCAACACACTTAACCAATTTTTATATTGAAGCCATGTACACCATACATGCTGAGCTACAGTATGTATTGAGCCATAAATCTAGTAGTGTCAAGTAAATTTCAAGTGCAAAGCATGATACATGTATTGAGTGACTTCAGGTGTCGAGTGATCTATATGTGCCAAGTCACAACTGATGTCGAGTAAGACAAAATTACTATGTGTGTCGAGCAAGCTAGAATCTTATATGTGTCAAGCATCAGCATCTAGTATGTGCTGAGTAACACAAAATTAGCATATGAGTTTATGCCTTCACAAACTCAGATGTAAACTATTTTAGGATGAATCACAAAGGATCTAAAAGATAAGATTGAATCTTTTGCCTTACCTATGTAATCTGCATGTAGCCAATAAGAAAAATTGAGAATGCATGCAACTAATAGGAAAAGTGTAAGGATTTGAGCAGGAAAATAAGTTCATGGATTCATACCTAACCCTAAGTCTTTGAAGCCTTTATAAGAAGGCAAAAGACCCCATGATTTAGAGTTGTTAAGTGGATGAAAAGTTGAAGTGATTGAATTGTAGAATAGGGCAAATAGTAGGGGTGTTAAAGACTTAGAGATTTGATCAGCATTGAAGATTACAATTGATCATAACAAAGCAAGGGTTAAGCACAGACATCAGATCATAGAGGATCAAATAAAAGTGAGTAGATCAAGAGCCTAAAATCAGCAATCAAGTATTGTAAGCTATTAGGTTTATTCAATCTAATATTTTCTAGCAATTGTATTCGGAAGAAAAATCCTATATTGATAGGTTAGCTTAACAGCCATGTTGTAGAACCTTTAACAAGGTGATAAATCCTTTTACAGGGTAACACTTCAAGTAAGTGTTTGTAAAGCCATTAAATAGGTCACTTATAATAGAGTGTAAAGCCTTTAACAAGGTAGGCCTCTAACAGGGTAGACCATCAAAAGTGGTCAAACAACATTGTTGCAGTAATAATTTGTGGGTATCATCCCCCACCCCAAATTTTACCTTCTTATTTATAGAGGGTTTCCGAGTGATCAAAATTTGGTGTTATGTGTGTTGATGCATATCTTTATTTTATGTTTATCTGATATGATTACATGCATGTAATTTATTTTTAGTTTAAAAAATTTATGGTTAAAGTGTGTTACTTCTGATTCACCCCCCCTCAGAAGTAATCTTTCGATTTGTATATTCCAATCATTGGTATCAGAGCAAGGTACTCACAAAGGGAAGCCTTACAACTTGGAGAAAAGATCTAAAGATGGAATTCTACAAACTTGGGAATGTCATAGAGAGTCAAGTGATTGACATACACCTCGCTCTACACAACTTGGAGGAAGCTAAAGAAGAATTGAGAAAATCCTTAAAGAGAAGAAAGGATATTTCCATAGCTAAAAATGACACATAATAAAAGGAAATTGACACCACAAAAGTGTTTGCCAATGGAGATACCCAAAATTTTGATGTAGCAATAGAAGATTTGATGGAGAAGAATAGAGCTGAAGTAGAAGAGATTAGGTCTCTCAAAATTGAGCAAGAGTCACAAGCCATGATGTTGTGTGAGATAATTGAATAGAAGAAAAGAGTCATTGAAGATAAGGCTATGATTGAAGATGATAAAAGAAATATTTCCAATAGACTAGAGGAGAAGTCAATAGAGCTTACAAAAATCTCCAACATGCAACTCGAGACCCTTAGCCAAGTAATGAATGCTTATCATGAGCTAAATGTCAAGGACATTGAGATCTCCACACTAAAAATGAAAAATGAAAAATTGCAAAATGATTTGAGAAGAGAGAAGGAGATAGCAGAGAGCTTCAACAAATCAAGTGAATCCATCAAGCACTTTGAACAACTACTGAAATCACCAAGATCCAGCAATGACACTTCAGGACTAGGTTTCACCATCACTGAAGAAGGAGAGTCATCAAAGAGTGCAAAGGAAAGAAGTGACAAAGGTAAGAACACTAAACCTACTTGTCATTTATGTGGTAAAAAGGGACATATCTCTAATGTATGCAAGAGTAAGAAGGCCAATCAGTAGGACAAACCCAAAAACAAGGGTCACTGTCACAAATGCAATAAGCAAGGACACCAAACACAAGATTGTAGGACCAAAACTATAAGGACACCAAGATTTGAAGGTCATTACTAGAATTGAAAGAAGTATGGTCATAGAGAATTTGAGTGCAGGTCAAAGCCTATGTGGATGCCATACCAACCAACAGAGACTAAAATACATGGACACCACTACAATTGGGACTATAATACCAACCAGAGATGTCACTAATGTCAGGAGTATGGGCACGTTCCTAAAAATTGCATAAGAACACATTTTAGTGGAAACTATAATAGATGGTTGAGTCAAAACACATGCTTCAGTTGTCTAAAAATGGGACATATCCGTAAGTTTTTTCCAACCAAGTCTAGGCACCGAGTTCTAAGTTCAAAAAAGGAAAAGAAAAGGTTGATGTTGAACACATCAGAAAAGAGATGAACAAAACATGGTAAAGAAGAGATGAAGGTAGCACATCAAATGGATGGATCACTTCACCCAAGAGGTCAAGTGGTCACATATCATCCAACTAATCATAGCAAGGTGTATGAAACTGATATACAAAGTTATATCATGCATCATTTTCAAGATAAGCAAGTACTGAAAAGAAGAAACCAACATAAGCGAAGATGCAAAGTCAAAACTTTTGTCAAGTTGCCCTTAGATGTCAAGTAAAATCCTAATGCATGCCAAGTAGTCAGTTCCAGCTGAGTTGGTAATGCATGCCAAACTAGCCTTAGTTGATGTCAAGTTGGGAAACTTTAGTTGATGCTAAGTAGTTAAAAAGCAATGGATGTCAAGTAATGCAGAAATGCTTAAGGAGCCAAGTGAATAGGTATAATTGCATTAAGCATTAAATGCAACTAAAATAGGGTATATGATCACAATTTCACTCATTTTTCTTCATTTTGATCAAAGAGCAAAGAAAAAGAAGGGAGCAAAGTGATTTTTGAGCAAACAAACCAGCCATGATTCAGCATAGTTTCTTTAATCCAAAGTTATTTATTCAAGTGTCGAGTTACACAATCTTTTTTTTTCTTCAAAATTCAAACCCTAAAAAGACATAATGGCATCTAGCTTGAGGAAAACATAGGACAAAGAGATTTTTGAGGTTTAACTTGTATCAAACCAAGTTAAGCAACTAGATTTTTGTCCTATTTGAGCGGTTACATACAAAAATGACCCAATCGGTGCCCTATTTATCATACCCACTAAAGTAGTTATGGTACAAGATGTTAGAAGGTGTTACAATTGCAAGATAGGAACCATATATGCAAATGGAACCCTAAAGGATGAATTCAAAATTGTTGAAACCAAGGGTTTGACCGATTGTCTCAAATTTTTCATAGTTTTCAAAATTGAATGGATAAGGCTAGTACTCAATAGAATTCACGATGGGAGAATTTGGTTAGAAGATGGCCCAATGAAAATTACCAAGAAAATTGTGCATAGAGTCACAGGATGCCAAACCCTAGATCGGCCAAAGACCCTTAGGAGTGACTCCAAAGAAGTTATAGAGAAAAACACTAGAGAAAAATGGAATAAACAAGGGATGAATATTGATACCATCCAGGATCCCCTCATCAACTTTGTTGTCAGAGTCATCTCCCACAAATTTTATTAATCCAACAAGCTAAAAAAAATTCCATGCATTGTAGTTGATGTGGGATATAAACTTTTTAAAAAGGTTCATACCTATGATCTTGCAGAGCTACAATTGCAACAAATTAATGAGAATTTAGGAGCAATAAGGAAAAGCAAGGGTGCACAGTATAAATTTGGTGCGATTTTGGTTTGTGTTTTCTTCTATGTACAGAATGAGTTTCCTTCCTTTGGTAAAGTGGTGTGGAAAGAAAACAGGTCAATAATAGCTCAAGTTAATAAATACAATGAGTACATGGGAGTAAATTTTGAATCCCTTATGACTAGCTACTTTGAAGATTTCAAGAAGACAATGAAGCAAAGGCCAAGGATACATGTTTCCTTAGTAGAAAAATATGTGAATGATGTTTGTTTCCTTGTTGATATAGATTATACATACATTCAGGCAACCATACCAAGGATTAGATGGTTAAGACCCCTTGGATATGAGATAAACATTGATGAAGCCTTCGTAACTATCACATCCCTATTAGTAGAAGATATTAATAAAATTGCTAAACCATTTAGAACCTATGATGTTGTCAAATATAAGGTTGAAATGGAACTAAAGATAGCTTCTACAATTAAAAGGAAAGACAAACTAGTAAAGAAGCTAAAGGCTAGATTTGGAGAAGGGGTAGCAGAGGTTGAGGATGAAGAAGATGCAAAAGGTGATGAAGATGAGGATGAATAGGGGCAAGGCCCATTACAAATAACACAAGGCTTGGGGGAGGATGTAGAAAAGGAGGAAGGTGCCGAGTAGGATGCACCCAAAACAAATCCAAAGAAGAGAAAATCACAAAAGTCATGTGCTCCTCAACCCAAACCCAAGAAGAAGGTAACCAACTAGAGCCCAGCCAAGTTGACCACCAAGGTAGATACTAGGGAAATTTCTCAAGTTTCAAAAGAGTAGAAGAAACAAAAATCAATAGAGCAAGGAGGGCCTACAAAGCCAAAGAAAAGGAGAAAGTGCATTGCACATCCAAAATCTGATGAGGACAAGATAGAATCTGATGAAAATAGTCAATTTAGAGTGGTAAGTCATTCACCTAAATTTGACTTAGAAATTATTTGTGATAATGTCAAGGATAATGTAGACCTATTAGATCTCAAAGGGATTCATTTCAATAAGGTGTCTAGGAAACAACAAAACATGGTAGAAGATTCAATCTATACCATGATGGAAAAATTCAAAGCCACCCTCTTGAATTCGATAACACAATGCCAAAAGAGTTATACTCCATAGTAGAAAACAAATGGCATTATTTTTTAAACATGGAGAAGGAAATCAAGGAATCCACTTTAGCTTGTGTGGTGCCAGAGTTGACTAAAGGTCAAATAATCAAGGCCAATAAGGAGCATGGGAGTAGATTTGCACCTAAATATAGAGCATTTAAAACTTTGCAAAATCAAATTGAAGATGTTGTGCAAAATTCCACTCTTATGTGGAAATTTATTTATGGCTTGAAAATAGTAAAGGAAGGAGAAGAAGATCCTTTTAAAGGAAAGGATGATGAAGAGGATGAAGAAAAGGAAGAGAAGGAAGAGAAACAAGAAGAAGAAGGGAAAGAACAAGAAAAAGTAGAGGAGAAAGAAAAAGAAGAAGAGGTGAAAGAAAAAGAGGAAGAAGATGAGAAAGAAAAGGAAGAGGAAACAGTGGAGAAGACACAACAGGGTGATGAGGCAACAACTAGAGTGTAGCAAGAAGAACAGAATGTACAAGACACCCAATTGCCACCACCCAGTCCTCCACATGTCACTCCTACACCTTTAGTAACAGTAATTGTAAAGGATGTTCCTAACATCATAGGTCAGAACATCAATCCTTTAATTGTAGAGGATCTCAAAAAGATCCTTCACCAGAAAACCATGCAATCACAATTATTTTTGAAACCTGTCATGGTGAGTGTAGAGGAACTATAGAAGGTTGTAGCTGACATCACAAAGGAAAAGGTGAACACACAACAACCACCTTCACAACTTCATTTAGCTACAACAGAACAACCAAAGGAGCAAGCAGCACAAGATACAATTTCTCTAGTTGATTCATCAGTAATAGTCACCACAACTACTAAGGAGCTAGCAAAAGATCAAATAGGAAAAGATGTCACTACTGCAAAAAGTCAAGGTGCACCTCCTTAGGTCACTATCACTGATCAAAGCAATAAAGAAGAGGACCAGGAAGAGGAGAAATCCCTAAAATAAAAGGAGCAAGAGACAATACAAACTTTGGTAAACTTTCCTACCACAAGAACTCCCATAAAGAAAATGAGCACTGATATGGTACCTCTAAAAATATCAACACCAAGCTCAAGCTCCACAAAGGTGACTAGGGTACTTCATTATGGAGACCCTAAATTGGATGAGGAGATAGTCATACCGAGCTATGACTCTAAAACAATGAATTTAGAACAAATCTATGAAGTTCAAGAGGCACTAGAGAAGAGAAAGAAGTAGGAGCTACTCAGGAATGAGTATATGCATAAACAAGCACTTATGAAAATCAAAGACATATTTCTTGATGTCTTTAACCTACAAGTACCTGATGAAACTAAGCCTATTACAGAGAAATGGTCCAACATAGTAGACCATGTACATAATGAAGACTAGGATACAAATGTTAAACTATTGGAATGGTCTGAGAGAAAATTTCAGATGAAAATCAATGAGAAAATATCAAGTGAAATAGCACTTACACAAGTTGAACTGGCCAATAGTGGCATGTTGTGATGGTTAAGTTGTTAGGTTTTTATCCTTGCCATCAAGGTTCAAATCCAATGGGGATGAGGTCCCCCATTTGTGGCCTCACTGGTTCATAGCTCCAGGTTAAAGCATTTACCCCTCTTTATAAATAAAAAAGTTGAACTGACCAGGAAAATAGAAAAGGTCAAGACAATATTTGGGAACAGTTTCTCAGTATACTCCAAATTGTGTGACTTATCACATTTCACACAGGAAATAGGTCAAAAGATACTAAGTTTGGAAGGAAAGTTGAAAGCATCTAACTCACAACTATCAATCAATCCAGCTCAGAGTGAGAAGCATTTTACAATAGTGCTTCACATACAAAAAGAATTAGTTGTATTAATAGTAGAAGAGGGTAATATTAGAGCCAAACTTGTACAAATTCAATCATGCATTACTCCTTACATGGAGGTACTTCACAAAGAATAGGCCTATGTTGAGAATATTTTGCAAAAAGATCCAAATCTTTCAACTTTAGATGGCCTTGTTCATCTTGCAATAGAGACAATCATTCAACTTAAAGCCCTACAAATTGCCTTAGACAATTGGGATGCTACTCTAAAAATTATCTTGGAGGTGAATAAAACTCTTTTGGCTAAATATTCCATTAATCCCTAGGACCCTTTGACATAAGTGTCAAAAAAGGGGAGATTAATAACAAAGGGGGAGACATGAAATAAAGGAAGATTAACTAAGAGGAAGATATATTGTTTCATTCTTTGATTATTTTGGAGAATAAAAAAGGGGGAAAGATTGTGTTGAAAATAATCAACACTTGCTAAGTTACTGAGAGGGGAGGGGTAAATTAGTAACCTCAAAGCTTTTGACAAATTCAACATTTAATAGCATAATTCATTCAACATTAATTGACCTAATCTATTGTATGCATGAGAAACTAAAAGATATGACACAAGAACCCAATATTTGATGACCCATAAACCTTCCAGATACAAAGAAAAATTGGGGTGGGGATGATACCCACAAAACTTCAGTACTATAGTATAAAGTTGGCTTGTTAAGGCTTACATTGATCACTTCTAATGATCTACCCTATTAGGAGAAAATAGGACTGGTAAGTCCACCTTGAGGATTTACAAACATACAATTAAGTATGCACTCAGTAAAGAGATTTAAACAAAAGACTGCTAAGTCTACCCTGTTAAAGGATTTGAGTTTGATTCACCTATTAGGATGAAATAGTAGATTTAACCTACAACTTTATTCATTGATTAGATCCTTGAAGTACTGATCACTTTTTGTGATAGATAAAATTTTACTACTCCTAATTTGACCTTGTTGTATACCTTTCTCTGCTGCTAATTTGCATTTACTCTTTCCTAAAAATTACTTCTACATCATCGTATCTTCATACATTCTTACATTCATTGGTATGATACAATACATTACATATATACCATCCCAATTCTTATAATTACAAGGTTAGCTAAAACACAAGATAACACAAATATTACTGAATCGACCCAATAGTAGAAACTCGGGTTCTAAAAGATGACTTGGTGAACTTTTGATACTCAGTGTCCACTACATTGCTCGGCATCATCATGCATTCAATAGAAGTAAAGGCTCTATCCATACTAATCACACAACGTAGCTTCAAACTCGGTGACCATTGGAGACTCGTTAGATATGGTGTCACTCGGTAGAAATTGAATACTATATTTAGCTTGCTTGCACTCGGTAAACACTACGCATCCCATCACTCGGTTAAAACTAGCTTTACATCACAAGAACTGATGACTCGATAGACACTAAAAAGCTCGATAACCATTGACTACTTCGTGATAACTACTGGACTTCACACTACCTATTTTCACTCGATAGCCTCTGGAATGCTCGGTGTGAACTGTGAAACCTAGTAACCACTGAATTGCTTGGCAAACACTAAAGACTGAATGATGAACTTGATAACCATATAGAATTGTGAATAAGTGTTGTCACTAATGACAAACATAACTTAATGCCAACAATCTCCCCCTTTGGCATTAGTGACAAAAACACTTAATAGCCAAAACTTATGTTTACTGACATACTAATTTTTTTATTTTTCAAAATTTGTCTTTGTAAATCTATTGTAAATACATTTGCACATATCTCCCCCATATAATTTACATAACATATCAGACATAATATATACTAAGTGTATATACAAATATTTCTCCTTCTTAATATATATACATAGTCTCTCCTCAATTTCTCCTCCTTTCATGTTTATACGCATAGTCTCTCCCCCTTTTTGACAATAATGCCAAACATTTTATATATGACATATTTATACAGAGACACTAAAGTGTGAGAGAAACTTAGAATGTACCTTGAGAATAAGAGCTAATATATTATCCCAATTTTCTTGCAAAATTTTGCAGGTATGAAGTACAACTAGTACTTCTGCTAAGAGTTCAATCATATGATCTACAATTGAAAAATTGTTATCATGGATCAATGATTTTGAATATGTAATGCACTTTTGCATTGTGTCCGTGATTGGAAGGATCATGTTTTGGATGTCTATTAATGTAGATATGATCCTTACTTCCTCTCTCAATAGTTTTTCCTACATATTTGATAGGAATCTAACCTTTATGTGATGTGTTGAGCTTGAACTAGGGTCAAGCAGCAAATTTTGAGCACTGGCCATTAGATCTTCATCTATCTTATTCAGTTTTTCCTTTATCTCCTTGGTATTCTTGGTAACATCACATAGCTTGGAAAAAAGTGATATTACATTTGTGAAGTAATTTTCAAGATTAACCAAAATTTAGGATAGTTCTACCTAATGTATGGCAATATGTTGAGCAATGTGCTCAAGCACTTTATTATCAAACTTTTTCTCTTCCTTTTCTATTAACTTATCCTATCTAGTAGAATCCTCATTGAATTTATGTATTGCTTCCTCTAATTGCAAAAAAATATGTTGAGAGGTATCAACATTCACACCTATAGCTTTTGTTCTGATATTCTTGGCAATTTCAATTGTCCAAAATTCTTTGTCCCTTTCTTCTCTAAGTTTTTTCTACCTGGCCTTCTATTCCAGAAGTTGGCTAACCAATCTCATTTCTTCTACAGTAACAGTATTAAAATCTAGCTTTTGAATCTTAAATTCCTTATCCAAATCTATAGCTTCATTAATTTCTTTTCCAATAATTAGAAGTTTAAGTGGTGGCTTTGGTTCACCTTCTGATATTATTTCTTTGGACTTAGAAATAGAGACAATTGTAGAAATGGTAGGGTTTGTTGTGAAAACTTGAATAGGGCCTACTGATGAAATACTGACTGGAGTACTAAGAGAATCCAAAATTGATGTGCTAACCAAAATTGAAGTAATTACGAGTGGAATGCTGATAGGAGTACTTACAATAGAAATACTTACAAGAATATGAACAACTAAAGTAGACAAAACTATAGAACTAGATGCTATATATGTTGTTGATGTCACAGACTTAAGAGCTGAAGAAGAGGGTTGCAGCTTGGTAGATGAGGTGTTAGACACTTCCATTTGAGATACCTAGAGCTGAGAGAGAGCAAAGAGTGATTGAGCAGATGATGTATCTATTGTGGTTGAAATCACACTTGCTAAAGCTATCTCCATTGATGATACTATAGATTTTGGTGGAGAGTGGGGAAGGGAGGCAATGACTTGTGCAGCAATCCTCACTGGATCACTTTCTTCGTCTTCTTCTTCTTTTCTATCTTCCTTCCTAGCTTCATCCTCTTTCTCTTCTTCACCATCCTTCATCAAATCTTGATAATCTTCAGCATTTATAGTGACACAAGGAGTGTTGTCTTCTTCACCATCCTTATCCTTGTCACAATCATCATCTTTGATTTCCACTAGATCCTCACTAGGCTTATGAAGATGGAATACATCTATAGAATTCTTCACAACATGTTCAATATTTTTCATCAAAACAAGATAAGTATTGTACTTCAAAATCATTCTATTTTCATTATCTTTTAATGCTTTCTTCACCTCTACATCTATCAAGTTGGGCACCAACTACTTTAGGGTTTGAGAAAATATATCCTTGATAGTTTGAATGGTGTTATCCCATCTAACCTTGATTTTATCCAATAAAAATACTGGCACTTGTGAAGAAAACTAATCAGGAGAGACTTTTCATATGCCTAACTTTTCCATGATTAGATCTTCAATCTCTTTATGCTCTGTAGGAGTCATGGTTTCATATTTGAGTGCCTTGAATTTGTTTATGCCAGCATCTTCTCTTAATTGCTTCAATATTTCTTCATGTGTGGGAGGAGGTCGGTAAACCTCAACTTCACTTTCATCTTTTCCTACTTTCTTCTTAGATCTCCTTGTAAATATAGTTGTAAAGGGCTTGGGTGGCTTGGTGATAATCACCTTGCCTTTCTTATTCACTAGTTCTTCCTCTTTTTTTGATTCTTCTTCTTCATTATTAAATTCCTCTTCATCTTCACCTTTTCCTTCGTTAAGCATAAGAGGGGCTTCAGCAATTTTTTGTTTTGCTACCCTCTTCTTACCTCTGTTGAGTGCCAGGGGAATCTTGATTCCGAGCTCTATTCTATTTTTAGCTTCATCATAAGTTCCAAAGATAGGTAGCTTTGGATCTATAGGCTCATTCATTAGGGCTTCAATTATACCTTGTTCTTCATCAATGTTAACCTCATAGGAAAGAATTTTCACCCATGCAACTCTAGGCCTAACTACTTGGATATATACTCTGGCACAGTCAACCATAAAACATGCATCATCTTTGTAGTCTTCAACCAGTTTTGGAGGAATCAGAAACTTGTTATTCATCTTCTCCTTAAAAACTTCAAAATAGTTGTCCATGATACTATCAAAATTCTCACCCATTTTTGCAATAAACTCATTAACCTAATACAAAATAGGTGTCTTTTCTCCATACCACTAAGCCTTTGGAGGGGAAAAACTTTTGAGCATAAAAGAACAAATAGGTTAACAAAGAACCAAATTTACAAGGATCATTCTTTGAGGTCTTGATGCTATCCATATTTTTATTCAGCTATTTCAAAATTAGGTCTGCCGGATCAAATTCCAAATTCTTCTTAACTACTTTATATGCTAAATCCACACCCTCACATGGCATACTATTCAGTCAATTAGAGCTATATATCTTATGTGCAATAATACAAATACCAAATCTAAGTTCCACATCAGATTCATTGTTAATTTTTAGACCTCTGTCTTCCCACTTGGCTAGGGTTTTCTTTTGAAGCTCTTCCCGACCTAGGGTTTTTGTTGTTTTGGTCTTGCTGAGCATAGGGAGACCAATAATCTTATGAATCATCTTCTTTGTGATCAAGACTAGTTGTTCTAACCACAACTGACCATTATGCATACGGCTCAAAATATACCTAATCCATTTTACCTAAAAGTTTCTTGGCAGGTGAAGGATGTGGGTTAAACCTTTTTTTTCTAAATGCTTATGCTCGGGTTTAAGAGACCCATCCACACATAGTTCTCCTAGGGCACTGTCCATTTTTAAGGTTCTAATTTCTTGCACAACACATTTGAAATAAGTACGAGTATCATTTATAAGGAGTACCTTAGGTGGAATTTGTGATTGAGCTCCATTAGGGTCGAGTGATTCTACAATCGCTGGCACTAACTTGAAATTTGGGGCCTTCCATTCAATGCCTCTCACCAACATCTTCGAACCTCTCTTTGCCTTATTGTTGCTACTACCACATGCCATGATTTCTCAATAGACTTAGTAAATTTCTCAAAGACCTTTGCTGCAAATTTTTCTCGAGATCGCTTGAATGCTCTAAATATACTGAATTCACAATGGAAATGAAGTTAAAATTCTACCTTTTTTATGAAAATTTTCCATTAATGCTCGGTGCCATAACGAAATAGTGTGTGACAAAATTTCATCCACTAACTGTGCTTAGTAGAAGCTTGCAACAAAACTATGTTACTACCAACCTCACTCAATAGAACCTATGACCAACCTTGCTCGATATAAGCTAATCTTACTCAGTGAATACTAATGCTAAACTTTTGTGATCCCTCTATATGTGAAATACTAGTTTGGATCTTTCACTTCCTTTTATTAGAACTACTTGAGATATGATCTTGAGAATACAATTTTAGTTCTTCCTTAAAGAACTTAATTGGAAATGATAGTCACCCACTTCTTGAGTGACTTCACTGTCATGACTTGAACTATTTTCCTCGATAAATTTAGGAATCAATGATTGTCTCATGTGTTTCCTAATTTTATCTACTTTTTCTTTCTTTAGATCTTCAACTTTACCTATGTTCATGCAATTCTTAGCTATATGACCAAGTTCAGTGCATGTGTAACATCTTATTGTAGTATCCTTCTTTCTCAAGTGATACCTTACACAATTTATGTCGACATGTCCATATTCTCCACAATAATAACCTCTACACTAGGTGTTGTAGTCCCAACCAAATATTGCCTTTACAAATTGTTCAACTAGATTGAATGTTTTACATCTTCATTCAAATGCCTTGTGACCTTGATTCTTGCATTTGTGAAATTTGCCTTCAAATTTTGGTTTCTCCTTGCTTTCATTAGCTTTGTGAGCATGGTGACTACAATTGTAGCATTTTCCATTGAATTTTTCCTTTCCATTGTTCCAACATTTGTTTGATGTGTGACCTATCTTATCACAGTAATTGAAAGTAGGGTTTTAATTCCTTTGAGCACCTTGTTTGGAGGATTCACCTTCATCTTTGTATCCAAGTCCAACTTTTCCTTTTTGCCTATGAAGATTTTTCTCATTTTTCTGTTTCAACTGATTTATGTCTACTTGGGATTTCATCATTCTCTCATTGACTTGTTTTTCAATGTTTAGGTCATTTTTCTATCTTTCACTTCTTTTTTTTTCAAATCTCAACTCATTTCTTGTTCTTTCATTGATTTGTCTTTCAAAATTTAGATCATTTCTTATTCTTTCATTTTTTGCTCTGAAAGTCATGATTTCTTCATTTGCATTGGAGATTTGATCAATTAGATCTTCATGTTGAAGGGATTGATTTTGATCTTCATTGTTTCTTGCCTCCAAGTCTTCTTTTTCCTTATTTCTCTGTTCCAAAATTTTACATAATCTTATTGATTGAATTTCTTGTTCTCTTTTGAGTTTCCTTACTTCTTCTTGCAGAGATCCATTCTTGTCTAGGAGTTCTTTGATTGCATTATTTTCTTCATCTGAACTACTTGAAAGGAAAAAGTCTTCAATCTTCTCTTCAACATACTTGTAGTCATTCATCTAATTTGTGAGTTCCTTCCTTCTTTTTAGAGATTGAGAAAGATACTCTTTTGCTTCTTTGAGTTGAGCTATGGCCATCTCTAGATCTAGCTTTTCATTTTTAATTGCTTTTTCAAGTCTAAATATCTCCATTGTCCTTTGATCTTTGCTCAAGTTGTCAAACTTTATCTTAAGAACCACAATGCTCTGATACCAATTGTTGGAAATAATCAAGACTTGCTAGGTTATTGAGAGGGGAGGGGTGAATCAGTAACCTCAAATATTTTGTCAAATTCAACATTTAATAGCATAATTCATTCACCATTTAGTGATATAATCTACTATATGCATGAGAAACTGAAAGATATGACATATGAACACAATATTTGGTGACCCAGAAACCTTCCAAATAGAAAGTAAAACTGGGGTGGGGATGGTACCCACAAAACTTTAGTACTGTAGTATAAAGTTGGCTTGTTAAGGCTTACATTGATCACTTCTGATGGTTTTCCCTATTAGGAGCAAATAGGACTGCTAGCTCCACCTTGTTAGAGGATTTACAAACATACAATGAAGTATGCACTTGGTAAAGAGATTTAAACAAAAGACTATTAAGTCTACCTTGTTAAAGGATTTGAGTCTGATTGACTTGTTAGGATGAAATAGTAGATCTAACTTAAAACTTTATTTGTTGATTAGATCCTTGAAGTACTAATCACCTTTTGTGATAGATAAAACTTTACTGCTCCTGATTTGACCTTGCTATATACCTTTCTCTGTTGTTGGTTCGCATTCACTCTTTCCAAAATATTACTTCTACATCATCATATCTTCATAAATTCTTACATTAATTGGTATGATACAATAAATTACATATATACCATCCCAATTCTTATAATTATAAGGTTAGCTAAAACAAAAGATAACACAAATATTACTAAGTCATCCCAATAGCAGAAACTCAGGTTCTAAAAGTTGACTTGGTAAACTTTTGATACTTGACATCCACTGTATTACTCAGCATAATTATGCATTCAATAGAAGTAGAGGATCGGTCCATACTAATCACACAACATAGCTTCAAACTTGGTGACCATTAGAGACTTGGTAGATATGGTGTCACTCGATAGAAACTGAATACTATGTTTACCTTGCTTGCACTCAATAAACACTACTCATCTTATCACGCAATTAACACTGGCTTCACATCACAAGAACTAATGACTCGGTAGACACTGCGAAGCTTGGTAACCACTGACTACTCAGTGATAACTGCTAGACTTCACAGTGATAACTGCTAGACTTCACACTACCTGTTTTCACTTAGTAGCCTTTGGAATGCTAGGTGTGAACTATAAAATTTGGTAACCACTGAATTACTCGGCAAACAGTGAAGACTAAATGATAAACTTGGTAACCATACAAAATTGTGAATAGGTGTTGTCACTAATGAAAAAAATTACTTAATGCCAATAGATTGAACATATCTTATGTTAGCCAAAAAGGGGGAGACATAATGAAGGGGGATTTGGAATAAAATTACAAGTGGAAAACAAGTGAAAATAGAGTAGATAGAATAGGTCAACCAAGGCACAGCAAGAAGCAGTGATATATCAACATGAGACAGATTCAACATAAAAGTGTTTCAGATTTTTGGATAAAGAAGTGGCACATCAGCTTAGGTGGAGTTACAAGATTTTGAGGTATAATACAAAATTTTGAACAAATTTTTGAAGTCTTGTACATATGTCGAACAAGATATATATTGTATTCATAAGACTAGACATATAGTGCTAAGTTAAGTGTTTTTGACACTCATGTCAAAGGGGGAGATTGTTGGTCTCAGATTGGTTTTGACAATTGAGTGTCAACATAGTTACCAATTTTTATGTTGAAGCTGAGTACACCATACATGCTAATCTCTAGTATGTGTTGAGCTATAAATCTAGTAGGTTTTGAGTAAACTGCAAGTGTTGAGCATGATACATGTGTCAAGTGACTTCAAGTGCCGAGTGATCTATATGTGTCAAGTCACAATTGATGTCGAGTAAGACAGAATTACTATGTGTGTCAAGCAAGCTAGAATTCTATATGTGTCGAGCATCAGCATCTAGTATGTTCAGAGTAACAAAAAATTAGTATATGAGTTTTTGCCTTCATAAACTCAGATGTAAACCATTTTAGGATGAACCACGAAGGATCTAAAAGATAAGATCAAATATTTTTCCTTACCTATGCAATCTGCATGTAGCCAATAAGAAAAATGAAGAAATCATGCAACTAATAGGAAAAATGTAAGAATTTGAGCAAGAAAATAAGTTCATAGATTCATACCTAACCCTAAGTCTTTGAAGCCTTTATAAGAAGGAAAAAGACCCCATGATTTAGAGTTGTCGAGTGGATGAAAAGTTGAAGTGAGTGAATTGCACAACAAGGCAAATAACAAGGGTGTTAAAGACTTAGAGATTTGATCAGCATTGCAAATTATAGTGAATCAAAATAGAGCAAGGGTTAAGAATAGACATTAGATCACAAAGGATCATATCAAAGTGAGTAGATCAAGAGCTTGAAATCAGAAATCAAGTATTGTAAGCTATCAGGTTTATTCAATCTAATACTTTCTAGCAATTGTATTAGGAAGGAAAGTCCTATATTGATAGGTTAGCTTAATAGTTATGTTGTAGAACCTTTAACAAGGTGATAAATCCTTTTACAAGGTAACACTTCAAGTAAGTGTTTGTAGATCCATTGAACAGGTCACTTTTTATAGAGTGTAAAGCCTTTAATAGGGCAGGCCTCTAACAGGGTAGACCATTAGAAGTGTTCAAGCAATATTGCTGCAGTAATAATTTGTGGATATCATCCCCACCCTAGTTTTACCTTCTCATTTATGGAGGATTTTTGGGTGATCAAAATTTGGTGTTATGTGTGTTGATGAATGTCTTTATTTTATATTTATTTGATATGATTACATGTATGCAATTTATTTTTAGTTAAAAGTTTTTATGGTCAAAGTGCGTTACTTTTGATTCACCCTCCCTTTCAGAAGTGATCTTCCCATTTGTATATTCCAATAATTGGATTACAAGTACATCAATTGAAACATGGCATATTTGTTACCCAATCAAAGTATATCAAGGAGATACTCAAGACATTTGTCTTAGAGGATTCCAAACCAATCAGTACACCAATGATAATAGGACACAAGTTATCCAAGAATGATGAGTCTGTTGAAGTCAGTCAAATAATGTATAGGTCTATAATTGCAAAGTTGTAGTATGTTGTTCATAGCAGACCAGACATTGCATTAGTCATTGGGATAGTAGCAAGATTTTTTGCAAATCTAAGAGAAAACCACCTTATGGAAATGAAGAAAATAATGAGGTATCTGAAAGGAACAAATGATTTTGGATTATACTACAAGATGAGTGAAAAGTTTGAGTTGAATGCCTACACTAATGCAGATGGGGAGGTAACATTGATGATAGGAAAAGCACCAGTGGAGGAGAACTCTTCTTAGGAAAATGATTAGTCACTTGGACTAGCAAGAAGAAAAGTTGTACCTCACAGTCCAAAGCTGAAGCTGAGTATGTTGTAGCTACCATCAATTGTACCAACATTGTATGGATCAACAACCTATTGAAAGGAATGAAGGTGGAGATAACTCAGTCAGTTAAACTCTATTGTGATAACACAAGTGCCATCAACATATCCATGAATCATGTGATGCATGCAAAATTAAGCACATTGCAATTAAGTATCACTATGTAAGAGAACTGGTGGAAGACAAACAAGTGAAGATGGAATATATCAACTCAAAAGAAAAAATTGTTGATATCTTCACAAAACCATGACCTGAACATGTATTTGATTATCTTAGAGGTAAGCTAGGGGTAAAGTACCTAGCCTAGGTTGTTTGAGCAACAACATAATTGCCCTACATAAAAGAGGTTGATTGTTGAAATAATATAAGTTGATGCAGAGGATATTATTGTATTGAAATTCTAAATCAGTCACAAGTATGGTGACAGAGGGAGAAGTTGGAAGATGCAAAGTCTACATCTGCATTATCAAAGCTGCTACATCTTTGGCATTGTTGTCAAAGAGGGAGCAATAGCAGAAATTGATCAACTGTAGAAGATTAGAGGAGAAACTAATCTAAAGGATCAAAGGGAGATAGCAGGAACTAATTAATCAAAGGGAAAAATAGCAAAATTAGACATATAGAGGGAGATACAGCAAAAAGAAAACAACTAAGAGGGAGATGTAGAAGCAAAAGAAATTAGGATGATTGATCTAAGAGGGAGCATATCAGAGGAATCAAAATGCACCAACAAAGAGGGAGATATGAAAGTCAACAAATTTCTTTTTAGCATTTGAACTAGTTAGCATTTTGATAGCTTGGATGATCAGCTTGGTTAGTTGATCAGTTTGGTTTGCCATCAATACCAAAGAGAGAGATTGTTGGAATATGATTGAAAAGAACATTTGTTGAGAAGGCGAATGTTGATAAAGCATGTTTTTAATTATTGTTTTGTCACTGATGTCAAACTTGCTATTTTCTTAAATAAAAATTGCTTATATGATCCAAGTATTATCACTTAGTTGATTAATGAGGAGGAGTTGATTAGTAAGATGTAACAAAAGCACCTAAGGGAAAGGTTGACTTATGATGTTTTAATGAAGTATAAGCATCAATTAAGACATTGATAAAATGATGTATTGATAATATACTCTAAGATATAGAGGTTGTTCACACTTAGAAATATTAGAAGAATAAGTTGTAACAAGGTTGTTGGCAAAGCTTGACTAAATTCATTAGTGGGCGCCGAGCAAGTTAGTTCATGCCGGCAGATTTTTTAGTTAGTGTTGAGCAAATGTAAAATATAGTGTGTACCGAGTAAAAGTGTTTAGGTGTTGATCAAACAATAGGTTCTGAGAAAAGTTTAGGTGCCGAGTAAAGAAAAATGTAATAGGTGTCAAGCACTAGTAAAATCTAGTTGATGCCGAGTGAATCCATAGAAGGTGTCAAGTAACACAGTATATGTCGAGCACCAGTATTCCAATAATGTCAAGTTGCGACATTATTTGAAACATTAAAGATTCACTAGACCTAACCATAAGGTTGTTACCTTGAATTTTGTGAACCAGGTGAAAGATAAGAAGGTTGAGTTGATGGCACAAAATTTGATGATAACTATTTTTAGGCTAAGACAGGTGGATTCCACATGTTTCTAAAAGAAACAAATTGGAGGAAATTTACTTCATATCTTTTCTAATCAATTCAAATCCAAATTATGAGCAAGAAGAATAGAGAAGGAAATGCATTCTAAACTTCTACATAAGGAGTTGTAGGTCAAGAATTGAAAGAGTGTGGTTAGAGAGTGTTTTGCTAAAGTGTGAAGTGTCAAGAAGAAGGCACAGAGAAGGAAGAATAGAGCACAAAGATTCTACTTCAATAAGTAACTATAGAGAAGAGATTGCATTGGCACAACAAGAAAGAAGACTCAAGGAGACAAAGCTTGAAAGGAATTCAAGCTATCAGAGCTGCAGAGATTGAAGGTCACACAAATGTATGAGCAGAATTGTAATCTAAAATCTGCAAGTTAAGTTGTAAGTTGTATCAAGTCAACATACCTTAATTGTTACTCTCTTGTAATTATATCAGTTGAGAAAAATCCTATGGACTTAGGTTGGCCTAATAGCCATTGAGAAATCCTTTAATAGGGTGACATTCGAAGTTGAATGTTCTAAAGTCCTTTAACCAAGCACACTCCTAACAAGGTGTTTGAAATTCTTTGATAGGGTCACATCTAACAATGTGTTGTAGCCTTTAACAGGGTAGGCCTTTAATATGGCATTACTTTAGAAAGGTAAGAAACAAGGTAGCATGTTACAGGTGGTTTTTCCTAAATTGGGTTTCCACGTAAATCACTGTGTTATGTGTTGATCTTTCATGTTTGATTTCTATTAATTTATCAATAGCTTTGCTAGGAAGAATGTTTTTCTTGGATGCATGGTTAGTTTGAATGGGCTCAATATACTTAGTGAAAAAGTTTGATTAGGCAATTTTTTGGACCTTGAATAACTGATTCACCCCCCTCCCCCTTCTCAATTATTCTAAAGCATTTCTAACAGTGATTTAGTCATTGAAAAGATTCCAGTGTATGAGTTCATGAAGATTTTTTGTAAAAAGATTAATTATGAGTATGCAAGGCATACACATAGATCTCGATGGCTAGATTTGCAATTCAAGTTGTGCAAGGATACATTTTCACTGGATACTATTTTTTTGGTTGTAGACTTTGCAGAGAACTACACACTACAACCACAAAATGAGGTGCAAGAAAAGTATTATACTTCTTAATAGGTTTCCATATCTGTTCACATAGCATTCATGTATTCACTTACAAGTATAGAGGATGATAGGAAGATTATGAGGGAGTACCATTTTTACATCAGTGATGATCGATCACATTCTACAGAGTTTGTACATGGTTGTTTTCAACTATTTTATGGACATTTGGCTAACAAGGGCATAACATATTGTCATCACATTATTTGGTTAGAAAATTGGGCATTTCAATTCAAGAATTCACAGATGTTCTATTGGTTGAACAGGATGCACAATTTGTGTAGAATTCAATAAATGTAGAATTTCACAGAGGCTGGTCATGAAAAGGAAGAGCACGATGGTGTAGGTGCATGCATCAAAAGAGCCTTAGGTCATAAAGAACTAAAGTAATAAGATGGAGCAATATTGATAGATGCAAAATCCATTGTCCAGTGGCATAATGCTACAATGGGTCCAGTTAAGGAAGGTGAGTCTATGGTTCATAGATTTTTTTGGTTGATGGATAATACTAACATTGCACCATATGAGGATTATTGCACACTAATAGGATTCAGTGAGTTGCACTCTTTTAGAAGCTCTAATACACATTCATGGAGTATCCACACACAAAAAAGGCATACTATTGTCCATCATGTGTAGAGAAAAATTGAGATGATTGTGAGTCAACTGAATGGGTAGACAAATGGGATATATAGGTTTTGGACCCAATTAACACCTATTGTCCCCCACAAGCACTGGAAATGGTAGAGATGGATTTGTCTATTAACTTTGACTGCTTGTTTGATCTAGTGTAACTGGGTAATATATATATTTATATATCTTCGTTATTTCAATATGTAATTTTATAACTTCTACCTAAGTATTTTCAGAATTAATGACTGCATTTTGTACATTTGTCACTACAAGCCATGTTTTTGTTGTTATTGCACCTTAAGACAATAAAGAAGGGGTGGATTATTATTTGCATCATTGTGTCCAAGCCAAAAAAAAATTGGATCACTTGGTTATAGATGGTGAATTTTTATAGTACCATACCGATGCAGTGGTTCTAACTAGCACATGGCTTAGATTACATTCTATGAAGAACCCTAACTTGTGGTTATTCAAGGATTGGCAAACAGAGAGAAAGATTCTTCATTATTCAAACCATGTTGTCACATCAAATGTCAACTTGATAAAATATGGTGGAAAACCACATAATAAGATTCTTTGGAAAGTTCATGAGTCGAAACACGAGGCAATACTTGAGACATTAAAATGTAGAGCAGATCCAGTTGGTTCATTGGATTGAATAGGGAGAGAGGGAGAGAGGTAAAGAGTGGTCAATTGGATCCAAATACAATTTTGCAACCTCTCCCCCAAGACTTTCCACATGCCAAGGTGGGTATTGTTATTATGTGTAAGTAATGAGATAAGTTTAAATCAAAAAAATTATGTTTTGATTTGTTTAGAATAGATAGATACATTATTTGAACTTATATTAGATTCTTTAATAGGACCCATTTTTAGATTAGTCGTTTGAATAAGTGAAAGTTTAAAATTTTTTGTTTAGATCAAAATGTAATGAAATAACATGAAAATTGTTAAAATGTGAATGCTTTGTGATGTAAATTCATGATTGTGTGCACGTAACTAGAAACTTGAAACTAGTGAAAGCAGGGATATAATGGGAGAAGTTTCCAAGACTCATCAAGCCATTTAGTAAGCTGCTTGATCATTGCTAGAAGCTCAAACAAATAATTCTTTTCATTTGGAACATTGTCACCAATAATGATATTATGACTAACATGCTTTTATTCTTTTAACAAATTTATTTTCGAATCATACACTTATAAAACCCATCTTATAATGCTAGATTGAATTTTGATGTGTATCATCTAAGATGTATATAAATCTATGAGAATTTTAAATTAGTTGAATCTATTGGGATAAGTGGTATTGTAATGGATAGTTTTAAGATTCATTTGAAGAATATAAAGGGGCATGAGTGATGCAGGTCATTAGACAAAAAAATATCTTCATTGGAAATGGAATTAGGAGCATCAAGAGTTGTGAGTAGAATGAAGATGAATGGAGTGGAGAAAACAAATAAATATTCTGCCAAAAAAGCATTTGTTGTGGTGGGAATCAACATTGCTTTTAGCAGTAGAAAACAATATGATTCAATCCAACACACTTGGATGCCACAAGGTCAACAACTATACTCAATTAAAATACTTGTAACAATTGTAAGTTTTTAAATTTAAATATTAATATGTCTTTTTTGAAGCCCACGAATAAACTGGGAAATGGGAAATGAGAATGGCAGGGGAAAAGTTGAAGAAGTTGGAGGAGGAGAAGGGGATAGTGATAAGGTTTATGATTGGGCACAGTGCTACACCAGGTGGCATTTTGGATCGTGCAATTGAAGAAGAAGATGCAGAGCATAATGACTTCCTTAGACTCGAACATGTTGAAGGCTTCCATTAGCTCTCAACAAAGACCAAGATCTACTTCTCTACAGCACTTGCTAAATGGGATGTTGATTTCTATGTTAAAGTTGATGATGATGTGCATGTCAATATAGATACATTATCATCATTCATGGTTTCATCTAAATAGTATATTTTATGTTATAATTTGTTTAGATAGTTCACGTATTTGTTTTTTGGGTAGAACTTATTTTTTGTTTTCATTTGAGATGGGTAATTCTACATAAAAAGCTAGTGACATTTTATATGTTGTTTCAAGTTGATATCTATCTTAAAAATCTAAAAAAATTACATTTGTGTAATATTTTAATCTGGAGATAATTGAGAATTCATTGAGTCTTCAAGAACTAGGTAAAAGGTATTTTAAGCCATTATAAGCCAGAGTGCCAAATTTTACCAATGGGTCAAAAATAAGCAATTTTGGTGGTTTTTCAATGCAAATAGGATTTTTGTGATCCTTAGAAGGTTTTAATAGTCGTTAGGGTCATTTGGTCAAGTCCTAGCCTTTCCAAATTTGTTTGTGTTCTTGTATATCAAATAGACCTAACAAAGGAGACATAAACATTGTTTTGTTCACACCTCTTACTGAACTTGGTTCCCACCTATCTTTAGAGTATAGAGTGGAACTTTTTACAAGGCCAAATCCAAAAAAGTTCTAAGAAAAAATGAAATTTTTTTAATAGAGAAAGTTGAGATAGGTCTTCTAGTCATTTGAGGTATATTTATATACTTTGTGAGATCTTTATCCATATGAGCAAGAATTTCACAAATGTAGAAGTCTCTAATTAGAGTTTTGAGACTAGTTGGTAGGAAAAATGGTGTGGATTATTCATATGACGCAATTGATACAACCAAGGAGATCATCAAGTCTAAAATACATAATAGTCTAAAGATATACATGCTAATATACACCATCATAATGATAAATAGGATTAGTAGATGCAATGTTCTCTCCATGATCTTAGATACTATCCCAATCTAATGGTTTTTACAAAGTTCATAGAGACATACAAAGGTATCAAAGGGCCTCTTCAAATACATCACAAGATTTCCTATAATATAATGGAATGATAGACAACCATGGTAGAGTTTTCATCATACTAGTAGGAAAAAGCATCAACCTCCAATTTAGGTGTTATACCAAATTTGAAACTGATAAGCCAATAGGTGCTTGCAACTTGACTTATATTTTGGTTTTCATGTTTTTTTACCTACTTAGGCTATAATAAAAAACCCTTGGATGAGAAGTCCATGGTTGTCAAAGAAAGACACCATTTTGTATGCTTAAGGCTCTTTATGCAATTTATAAGAAAAAGTTGCTCATTAGGTAAATTCAAGATTTTTAATGTTCTTGGTCAAGAAATTGTAGGACTGAATTTATTTTAATTGGTTTTAGGTATTTTGGAACCTTTTCCAAGTTGTAGAAGTGGAATCAAGTGAAAAATGTAAAAATTGCACTTTTTGTGCAAAGTTGCATTGTTGAAAGTTGTAAAAGTTGTTCAAATTTGCAACTTAGTGAGAAAAGGGTTATAACTATTAAAATATTGGTTCTAATATTAAAATATACATAGAAGATATGTATACCTCATTTGTGAGGTATGGAGGGCATTAATATATGGATTGGAAGAAGTTGCAAAGAAAGAAATATAGTTTTTGAGTCATTTTTACTGTTGTTTGCATGTTGCACAAAATGTATGAACTTTTAGACAAGATGTGATAGATTTTTGAAATAGATCTTTGAATCAGTGTTCTTTTTCTCCTGGTCTCATCATTCTATGTGTTTTCTAACTCAAGTTATTGCATTTTTAGTGAAACTAGGTTTTTAGGACAACATTTTGGTGCACACAAAAAAAATGGGCCTCTAACTACAATTTCCTTGGTTGAAATTTCATGCCCACTTGGTAATGGTAGTTAGTAGGGTCCTTTTTAAGATTCTAGGGTTTCAAGACTGGAGGACCAATCCAATTTAACTTTTCCTCCTAGGTCCCTACAAAAACTCTTTCTCAATATGTCATTACTAACTAGGATATTAGGAACCAAAATAGTTATCTTTAGTGTCTTGCCTAGATGAGTGGCTAATGCAAATTGAGAATTTTTTATTTGTTGTACTAGGGGGGCCTTCTTATAATCCATAAAAGACCATTTACCAAAGATTTTAGTCAGGGGGGAGGGGGTGGATCTAAGGATTTTAGAACATACAAGGCATTGTGTTATTAGAGGCCCTAGAGTCAATTATATAGTTATTGATCTTATGGTTGTTTATGAACATAGAAACATAGAATGGTTTGAGCTTCATATTTAATGAGACATATTTTTCATATGAACCAACTTTAGCCTCAAATTTAACAATGGAGGAAGGAACCACATAATATTGACCAATTTCTAGAGATAAAACATTAGTTAATTATTTATCAACAACTTTAGCCACAAATTGATGACCTATGACAGATTCAATCAACTAATCCAACTTATTAGGGTTCAATCTAAGGTACTCATAGGGGGGATTTTTTAACTTTTGTATGACTTTAAAAAGTATGGATTTTTTTAGCAAATTAGATTTTGGAGACATTGAACTTTGAAATTTTGAACCAAAGGTTTGATGAAAATGATGTTTACCTTTGTTTAGCTACTTTAGGCACAATGTATTTCCCTGAGTCTTAAGGATCTGTTGGCTTCTTATTAGAATAGTGAATTAAGGATATTTAGACATTACTAGGATATTGCCCTATTTTTTTACATCAAATTATATTCAAGATGAAAATTTATAGAGTCGACAGACATTTAAGGATTTCCTACATTTCCAACCATCTCTCAATAGGAATTACCATTGAACTTGGGCAAGATTTCCTTAGCTCCCTTGGGTAGGTTGTTTAGATTAGCACTTAAGAGGTGGAAGCTCCCCATGGTTGAGCCATTGTAGCAATTAGAGTTGAAATACTGACTTTAGGGGGAAGATTTGTCCCATGTAGAGTTCAAATTTTCCAAATAGTAGGGTGGGATTTGACTGGGTTTCCTTCAAAGGAGATGAAGGTTTACTTTTTTCTTTTCTCCTAGACCCTATAAGGTTTGGTGAGAAGTTAAGGTCTTGCAATTATTGAAATATAGAATCAGGGATACCTTCCCTTTTTTGAGATCTACTATATTGTCTAGAGAATACAAACTCCAATTTTCCCAACAACAGTTCACAGACTAATATATTTGGGATTCTTGGTTTCTAGAGGTTATTTGGTTTTGTATTTGTTGTTTTAGTTGTCTAAGAACATCATCTATATCTTATTCCTCCTTGATAACTTGACTAGCTCTATGCTAATCTTCTCGAGTTCTCCTAGACTGCCAAGAAAGAGTATTTAACTGACTAAGAATATCTTATTTCTTGTTGTGAAAAGCAATATTGGGTTCCAACATAGGTATAATATTTTCATGTACTTTATAAAGAAGCTTTGAAAAATCCCTAAAACCTATCTCTAACCTAATTTATTTATGCTTGGAGGAACCCTAATCAAGGATTTGCAACTCATTTCTTGTATGAATCTGTACTGTTGGAATGTATGCAGCAGACTGTGACTATTTTAGCACAGATTTTAATAGTTTTTAATCTTGTTTGGAGGCAAATCAAGTGGATATTTTCATTTTGTTTCATGTTTTAGTCATCTTATTATTTATTTTCCATTTTCCATGCATTAGTTATAGTTTGTGACCAAGTTTTGAAGGTTTTGTAAATTTCTTCAAAGATACCTGTTTGCTGCTAGTTTTGGGGTTGCATATCATGAAAGGGCTGTAAGTCTTGTCTGCACTGTGGAAATTCTATGATCTTCTAGATTTCAAGGCTATATACCCTAATTTATTATATTATGCAAGAAAGGACCTTGAAAGTGAGTGCAAAGAATTCTTTGACCAAGCCCTAGGAGAGCTAGGCAATGCCTGGCTAGGGACTATTAGCAAAGAAAGAGCTCTCGAGAGCGAATCTTGAAGAATGAAGATTTATTATTCTGAGGGATTAAAGAGGGTATGAGGAGATTCTAACTTTTGGAAGAGGAGTCTTGAT
The DNA here is from genome assembly GCA_028749045.1 of Cupressus sempervirens. NCBI lineage: Eukaryota > Viridiplantae > Streptophyta > Pinopsida > Cupressales > Cupressaceae > Cupressus > Cupressus sempervirens. The sequence continues at coordinate 767,365,129 of CM053789.1, read as the reverse complement.
GAAGTGTGGAAGGTGTCTTAAAAGTGGGGATAGTAGGTAGCCAAGAAAACCCTACCAATCCTTCAATTTTGCTATTTTTGTTGTACGGCTTGTATGCACCCTGAGACCTAAAAATCCTTGAGCATGGGTCCTATGTATAAATTTTTCTTAAGGCCAAATTTGTTGAAACTCTAAGATAAAGGAGCTATTCACCCTATAGATCTAGGTGGAGGACTAATTAGAGGCTCTCCTTGTAGCCCTTTTGTGAATAAATCTTGAAATCATTTACAAAACCATTGTTGTTATCCATTCAAGCATAGTAAAAGTATTAAAATAACACCTTAGGACATCATGGAAACCTTGGTTGGACTGGAGAGTGCTATGGTACCCTAGTAGACTTATAAAACCTTTGGAGGGATATTGTTCCTAGAAGAGTAAGGGAGTGATGTTGCAAGTTTGGATCAGTTAACCTGGTGAGGAGGTTGGGCAAGGTTAGGGGATGTTCTAAGTAGGAAGAGATCCTATAGACCACATAGGTGTAGAGAGAACACCAAGATCCACATATAATATACAAGATTGCAAGGGGACAAGGTTACTTGGGGTAGTACGAGTATGGGTATGGGTATAGCTATTTTTTATAATAGGGGATGGGGGTACTTGTGTATTTCAAACTTTATTTTTAATTATACTTTTATATTTATAGAAAACTTGAACTTATGAGTCATGATAATAATTTCTCAAATCAAGAATAGTGATAAAGTTTGCAAATGTAATGTATTGTTTTCAGTTTCATATTTGTTATATGTTTGTAATAATAATTTATGATAAATGTTTAGATGCATAACATAGAAGGCAGGATTTAAACATGAACAAGAAGATCATAAATCATATGACAATGACATATTTCAAATGAGAAATTTATGGCTTTAACACTGATAAAGTTTATTGTTGATCAATATTGTATTAAAGTTTCAAACTGATTAGGTATTGAATTAAGCTTGATAAACAAATAATAGAGAAGGAAAACTTTAAACATGAATAAGATCATAAATCATATAATGATGAGATATTAGAAATGATAAACTTATGCTTGAACAGTGATAAAGTTTATTGTTAATCAATATTCTATCAAAGTTTTGAGCTGATTAGGTATTGAATTAAGCTTGATAAACAACAAGTTGTTACACAAACAAAAAATTGAAATCTCAATCAAGGTCCTTATCTATGATGCTCTCCACCGAGTACCTAGTAGTTGGGATACATGTACCCAATACTTGGGTATGTGGGTACGAGTACTAGGGTTGTGGGTACAAGTACCCATGCAACCTCATAATATATTATGATAACCAATAATGTCATAAATGAATGAACATATAATATATTATGATAACCAATAATGTCATACATGAATGAACATATAATATATTATGTTAACCAATAATGTCATATATGAAGAAACATATAATATATTATGATAACCAATAATTTCGTACATGAACAAACATATAATATAAAATGATAACCAATAATGTCATGCATTAACAAACGCATAATATATTATGATAACCACTAATGTCATACATGAACAAACATATCATATATCAACCAATAATATCATAAGTCTAATAATGTCATGTATCAAATAAATGTCATACATCAAATATAAAATGTCATATATACATCAAATGCATATCGAATATGTCCACTAACATAAAATCCAACATATATGTCGGTCGATGCCTATACATGTGTGTCTATCAACTATATCTTCTCCTTCCCATGAGTGGAAGGAAATAAATCTCTAGAGGTCTTCAGTCGTCGTGTGGAGGGAGATGATGGGGATGATGGGGTCTTCCTCACATGCTCACTCGTCCTCTTGTTGAGGCTCTTCTCTAACTTGAGCTGATACAAACAAAGTAGATATGAATCAATAATTATTATACATTGAAATAAAATATATGTACACACAAAATTAATTATTTTTTTACAGCCATCGAATAGTCGCTCTGCAATTCCACCTCAAAGGCTCCTGGACGATCGAGTGTAACAAGACCCTACAACAATTCAATCAATATAATCACTTATAAATGATATTACAAATTTTGATACTAAATATTATAAACAATAACTAAAACCAAGAAAATTCTTTCATACCTCAGTCAATGGTTGTGAACTAGCCATAGTTGTAGCCACTCCACTATCGATGGACTACTGAAGATGAGGAGGAGTCTTAGATGTCAAGAGTTGCATGTCATACAATACACGTTACATGTAACATGAAACATGAAACAAATATAATCAAATGAATTAAATTAACGTGAAATAATTGTACATCTACGAAGCTCGTATCACATCTAGGCTCAGAGTCCCTAGTGAATGTTGATGGTCCTGTAGAGAACCAATGCACATGCATAAAGTTTTTTGTCAATTCTTTATATGAATACTTAATAAATATATGTATTAATTTAAATGATTAAATCGATACATACCTTTGGACTCGTCGATGGGACAAAAAATGGGGTTGGGAGATTGCTACTAGGGCTGCCAACACTCTGAACCTAAATTTTGAACAATGTTAATATATGCTAATTAATTAGTCATTCACTATACATATGAAATGTGATCAAATTAGTTTATTATAATTATAATTTACCTGTGTGTCAATGTCAAATGTCTTATTTTGGAATTGATCAGTGACTAGCTCATCATCCGCACTATCTCCAGCATGACTACCAAATGTGCATAAGGATCTGCATGATGTGCACATATGACTGCGATGCACAGAAGGCTCATCCTCAACTACTGGACTTGTGCAATGAATGAGGTTTTGTGTCAAATCATTAATAGTCCCTAGAGTGTTGACCTCTACATGTTCCTTCACAAATGAAGGAATAGTCACATGTTCACCTTGTGGCTTGACTATAGGTGTCCTAACTACATTAGGTCACAACATGCCCCTAGTCTCTCAAATGATGACCCCCCACCTCTACCTTGAGATTCTAATATATCATAATAATTGAGGATCTCCCCAAGGACAACCTCACAATACAATTTCTTTAAGAAATACACTAGGACCTTGTGATTATTGCAGGGAGGGGCATCAAAAACCATCCACCATCTATCCCAAAAATTATTTCTAATACCATCGTGTATGCACCAATGGATGGGGAACCATTTAGTTGTCTCTCTAACTGTATTTTGTTCACCATGTTTTCTAAACAATGCACAAATTCTACATCTTGATATGATAATTTTTTTGCATACTATATTTTTTGTTCATCCCTGTTAACCCACCAAATATCCAACTGACCACTAACAGAAGCTACGTAGGTCATAATAGACTCGAGGGAGGATGCCAATTGAGCTCTCATTGGATTGGTTTGTCCACAAGATTTCAACCTACCAATGAGTGCTTCTAATTCATTTTTGCCTCTTTTTATTTCATTTATTATGTTGTCTTGTGTGCCAGGAGGAGGTCTTCCAATCAATGCAAGTTGTGAAATTTCTTGTTCTTGTTGTGGAGGGTTTTGATTCTCATCTTGTTGAGGGCTTTAGTTTGGATCTTGTTGAGGGTTTTGGTTTGGATCTTGTTGGGGATTTTTTGGTTCATTATTCACATTTCTTGATAAGAAACAAATTGCAATCTAAATAAATAAACAAGTTTAAAGAAAAATTGAAAAAAACCTACAAAACAATACAAAAACATATAAAACAATGTAAAAAGAAGGCTAGGCAACATACAATGTCATTGTGATCTTGAACTTTGATGACGAAGAGGCATATTGATGAGGTGGTGGCAAAAATATTCAATTTTTTGAATTTGTGTACGTGCTATGAGGAGAGGAAGTTGTAAAATGAGGAAAAAATGAATGGGTTGTGGATTTGCGGCCCATTTATAATAATTTTGGTTTTTTAAAAGCATGTATGTGCTATAGCATGTGCACGCTTTTCAAAGTTAGAAAAACAATGGGTGTCATTTTTGGCACTACAACTTGGTGAACTTACCCTTTGGTGATGCCATGTTATGTTGGTATACGTGTACATGATTTTGGATCAATCTTGTTAGGATGATTGTATTGGTGAAATCTGTGATTTTGATCAACGATATTTATGTAATTTATTCTTGCTTGTTTAGTATTTGATGTGTGGTTTATGGTCATATGAGACCTTCTACTTTTATGAGCCTAGAGTAGGTAATCTATGTGTACATTGGGAAGTGGCTTGCAATGGTCGAAGCCCTAAGTGGTTATCTGGATAACCCATTGTAGGTTATTTTAGTAAGTGATAACTTTTCATTAAATGTGTTTAAAATGAATTGATAAGATATCAATGCCACATAAAGTCACCAGGGGGCCAAAATCTTGAGAGATTGTTAGGGTAACCTTAGAGTTGACTCGTTAGTATGCCTTGTCTATATGAAAGGATATTGATGTTGCATAGAGATAATAGGGGACCGAAGTTTAGCGAGGCTACTAGGGTAACCTTAGTGTTGGCTCATGCAATGAAATTTTCCCACTTGCATAGTAGATTTCCTACGTGTTTGTATTGCCTCTAGGATTAGTTGATACTTTTGTCTTGGTACCCCTTTGAGATAGTTTGTTTTTAGGTGATTCATTGAACCTAGATGTTGGTCATGAATTGTGTTAAATGATATCCATATGGGATTTAATTTTATCTCCTTAGTTTAGTGGGAGTGGGCCATTTAGGTTCCACAAGGTTGGGTGGTAGTGCATTTTTCTTTACCATTGAGATTTGACAGTTTGATGTCATGGCTAGAGTTCCTTGTTTTGTATTTCCTTTCATTATGTTCTTGTGTACTATGATGGATGGTTATACCTATTGTATTGCATTTTATTTCATGGATCTTAAGAGATGATGTAATCTATTTTATGATGTATAATTTATTTTTTCAACCTTTCATACCCTTTGACCTTTATAGTGGATGATTGTGCATTCTGATTATTGCCAAGTGGCATTCGAGATAATTGTATATTATTTAAATGGATTCATACATGTAATTATTTTTTAATGTGGATGTGTTATATATTGGTTTTAGTATTAATTAAGCTTAAATGTGATTCAACCTCATGAGACCCTTGAGAAATTTAATTTATTTTATGGTATGTGTTTATGCGTATGTTATTGCTTCCACTATATTATGTCTATTGTTGTTATGTTATTATCTTTCAAAAAGAAATGTTTGACAAACTTAGTGAAACTTTAGGTTAATTTCTTTTTGGTTCCCTGGTGGGGCTTTACACACTCCATGCTTTACTTTATGTTTCTATATTAGTCATTTATGAGTAGATGGTATATGAGATGGTTGGTCAACATAGGCATTATGGTTTACACTCTAAAATTGCATATGCTTCAAAGCCTTAGACTGTCTTTAAATCTAGTGAATTGCCTCTTGTAATTTCATATTTTTCCAATATTTTCTCCACCCAAGGCATGAAGAGCCAACTTTTAAAATCTTGGAGGTTACACAGTGGTATACAATCAGGTCTCCACCACCATTATTGTTTCCCATAGATTTTGTATGTGCTTTTGAAGAAAACTTGAGGCTAGAAGGTAATTCCATCTGTTAACATATTTTTTTCATGCACACCTTGTAGGACCACAGATTATGCTCTATAATACACCAACTGATTCAAACATCCAAGAGCATCATCGTGAAAATATTTTCTATTTTTTAAAATCCATAGTCTTGGATTCATCGTACGGGAACTTGTCTTATGTTCCCCCTTCTCCAGGAAACCATTTTGCATAGTTCTACACTCATGCCCATTTTGGTAATAAACCATGGGCACAATATACCTCACATACCTTTGCACTCCCTTTTGCACTCTCTAATGGGATCAATGAGATCCAATCTAAAATGATGGAGTCCAAAGCTAGAGTGTAGATATTCACAAATCCTAAGTGTCATATAGACCTCTAGGGTGTGAAAAGTATTCATGGTGATAACCTATGAAAGTGAAATAGATGTCAAAAAAAGGACATACCTACACCATGCACATTTTAAAGGGAAAAGGGGTTAGAGCATACCTTTAGGATATTTACAAAGGTTACAAAATAATGTGAAATTAATGGAGATGCGGAAAATTGTGTGACAACTTGAAATGCCTAATAATTGATAGCATATGCATCTGTACATAAAATGAAATTAAATCAATCAAGGATTTATGCATTTTTTATGGATTTTTTTAATCAATTGTCAAAGTTAGGGGTTCTTTTTTGCACTTTGGGAGACATATCTTGAGCATCTAGCGATCTCTAATTTGGAAATTCTTTATATCATTAGAAAGGTCTTTTAGAGTCTTTCTATTGATGCTAGTTGTTTTGCCAAATTAATCTCTCGGCACATTCTATTCAATTTTTTGTCTTTTTGCATTCGAGTGGATATCTTGGTTGTTTCAGGTCCAGGAATCAATTTTATTGCTTTAGATGATTCATCATGAGTTGTACTATCTATTATATCAACTTTCTACCTCTTCTAATCTTGTAAATATCTATTGTATGAATTATTGCAAATGCACTGAGATAAAGTGTCATATTGCATCTATATTTTCATTTTAGTTATATTGCCTTGTTTTACCTTCCGATTTGAATAGTTTCATATGAAGACACTCATGCAGATCATTGTATTCTTAGGATTCATTATATCTTATGTCTTATTGTACATGCACTACTCTGATTAAAGTGCCATGGGGGGTTGATGTTTTGTCTTTGTTTGCCATCTTCCTTTGCCTAGTTAGTTTCCCTTCTATGACATTAGATACATGATGTGCGTGAGATTGATCACCTCAATAGACACATGTGTACTCTTTTGTGTATCTTGATCATGGTTCCTTAATATGCAGTTCATTTGGCCCACTTTTCTAGTTTCCTGTCACTTCACCCTTGTCTGGATTAGGATGTTCTTCTTTTTTTCCTCATGCTTCCTTAGTTTGATGGAGTGAACTACACATTCAGTATTTGTTCCTATGTACTAAATGGATGCAGTGGCCAAGTACCTATGCATTTTGGTGAGATGGATCATAATTCACCATATAGACACTTTTTTCTTTTCATTCCTACTTTGGTTAGACCCTTCCATGTTCGATTGATCAGCTCTTCAAACTTTGGTGTTTCATGCCATCTACATCTTTGAGTTCAATTGTTTTCCTTTATGTTCCTCCTAATTTGATGCAAATTATAGTCTTCTCTACCCAATTAGGTTCTATTCTAGTGGAGGTTTTTTAGATCAACAGTTGCTCTTGATAGAGCTTTGTAGCTCCTACATGCTTGAGTGGTTTTCTACATTATCATCTTGTGTTCCTATCTTTTGGGCTATTCCCTAGTTTGGAGGCTTCTTCACTCTTTAGTTATTGTCAACATTCTTTCCATCTCTTCTTGGGAGTAGAATTTTTCCCATGTGGTTTTCTCTATTTCTTTTTATTTCAAAGATTTGGTTGTGCTTGGGTACCTTATCAGGCTTTGTTGTTGGGACCTAATTTACTTTCATTAGTATTTTCTAGGTTTTTAGCTACTCCTTAAATTTATTTTAAGGGGGGTGTTAGAGTAATAAAAAATAAATCTTATTAATTAAATCATATTCATTTAATTATTAAGTCACCTATTATCTTTAATTACTTAAGCTAAAATCTGGGCATATAATAATTAATTCTTTTATTAATTATTATCATGCAACCAAGGTTAGTTACATATTAGGGTTTCGATCTCCTTTATAAGGACAATATCTCTTTGTAATTATAACATGCATTCACTTTTGATAATAGAAATTTCTCTTTTTGCTCATCAAGAATCTCTCATCTATGGATCTGGCAATTCCAACCTCCATAGTTTTTTGCTTCTCTTTTGTGATAGGTGTTTGCATGCAAGTGATTCTTGGAAGCTATGGGGTTAATCTTTCATCAACTTAAACAGATAAAATTTATGGCAATATTAAGGATCAATAGATAGCATGCAATCATGTAAATGTCCTAAGATGGTGCAAGATAGAATTAAACTTAGGTGTTGAATTTAAATAATCCTATCACTGCTTTTTCTTATATGGAAATGATAATTGAATAGTCCTTGTTGATAATATGTTTTTGTTATTAAATGTATATAAAAATGATAATTGAATAGTCCTTGTTGATTATATGTTTTTGTTATTAAATGTATATAAATACAAGGTCATAATAACAAATCATTCAGTTATTAATTATTTCACAAATTTATTAGCTAATGAAATTAGCAAGAGTTGGCCAAAAATTCAATTCAAAATTTAAATATTCAATGGTTAGATATCCAAGTATGGGACTCATATAATGCATTTGGGATTGTTATCATGCATGTGCATTCACTTGAGATAGAGAAATGATAAAATTGAGCTAGATAATGAATGGTTGGAGATGGACGCAATAATTGACCTAGATTTGAGAAATGAATGAAAATATGGATTGATAAGGATAAGGTGTGTGTATGAGTGTGTGTGCACAAATGAACGATGACCAAAGAGCAAAGGATGAGTCAAATTGTAACTTTATGATTATGTACAATATTATCATTAAATGAAAACTTGATTGAATGGAAATTAGTATGACTATACAAGTTTTTACTTTCACAATACTAAATTTTTGTATGTAATAAATATTATTTACATGTGCAATATAAAGTCCCCATGGTGTAGACAAATCAGTTGATAAAATTAAAGATACAAACAATCAATGAAAGTCCTAATCTTCACTATATGAGCTAAGATTCTAATCCTAACTTATGAGACGCGCGTGCACGCGCACGCACACACACACACACAATAATGGATATGGAAAGCTAAAGTGAATGCTTTTCTTTTTAAATCAATGGGCTCTTGATCTAGTGGAATTGAAAGATTCATATTGTGCCATTAAAGAAGTCTTGTTGAGTGCAAGCTGACTCCCAAGTCATAAAGTATAAGGCCACTATCATAGTTGGGGAAAATCTAACAAAATAAATACCCTTCAATCCAAGATTTTTTGACAAAAAAAATTAACCTAAAACTCGTGCTCACGCCACCTAAAGGGCAGTTTTTTTTTTTTATGAATAGTTATTTGTTTCCGGCTTAATGTTGTGTGGACTCTGGCAAGGTGATCTTGTATCCCCCAACCCTTTTTTGTGAATATGTAACTTAATATTTTATCTAATAGAGAAGGGACTAGTATTCATCAAAAAAACTCATGTTCATACTTTAGATAACTCTAAAAGACAACTTTGCAAAAGATACATACATGCATACATCCATCCGAATTAGTTTATATTATTTTATTCATTAAAAACAACCATATGTATTAGGAAGCATAAATAAATAAAAATCTTTAACGTACGAATGGAGCTAAATTTCCCTGACCTAAGAAGCATATATGATCATTGTTACACATGGAAGAAGCAACATTGAAGGAATGCTCAATTTTGCCTGACTTTCAAGCGAAGATGTCGACCACAAAACTCTAGAAAGAAACAAATCGAATAGTGTCATGGGGGTCTACAACAATAACAAATGTCACTCTAAAATTATCAAAAGACAATTCATTAAAAAAATTTCATGGATGACCCAAGAACAAGTGTCGTCAAATAATGCCTAGCAACCTCCTCGTTACTTTGTAAAACTAAGCATAGTCAGTCTATTACTAACTAGTGATTGCAGCTAAGGTTGGAATAAGGAGGCTAAAGATAAATATGTTTTTTTTAATAAGAAATAATAGTTTAAAACAAATTGATTTCATATATTTGAACAAATATAAGTAAAAAAAAAATTGTAATTTAAAACTGCATTTATGTAGGGCGGGGGCCCTAGCTCAGTTGGCTAAATCTTCCCTATTGCAGGGTTTGGTCACGAGTTCTAGTCTCCCCCGTCCCCATGGTACCGGTGGGTGTGTCGCGTCAGCGCTACTGGTCACGTTTAAAAGTTTATCGCATTTATGTCAATTGTTTAGTTTTACTTTTTTAATTAATTATATTGTGTAAAATTTTGATTGTATTAATATTTTAAATTACATTCTGCAATTAGTAATTAGAATGTGAAAGAAAAGATTAAAGAAAGAAAAGAGTCATTTCAAAATCCTCTCATTCTCATTTTCATAGTAATAGTATGTTATGCAGAATTCTTTCATTCTCATAGTAAATTACATAGAATTCTTTTGTGTAACATTTTGATTGTATCTAAAGATCTATTATTAAAATGAGAATAAAAAAGTACACTTCTGACCCATCATTAAAATGAGAATGAAAAAATCACAAAAGTAAAAAAATTATATTATAATTCTCTCATTCTCATTCTTTAACAAAGAGCTGCAGTGCAGCAACCCTAATATAACCGAAGTTTTTGTTTTGGATCAATGGATATTACAACATACAATATATAGAGAGAGAAAAATTTGACGTAATATTTTTTAATATTTAAAATATTTTTTTAAGTTTTGTTCTTCTCTTTTCATGTGGTTAATAGGAATATTATTACCTATGACTAAGTAGGCTAGCTCTTGATCAAATATAATTTCACGAAACTCAGTGAGCTCAAAAATAAAGAAGGAACTTCGAATTGAAATCTGTTTCTCAGAATTTACAAACAATAAATTGCAGCCATCATAATACACAGTGAAAGCTGTTTCAGACATTCCTATCAACTTCATCACAATATCAAATAATGCAAACAACTTTGAAGATAATCTCGATATCAATGCCAACCTCTAGTATTCCACCATTGTCATACAGAACAAGCCACCATAAGATAGTCAGAAAGATCAGTTCCATTCATTGAAAGGAATAAACCAGCTGCTAACATAAAATGCTGACTCGTTCGCCTTGCTAATAAATTTTTGCCTAACAGTACGGGAAGAAAGAGAATGTCAATAGGAGACCCTTAAATCAGTTTACAATCGTCTGAGATTGAATGATCCAATCTACCGTTGCATTGGTGCCATCTCTCGATTGTAGAACTCAATGACAAATGTACTAAAATATTCTAAATGACTAATGACTACAGTTGTCAGAAATTGCATATTTGACATGGAAATTAATTATTGAGATTACACTTGTCATGAATTGCATATATTCGACATGCCTATTTTCATGTTATGAGGAATACTTGTCATATTTTAATAACAACTAATTGTAGACTAACAAAAAAAACCATTGAACTCTCCCCTTTAAAAGTTGGTCTTGTTAATTATAAAAGCTCGTCTGCACACTCTTTCATACACCCCAATTGACTGCAAACATTCAAACTTAATTGGAGCACAAACTTATACAGTTTATCTATACATAATGTCTTCTGCAATCTTCCTTGCTACAATTTTACTGTAAGTGTTGGAATATGTATAGTTTAGTTTTAAGATTTTAGAAGTCTTTGAATGTATCTAAGGCTTCTTTCTTCATTATAAGATAACTGTAATTCATTCATCATGAGTTAATCTGATCTTTGATCATTTGATGAAGAGACATTTGTAGTTCATTCCACAATACCTGATATCCTTATTTACCATATAACAAGAGACTGTTATAATTTCTTGAATCATTAGACAATCGATATTTACATTTTGATATTATTATTTTTTTTAAAGGAACTTATTATATGAACTTCTGCAGTTCTTTTCTATAAGTTTTCATGTTTATCTATATATACTAACTATTTGATTTCAATCATAATTATATGTAGTTTTGCGGGAAGTATAATCTGTGAAGGAGGACCTAATCAGGGCTTATTAGATGCCTTACATGTGAAAGTAATGGGACAGGGGAAGAAAACTCTAGTTCTTTCTCATGGATATGCAACGGATCAATCAGTCTGGCACAAGTTATTACCTTTCTTAGTGAAAACTTACAAGGTCATATTATTTGATCTACCATTTGCAGGAGCTGTGAATCCCTCCAAGTTCAATTATAACAGATATAAGTCTTATGAAGGCTATGCTGATGATCTCTTGCTTATTCTGGATGAGCTAAATGTTGATAAATGTGTGTTCCTGGGCCATTCCATGTCTGCCATGATTGGTTCTATTGCTTCCATTAGAAAGCCAAGTTTGTTTGAAAAACTGATATACTTGGGAGGCTCTCCAAGGTAAGATTTATATCTTCTCTATTCTTAATCAAGATTATTTCGTTACCTTTGTTTATGATTTTATATCTCATAACTACAAAGAATATGCTGAACTATAAATAAGGAAATGGGAAGTTATTTTTTCTCAAAATGTTTGTATATTCCAATCATCATTTCACTTTTCACTTATTTATTGTTGATATCTCTTTATATTATAAAGAGAAGCAGTTTTTAGAAAGCTATTTTCCCATATGTTAAATGGTAGAGATATTAAATATCTACAGTCCATAACAATAGTTTCAAATTGTTTCTCAATTTATCCATGTGATGTGTTTAATAACAACATTTTCAATCATGAATGCTAATTGTTTATATTCATTTGTATTATTTGTTTGGTTTAATTTGACAGGTATTTGAATGCTCCTGGTTATCAAGGAGGTTTTGAACAAGCAGCCATTGACCAACTTCTACAATTTATGAAAGCAAATTACACTGGATTTGCTTCAACATTTCCTCCCAAGGCAGTGGGTGCTAGGTTTACTGCTTCGATTGAAGAATTGAAGAAGACCATTTTATCTATGAATCATAAGGTTGCCATTTTTGTGGCAAAACAAGTATTTGAAAGTGACGAGAGGTTACTTTTGCCTCATGTCAGAGTTCCAGTGGTTATTATTCAAAGTAAGAATGATATTATAGCTCCAGTTTTTGTTGCAAAATATTTAAAAACGCATCTTGGAGGAAAGACTTTTGTTGAGCTGCTACCGACTGAAGGCCATCTTCCACAACTTAGTGCCCCTCATCTTCTTATCAAGGCTCTCAAGCCTTTTCTGTAATTTACATGTTGTACCACATCAAAATAATAGCTTAGGATGGAATTATTGAATAAAGATGGTATGTAACTGTTTAAGTTTCAAATGTTCAACACATGTAATACAATGTAAGACAGTCATTCAAGGTATGCATTCTTTAAAACAAATATAATGAAAATCCTCTTATGATACATTTAGATAGTACTATATTATAACAAATGTTTCTATAATTTTTAAAAATATTAAAATTAATGGAAGGATGTTATAAATGTTTTGACTGCATAATATCATATCATGATTTATTTGTAATAAATTAGAGTGATAATCATTTTAATTGTGAAAAAATAGAAGAAAAATTTTGTTTTAGAATGAGTAAAAGTCATAATATATGAATTTGAAAATGTTGAAATTTGGAATGTAGAATTACAATATATAATATAAGTACTTTAAATTGTTTGATCTTGATAAGTAACTTCAATTTCACAATCTTTAATCATCTGCAATTCAATAAACAAATTTATTTTATGAAAACAAGATTTCTACAATAATATGATATCTAACAAATGTGAAACTAATCAAATTTGTAACAATAATAATATGGTAAAATAAACTTAGCAGAACCAATATGAAAGAAGTTCATAACCTACCCTTGACATATGTGAAAAGACCATACTTATTGACTTTTTATGTCCAAAATAATACAATGAGCAAATTAAATTTGACTAAATCTAAGTAAAGATGAAAAAGGGAGGAAAATAACATAACCAAATCTAAATAAAAATGAAAAGGAGAAAAATAATTGAAAGAAAAATTATACACAAGAAGCTAATAATCTCCTCAAACTAAAGGTAATTTGAGGATGATATAGTCACTCAAATCCATTGCCTGTTGTTGTGAAATAGGAACCCAATGTTTTCAGCATTAAAATGGCATCCTAAACCATTATCCATTCCATCACAACTATCAAGCATGTTGAAAAAAACAATATCTCTCATTCATACAAGAAAGTACCACCTTGCTTAGCAGCATCTAAAGCATATTGAAAAAACATTATAGCTATTATTCATTAATGAGAGGACAAACTCCCTTAGCAGCATCAAATATGAATAGTTTCCTCAACCAATAATATTACATACTAAATTGCAAACTATTTGTGAGGAGTAAGCTCCTCGCACATGATAGTTTCAAGCCACACATCCAACAATGTTGAGCACTTACATCTCTTTGTGCCATAACATATAGTCCACATATCAGCTCCTTTCCCTAAGAAAAACCAATTGAATATTATTATTATGACAATCTTCACCATCCATCACCAAATTTTCTCTATTCATTCACCATTCTCTACTACATCCACATGTTCACCCATGGTCCTTCGCATCTCCTTTAACCAATTTGAGCAACCATTGCCCAAATTTCTCCTCTCTTGAACTTTCATATTTTCTTTCCTTTATGAGACCATATACTAGGTTCATTAATTATTCACCCCTACATAGATAAAACAATGTCATTTCTCCACTCTTCATATTTATAGCACTAAATTTTTTCTTCACCTCCTATTCTATATTTGGAGCCTCCTTAACACTATTATATCTTGTCCAAACTTGTAACACTTCTCTATTATAATCATATAAATTCTTGCAACTTTAAGTATCTAATATATGTAGAGTAATACATTGTTTCCTTTGATTTTATCTAAAGGTTCTTTATTGAACTATTTATCATTACTTGTAGCATCTCTCCTACAATATCTAGTTCATTTTGTACATGTATTTGTTAGGATGTTAGCATATACATATATACATATATGTATATATACATATATACATATATGTATATATACATATATATGTATATATGTATATATACATATATATGTATATATGTATATATACATATATACATACACACACACACACATATAATCATCAACTTTATCATTTGTCTTAATACTGATTATTCCATTATATATATTGGTGGAAATCTGATTGAATTTAAATTTGTGTTACACCAAACACAATATGTACTATGCATTGTTTCATATGTTATGTCGATCCTAACAAAATGAATACCCTTCAATCCTAGATTTTTTGACAAAAAAGATCTAACCTAAATCTTGTGCTTAATTTTTTTGTTTTTTTTTTTGTTTTTTATAAATAGTTTTTTGTATCCCACTTAATGTCGTGTGGACTCAATATGTAACTTTAATATTTTATCTAATAAAGAAGAGACTATTCATCAAAAAAAAAACTTATGTTCACACTTTAAATAACTCTAAAAGACAACTTTACAAAAAGATACATAAATGCATACATCCATCCAAATTAGTTTATATTATTTTATTCATTAAAACGACCATATGTATTGGGAAGCATAAATAAATAAAAATCTTTGTCATACGAATGGAGCTAAATTTCCCTGACCTAGAAGCATATATGATTATTGTTGCACCTTGAAGAAACAACACTACGTTTGAAGGAGTACTCAATTTTGCCTGACTTTCAAGCGAAGATGTCGACCACAAAACTCTAGAAAGAAACAAATCGAATAGCACGCCATGGGGGTCTACAACAAAAACAAATGTCACTCTAAAATTATCAGAAGACAACAAATAAGATTTTGTCATGGATGACCCAAGAACAAGTGTCATCAAATAACGCCTACCAACCTCCTCGTTACTTTGTAAAACTCAGTGTAGCTAGTCTCTTACTAAATATAGACTTGACATAAGATGTGCCCTAATTATGAGGAATACTTGTCATATTTTAATAACATCTAATTGTAGACTAACTAAAACCATTGAATTCTCCCCCTTAAAAGTTGGTCTTGTTAATTTAGAGCATCGCTTTTTGTCTTAAAAAAACCTCTGTAACATCTATAAAAGCTCTTCTTCACACTCTTTGATATACCCGATTGACTGCAAACATTCAAAAAATCATTCGTTCATGTATGTTTTTTACTAGAATTGAAATACTTAATTGGGGCACAAACTTACACAGTTTATCTATACATTATGTCTTCTGCAGTCTTCCTAGCTACAACTTTACTGTAAGTGTTGGAATATGTATAGTTTAGTTTTAAGATACGATTTTAGAAGTCCTTGAATGCATATAAGGCTTCTTTCTTCAGTATGAGATAATTGCAATTCATTCATTATGAGTTAATCTGATCTTGGATCATTTGATGAAGAGACATTTGTAGTTCATTCCACAATACCTAATATCATTCTTTACCAAATAACAAGAAACTATTATAATTTCTTGAATCATTAGACAGTCTATATTTTCATTTTGATAAAAACTAGTTATATTAACTTTTGCATTTCTTTTCTATAAGTTCTCATGTTTATCCATATATGGTAACTGTTTGATTTCAATCATAAATATATTGAGTCTTGCAGAAATTATAATCTGTGAAGGAGGACCTGATCAGGGCTTATTAGATGCCTTACATGTGAAAGTAATGGGACAGGGGAGAAAAACTCTAGTTCTTTCTCATGGATATGCAACGGATCAATCAGTCTGGCACAAGTTATTACCTTTCTTAGTGAAAAATTACAAGGTCATATTATTTGATCTACCGTTTGCAGGAGTTGTGAATCCCTCCAAGTTCAATTATAACAGATATAAGTCTTATGAAGGCTATGCGGATGATCTCTTGCTTATTCTGGATGAGCTCAATGTTGATAAATGTGTGTTCCTGGGCCATTCCATGTCTGCCATGATTGGTTCTATTGCTTCCATTAGAAAGCCAAGTTTGTTTGAAATTTATATCTTCTCTATTCTTAATCAAATGATTCTCTTACCTTTCTTTATGTGTTTATATCTCATAAACAAGGAAATAGGAAGTTATTTTTTTCTCAAAATGTTTGTATATTGTAATCATCACTTCACTTATTTATTGTTTTGTAATCATCATTTCACTTATTTATTTTGATCATCATTATATTTTATTTTATTATAAATTAAAGCAGTTTTTAAAAAGATATTTTTCTATATGTTAAATGGTAGAGGTATTAAATATTTACAGAAAGTTAACTTTAACTATCTAACACTTTTAGTCTAGATATTTACAGAAAGTTAACTTTAACTATCTAACACTTTTAGTCTAGGAATGAAACTTTAGTATGTGATGTTTAAGCTGGCCGCAGTCCATAACAATAGTTTCAAATTGTTCCTCAATTTATATATATGATATGTTTAATGACAACATTTTCAATCACAGCTCATAAACCGTCATAAATGATAATTGTTTATATTCATTTGTATTATTTGTCTGGTTTGGACAGGTATTTGAATGCTCCTGGTTATCAAGGAGGTTTTGAACAAACAGCCATTGACCAACTTCTACAATTTATGAAAACAAATTACACTGGATTTGCTTCAGCATTTCCTCCCATGGCAGTGGGTGTTAATTTTCCTGCTGCAGTTGAAGAATTCAGGAAGACTATTTTATGTATGAATCATAAGGTTGCCATTTTTGTGGCAAAACAGATATTTGAATGTGACGAGAGGTTATTTTTGCCTCATGTCAGAGTTTCAGTGGTTATTATTCAAAGTATGAAAGATATTGTAGCTCCACTTTTTGTTGCACAATATTTAAAGACGCATCTTGGAGGAAAGACTTTTGTTGAGCTGCTACCAACTGAAGGCCATCTTCCACAACTTAGTGCCCCTGATCTTCTTATCAAAGCTCTCAAGTCTTTTCTGTAATTTACATGTTGTACCATATTCAAATAATAGCTTAAGATGGAATTATTGAATAAATATGGTATATAACTCTTTAAGTTTCAAATGTTCAACACATGTTATACAATGTAAGAAAGTAAGTCATTCAAGGTAGGGAGCATCCCTTTAAACAAATATAATGAAAATCCTCTTATGATACATTTAGGTTGTACTATATCATAACAAATGTTTCTATGATTTTTAAAAGATTAAAATTAATGGAGAGATGTTATAAATGTTATGCCTTCATAATATCATATCACGAGATATAATTATTTAATGAGATGTATGGCAAGTAAGTTGGTGCTATTTGAAAAAATTTAATATATTATTTCTTTGTAATAAATTAGAGTGGTAATCATTTTTATTGTGAAAATATATATAGACAAAAAAAATTTTACAATGAGTAAAAGTTATAATATATATGAATTTGACAATGTTGAAATTTGGAATGTAGGATTACAAATATATTTTAAATATTTTAAATTATTTGATCTTGATAAGTATCTTCAATTTCACAATCTTTAATCGTATACAATTCAATAAACAATTTTTTTATGAAAATGAGATTTCTAGAATAATATGATATCTAACAAACATGAAACTAAACAAATTTGTAACAATGATAATAAGGTAAAATAAACTTAGCAAAACCAATATGAAAAGAGTTCATGACCTGCCCTTGACATATGTAAAAAGACCATACTTCTTGATTTTCTATGTCCAAAATAATACATTGAGAAAATTAAATTTGACCAAATCTAAATGAAGATGAAAAGGGTGGGGGGGGGGTGCGGGGCGGGGGGGGAGAATTAACTTAACCAAATCTAAATAAAAAGGAAATGGGGAAAAATAATTGAAAGAAAAATTATACATAAGAAGCTAATAATTTCCTAAAACTAAAGGTGATTTGAGGATGATATAGTCACACAAATCCATTGCTTGTTGTTGTGAAATAGAAACCCAGTGTTTTCAGCATTAAAATGGCATCCTAAACCATTATACACTCCATCACAACTATCAAGCATGTTTAAAAAAACAATATCCCTGCTTAGCAACATCTACAGCATATTGAAAAGACATTATAGCTATTATTCATAAATGAGAAGAGAACCTCCCTTAGCAGCATCAAATATGAATAGTTTCCTCAACCAATAATATTGCATACTAAATTGCAAAATATTTGTGAGGGATAAGTGGACTTGCACATGATAGTTTCAAGTCACACATCCAACAATGTTGAGCACTTACATCTCCTTGTGCCATAACATATTGTCCACATATCATCTCCTTTCCCTAGGAAAAAACCAATTGAAAAATATTACTATGCCAATCTTCACCATCCATCACCAAATTTTCTTTGTTCATTCACCATTCTCTACTACATCCACATGTTCACCCATGGTCCTTCACATTTTCTTTAACCAATTTGAGCAACCATGCATTGCTCAAATTTCTCCTCTCTTAAACTTTCATTTTTTTTATTTTCTTTCCTTTATGAGACCATATACTACGTCCATTGCTTATTTACCCCAACATAGACAAAATTCCACTCTTCATATTTATAGCACTAAATATTTTCTTCACCTCCTATTCTATACTTGGAGCCTCCTTAAGCCTATTATATCTTGTCCAAAGTTGTAACACTTCTCTTTTATAATCATATAAAATTCTTGCAACTTTAAATCTTTAATATGCAAAGTGAAGAGATCCTGAGATCTTGGGGATGGAGTCTCTGAGAAGCGTTGGCTGCCGGCTGGGCTAGGGTTTTTCCCCTAGCCTGTTCTTGGTGTTTGATCTTTACTATTTTTCTGTTCTGTTTGGATTGTTAGCTACTGGACATAATTTGCGTCGATGTTTTTGGAGATCTTCTGCAGTCAATTTTGGATTGGGGGTTTTATTGTTTGCATGGCAGGGCCTGGGATTTCTTCTCCGTTGGTGAGAACTGATGGTTCTTCTCCAACTATGCATGCAATGCGATCTGAATCGTTTTATTCAAGGGAGAGCTCCAAGCTGAAAAAAGTTAATGGTTGTCTTCCGCGTAGCCATGATCGCCATGTTCTGGTTATTCCTCCAACGGCTATAATGGAGGACATTGATTATTGGACCAAGCATGCTTTGATATGCAAATTTCTTGGAATCCGAATTTCCCTATCCGCTCTTGAGGCATGGATCCGCCGCTCTTGGCAGGTGGAAGGCGATATGGAGATTATGTTGGCAGGGAATAGTTATTTTTTTGTTGTATTCTCTTGCATGTCTAATCGTGATCGTGTTTTTGAAGGAGGCCCTTATTTCTACAACAATGTGGGGTTATTTGTCAAACCTTGGCATTCAGTTTTTAATTCTGCTGAGGATCTCCCTTCAACAGTGCCAGTTTGGGTTCGCTTGCCTCGTCTTCCCTTGGAATTTTGGCGTGAAGACATCCTTCGACAAATTGCTGCTTTGTTGGGGAAGCCAGCTGCGATCGCACATCAAACCCTCGATAAAAAGGTTATTTCTTTTGCTAGAATTTGTGTTGAAATTAATTTGAATAACCCATTACCAGATTCTTTGGAAATTTGTCTGGGGGATTCTTCTTGGGTGTAGCAGTTAGATTATGAATCCCTCCCTTTCTGTTGCCGGATTTGTCATGAGTATGGTCATTTACTGCGGTAGTGCCCCCGTAACTCGAGTTTCAAAAGAGTGGATCGATCTACAGCTGGAAATGCTGGTGGTTTGGCAGATACTACAGGGAAAGGACAATCTCAAATGGTTAATACTACCAAGGGGATGAATCCACAAGATGCTACAGGTAAGGGTAAGGCTCCAATGCAGGATAAGGATGGATTTACCCCTGTTCATCCTCGAGCTAAGGGACGTGGTCAAAAGAGGCCTTTGAAAGAAAGATTATCTGATTCAGGTTTTAACCATTTTGAGGTGCTGGATAGTATGGTTCTAGAGGAGGGTATTCCTCCTCCTATCTCTTCTGATCCAGCTTGCCCAGATGAGAGATCTGTTCCTAATGATGCTTGTGGGGCATCTCAAGTTGTAGTATATCAGAATTGTGAGGTTCCTGTAGCTCCTGTGACAGTGGCTCTGGTGACTCCTGCAGTGTTGGAAGATGATGATGTTGTTTTGGCTGACTTGGTTAAGGATGTGCTACAATCAGTTAAGGGCAAGGGATCTCCTCTCCCCTTGGGGTTGCTACCTCGACCCTTTAAGCGGGCTTCTTCTTCTCCCCCTCTAAGGAGTGGGCACAAAACAGACCAAGAGAAGATTAAACTCACAGGAGATATATTGATTGAGTCTGGTTCAGTGAAACCTTTGGATTCTCATTTTCCCAAATCTACCCAATGATGATTATTCTCTCATGGAATGTAAGGGGGTTGAATAGCATCCCTAGACAAAAGGCTATTCATAACTTGGTGGTTGATCATAGTCCTGATGTTTTTTGTATCCAAGAGACTAAGCTCTCTGTGGAGTCTATGGTCCAACATGCCTCTAGTATTTGGTCTCGTGGCCAATGCCAATGTGTTGGGGCAACAGGCAGTGCTGGTGGTTTAGCTATATTTTGGGATCCTCAAAAAATTTCTCCTCTTGGTTGGATGTCTTCTCGCTCAGCTCTCTTTATGGCAGCTTCTGCTCTAGACTCAGGAGAGCTAATCATGGTTACTAATGTGTATGCACCTGTTGATCTTGTGGGAAAGGAGGAACTTTGGGAACATATTCAATATGTTAGAAATTGTCATCCTTATCATCCTTGGGTGTTAGCAGGGGACTTCAATTCAGTTTTAAGTCTGGAAGAGAAGCATGGTGGTTTGGCTAGATTGGGGCCTTCTTCTGCTCTTCTTCGGCAACACATATCTCTTTTGCATCTCTCTGATGTTAAGCCTTCTAATGGCCTCTATACCTGGAATAATCGCAGGACTGGTGTTGCTGCTATCTCAGAACGCCTGGATAGATTTCTTGTTTCTTGCTTCTGGCTTAGTGGCATCCTTACTATCTCTTCAGAAATCCTTGATTGGAGGGGTTCAGATCATTGGCCAATCAAATTTTCCGCTATAGGGTCTTATGTTCCGAAGCATCCTCCTTTTAAGTTCCAGTTGATGTGGCTTCGTGACTCCTCTCTTCATGATTTTGTTTTTTGTTGGTGGAAAGATGGTGCCCCTGCATATGGTACTGCAATGTTCTCATTTTCTAAAAGGCTTCAATATGTTAAAAGGCAGCTCAAGATATGGAATAGGGAATGCTTTGGGAATCTTCACTTTATGAAGAGGCTTGCTCAAGAAAATCTTGATGTCATCACAAGGGAGATTAGAGATCGAGGTTTCTCGGAGGATCTTGGCCAGGCTAGAAGAATGGGAACTTCAAGAGGAAATTTTTTGGAAGCAAAAGGCTCGAGTTGATTGGCTCCAGGAAGGTGATCGAAACACTGTCTTTTTCCATAAAACAGTGCAATCTCGCCGAAATCAGAGCACTATCTCTTCTTTGGTTAATTCTCAAGGTATCCAACCGAATTCCTTGCCAGCTTTGTTCCAGGAGGCTATTTCATACTTCTCTACCCTCTTCTCTGAGGACTCTCCTCCTGCTGATAATGAAGAAAATATTATTTTTTCCTGTATTCCTTCCCTTATCACTCAGGAAATGAATGATTATCTCATGCGTCCTATCTCTTTGGAAGAGCTGGAGGCGGTGGTCTTTGGCATGCCTAAGGGGAAGGCTCCTAGTCCTGATGGTTTTCCAGTTGAATTCTTTCAAGAATTTTGGGAGATCATTAATCATGATTTGTTGGAGGTGGTTAAAGAATCCTATGCTAGCAAGCAGATGCTTCGAGCTTTGAACTCTACATTCTTGACTCTTATTCCTAAGAGAGAGGGTGCTAATCAATTGGAGTTTTTTAGACCAATTGCCTTATGTAATGTGGTCTACAAAGTTATTACTAAGCTGATTGCTGAGAGACTGAAAAGGTGGCTTCCCATTATTATCTCAGAAGAACAAGGTGGTTTTGTTGTTGGAAGACAAATTTTGGAGGGGGTGGTTATTGCTACTGAGGCTATTCACTCTATGGCTACTTCAAGGGAGAGAGCCATGTTTGTTAAGCTAGATATGGCTAAGGCCTATGATAGAGTTAAATGGAGCTTCCTAAGGAGTATTCTTCTTTCTTTTGGATTTAGCTCTGACTGGGTGAGTTGGATTATGAGTTGCGTTACTTCTGCCTCTTTTTCTATTCTTATTAATGGTCAACCTTCACAACTATTTGGTGCTTCTAGAGGCCTCCGCCAGGGTGACCCTCTCTCCCCATATCTATTCATCATCATGGCTGAAGGCTTGGGCAGATTCATTAAGCATCAGGAGTCCCAGAATTCTATTCAAGGCTGGCGGTGGGGTAATGGCTTACCTTCTCTTTCCCATCTTCAATTTGTTGATGGTTCTGCTCTTGCCGGTCTTGTTAGGATCAAGGAAGCTGAAGCCTTTCAACATGCTTTGGACGTTTATTTGGCAGCTTCAGGCCAGAAAGTTAATGAGCACAAATCTTTCATTTACTTTCTTAACACTCCTGATTCTATTCAGCACAGGATTGTCGGTATCCTACGGTTTCAGATAGGTTCACTTCCTTTGACTTATCTTGGCATTCCTATTTTTGTTTCCAGGCAGCCACGTGTCTTCTGGCAAAATTTGATTACCAAGCTTCAGGATAAGGTAAATCATTGGACTCATAGATGGCTTTCTACTGCTGCCCGAGTTACTCTTCTTCAAGCTGTTATCCAAGCTCTTCCTACTTATAGAAGCATGGTTCATGCTGCACCTATTTACTTTCTCAAGGAGTTTGATGCTCTTTCTCGATAATTCCTTTGGAGTGGTAATTTGCGTAGTACTAAATGGAGCTTGGTTAATTGGGCAACTATTTGTAGGCCTAAAAAGGAGGGTGGTCTTGGTCTTCGTTCTGCTCTATTGAGTAGACAAGCTTTGGCTGCTAAACTTTATTGGCGATGGTGCTCTGGACAGCATCAACTTTGGGCTCGTATTATCACTCACAAATATTTTCATGGTGCTGATCCTTGCTCTGTTTCTGCACTTCCTCTTGAAGGTCGTGGCTCAATGGTTTGGCATACTTTGAAGACAGGTGTGATGTTGGTGAAGAGGGGTCTGTTCTAGATATGTAAAGGAGGTTCTCAAGATTTTTTTTGGTCTGATGCTTGGGATGGATTCCCTTCCATTTTATCCATATACCCTCATCTTCAGCCTCTTTGTGACTCTTTTTTGGCCGCTGGATGGGATAAAGTGGCTCATTACAAGACTCCTTATCAATTGGGACCTGTTGTTGGTTATAGATGGAAGCATTCCTCTAATTGGCCTCCTGGAGGTACAGACATGGATCATCAGGAGCTTTCTCAAATTCTGGCCTCTAGAGAGTGTTCCTCTTTGCTTGGTCCAGATGTATTGGCTTGGGGCGGTACCTTGTCTGGTAAATATCATGTCTCTACTGGGTATCAGGAGATAACTAGACAATTATTTGGGGATGCTGAGGTCCCTTGGTGGAAGCAAGTCTGGAATAAAGTTTCTTGGTCCAAGTGCAATTTTTTCATGTGGCTAGTGGCTCACAACCGTTGTCTTACCTGGGATAATCTTTGTAAACGTGGATTTCAGGGCCCCTCTTATTGTGTTTTGTGTGGTAATGGAGAGGAGTCTGTCTCCCATCTATTCTTCCATTTCTCCTATTCTGCTCAGATGTGGCACCTTTGGTGGAGCACTTGGGGTTGCTCTTGTTAGCATGCTTCCTCTTTGCCTGAGTTCTGGGCTCACTTGGGTAGTGCTCCCTCAAAGTCTTCTTCTCTCCATGCTGCTTGGATTGCTGGCCCATCTTTCATGCTTTGGCATATCTGGTTGGAGAGGAATCGTCACATATTCCAAGATGTTCGGCTTGGTGTTTTGCATCTTTGGTGGAAAATATCACATTCTCTCCAGGAAACTATTCTTGTGAAGTGTGAGCTTGATGGGGGTATGGATCCGGTTGATCTTGCTATCTGTAATCGCCTCAATTTTCATCTGCAGGATGGGGTTGTGGTTCATAGGTTTCCTTCTATGTCTAGGCAGCTTCACCATCAGAGGAAGGGTCGGGTTAACCGGGATGGGCACTGGACTCCTCCTCCTTGTGGAGTTCTGAAAATTAACACTGATGGTTCTTCTCGTGGGAATCCTGGTCCGGCTGGTATTGGCGGAGTGGCTCGTTGTAGTTCTGAGAATGTTAAAATTTTCTTCTCAATTCATAAGGGTGATTATACTAACAATCTCATGGAAGCTCAAGCTATTTTATATGCTGTGGAATAGTGTTGCTTGTGGGGATGGAGTAAGATTATTTGTGAGTCTGATTCCCAGGTGGTGGTGAACATGCTTTCTTCACAAGAGCTTGAGGATGTTAGTTGGCAGCTGGCCACTGTTGTTAAGCAAATTCTTTTCTTCTCTTCCTCTTTTCAGTTCATTAGGTTCAAGTATATTCTGTGAGAATGGAATAGACCTGCTGATTGTTTAGCCAAATGGGCTTCTAGTCATGATCCGGGTTGGAATATTAGGGATAGGGGGCAACTGTCCTTTGAGATGGTGCAAGAATTTGATGATCTTGTTGCTCAGGATCGAGCTCCTTGTTGAGCTCTCCTTGTTGTATTCCTTTCTGTCTTAATAAATTTTTACCCCTCTTTTTGCAAAAAAAGAAAATATGCAAAGTGATACATTCTTTTCTTTGATTTTATATAAAGGATCTTCTTTGAACTATTTATCATTACTGTAGTATCTCTCCTACAATATTTAGTTCATTTTGTACATGCATTTGTTGAGGATGTTAGCCTCATAGTAAATTGAAGCAAACTATATAAGTAAATATGGTTTATGATAACCTTCATAATAGGCTAAATTGTGATTGTGTGTGTGTGTGTGTAATATCATCAACTTTATCCTTTCCCTTAATATCGATTATTCCATTATATATATCGGTGGAAATCTAGTCAAATATTGTGTTTCAATTTTTGTTATGCCAAAAATAATATATATTATGCATTGTTTCATATGTTATGCCGATCCTTATTATCATCGAGAAGTTCAGGCATGACTACGTAGAGTCATAACTCTACGTGGCATAAGCCACATAGGGTCATGAGACTACGTAGGCATGCCTCGCCACATTCATACTCAATCAGAAGGTTGGGGAAATCATCAATCAAAATAGCAATGAATTATCCCAATCTTCAGAATCATAAAAGGAATATATTTAGAATAGTTCATAGAACATAGGCATAAGAATATTTGATACAGTTTTCTTATCATATACATATATAACTCCATACGTTATCACAGTAGTTCCTACAAGAAGAAAACTAAAATCATAGCAAACTTATAATGCATCAATAATTATTTATAAATTTAGTCTCCACCAATTTGATTTAATACACTTTACATGGTATTAGAGCCTAGTTGGTAGAGAGATTAATAATCTAAATTCTTTAAATAAAAGGTGACATCATGACAAACAATGTCAGAGTTGAGGATAGACTTGAAGGAGCAACAAAATTATTCTCATGGAAATTTTGAATTATTACAATCCTTGAGGAATTGGGATTGGAATCCTTCATTGAATCGGACATTTCAATACCTAAAGATGAGGCAGAAAAAGCCACTTGGAAAAGGTGAAATAACAAAGCTAGGAAGATCATTGTGGATTCAATAAAAGATCATATTCTTCCTCCCATTTCAAACCTCAAGAAAACATTTGAAGTATTTAAAACAATTAAGGATGTACATTTGAGATAAACAACTCAAGTAGATTGTTACATTAAAAAATCAATTCATGAATATAAAAATGAATAAAGGAGAGTCAATCGCATCCTACTTTGGAAGAATCTCTAAAATAAAAAATCAACTATCCTCTATTGTAAAAAAAGTAGAAGATCAATCAGAATGGAAGATTAGATACCACAACAATGTCTCTATCTGCAACTTCAACCGCTTTGTCCACCTAGGTGACTAGTTCTGCTATTGCACCGGCCTCAATATGGTTCTCTTCCTTGGGCTTGGATGGAGCTAGGTTTGGCTCAGTGTCTCTTGTTTCTGCTTCTGCTACTCCTAACTCCATCCTCCATAGTGTTTCCCTAGATGGGATTCAAACTTAGTCCTCTCTCACCCTTTCCTTTAGGGCTTGTTTGGGTGGCTCCTCTGCGGCTACTCTAGCTAGGACGACTATTGCTTTCTGTAGTGTTGTTGCAGGTAGATCTTCCATCTCTTACGTTGATGTAGTAGCTTATGAGGCCAGCATTGGTGGTGGCTTTGGTGGTCAGGCTATGCATTCGGGGCCCCGTGATGTTGTGCTTGTCGCTGTATGTAACCCAATTATGCTTGATTTAGGGTTCGATATTGCTAATGAGATCTCCACTTATGTGGATGACCTCTTCCATAGCTGCTATTTTTTGTTTTAAGGGTTTCTAACCCTCTTTTTCAAATTTTCATGCTTGGATCACCCATTCTTGGGAGCCCCTCATTCCAGAAATAGCCCAGATTTACCCTGTGGCAAGGGATTTTTTCATTGTGAAATTTTCTACTACTAAAGATAGAAATTCCATTCTATGTCATGGTTTCTCATGGGGAGAGAAGTTCCCCTTGATGGCTAAAGCTTGGTATAAATATTTTGACCCGTCGTTAGAATCCTTTAATAAAATCTCACTATGGGTTAGACTGTCAAATCTCCCCCTTCGCCTATCGCTAGATTTAGTCCTAGAGGCAGTGGGGAAGGCCCTCGAGGACTTCTTGTTGGTTGATATTGCATATTCCAATGTGTTTCAAAGAACATATTCTCACATTCTTATGGAGATTGATGTCTTCAAAGGACTCCTTGAAAAGATTAAGCTGGTCTCCCCTCTTGGCTCCTGGAGCTTCTTGATTATGAGGGTATCCCCTTCTGATGCAGGAAATGCCACAAGACCAACCACCTTGTTGCCCAATGCTCCTCTAATAAATCTAGACTGAAGAAGTCACCTACTTGGGGGAAAGGGATTTTGGATGATCACTACATGGTTCAAAAGGCTCCCTCTGTTGGGAATAGTGGCTTGTCTTAGGAAACTTTGGTGGCAGATTCAATGGTTGTTGATGGTACGAATGTTGCCCCAATGGTGGAAACCTCTTCTGTTCTCCCTCCGAATTTTGTCACTGGTGTTTCAACTATAGCCCCTCTTGTGGCTCTGTCTTTGGATGTTGTTGTACCTTCTTCTGATGCAATCTATATTTCTCCCTAGGTCGCGAGGGTTTTGGGGGCTAGTTGTGATGTTGATGACTTTGCGTGGCAGAAGATTGTTGGTTTGGTGGAGGATAGTTGGACAATAGTAAAAGAAATTTAAAAGGTCAAACCCACCAATCCAACTTTTGATATGGCATTACAATCTCAAAAGAAGGGAGCGAAAGGGAAATCTTGAGTCCCTATCCTGTTTTGGCTCTCCTGCATTTTGTAGCCTGATGTACTTTGTAGTTTGACATGGTTATGGACTTATTATCTATTTCTTTTTTAACCATGGGGATTTAGGTGCCCAGTCAAAACCTATTTTTGTGGCAGTGGAATGCTATGTTATCTATGTTGCCACCATGGTCACCTAGTTCTTTGGCAACCTATTCCACCTATGGGTTGTAGTACTGTTTGGGTTGGGATTCATTTAAATATTTTTTGTTTTGTAAAAGGGTTTCAGGCTCCCTTCAAAACCTATTTTCCTTAATCAAAAACAAAGTAGAAGATCAAGAATTATCCATAATACCACTCAAAGGATTACCTATACCTTGGGAAGCATTCATCCAATTCGTTAGTAGACCATCGATACTAGTTTTTGATCAACTCAAAAATGATTACACCTCAAAAGAATCAAGACTAATTTCTAGAGGGATCATTTCAAATCAAGAGGGAGAAAATCAAGCTCTTTTCTCAGTCTCCAATAACAAAGTGAAGAAGATAAATTTTCAAGGAAAGAAATATGATCAACGAATAGGAAACAAAAATCACAAAAGAAATGACTTCTCCAAAGTTCAATGTTATAAGTGCGAGAAATTCAGACATACCTTCAAAAATATTCTAGCATCCTTAGCCAAAACAAAAAGGGAAGAAGATCTATTATTCGACTCATCTCTGTCAAGTGAGATGAAATTGGAGATTATACATTTAGAAGTTATACCATTGGAGATAAATCCACCTATCCAATAAAAGGAATTGGGACCTACACTATACAACTAAAAATTGGGATTACTCTAAAATTAAAGGATGTTCTATTTGTACCTAGCATAAAAATAAATCTAGTATCCATCTATGGACTTGCTAATGAAGGATATCAAGTCACCTTCAATAGAGACAGAGTATTAACTGGCCTAAAAACTCGAACCTCAAAAATGATATCACCATAGGGTCTAGAGATGGAACTCTATATAAACTATGTATCATCCAAGAGCAAGCCCTAAATCATGAAGTAAAAAACCCTAATGAAATATGGCATAGAAGGCTCAAACATATTGGTTCCAGTACACTACCAAATGTAAGGAAAATCACCAATGGAACACCTAATTTAAATTCAAATCATATAGAAATTTGTAAAGGATATGCTCTAGGAAAGAATATAAAAAGACATTTTTCTCCTAGTGAACACGAGTCTAAATCAGTTCTAGAACTAGTCCACACTGATTTATGTGGACCTATGCCAACACTTTCTCTAGGAGGGTACTCATACTACATAATCTTTATTGATAATTTTTCTAGGAAAACCTAGATTTATTGTCTAAGGTAAAAGAATCAAATGGCATTCTTTCAAAATTTAAAGAGTTTAACAAAATTGTGGAAAATCTGACAATGTGGGTGAATACACCTCTAAAAATTTTAAATACTTCTACACATCTGTTGGGATTAAGAGGGAGTATATTGTACCTTGTAATCCTCAACAAAATGGAGTAGCAAAAAGAAACAAATAGAAGGATCATTGAAGTAACAAAAGTCATGCTTCATAATCAAAATTTATACTTCTCATCCTAGGCGAAGGCCATTAATACTGATGTATATATTCAAAATAGATGCCCTCATTCAATCCTAGAAAACATAACTCCTAAAGAAGTATTGATAGGAGTTAAACCAAACCTAAGTCATGTTAGAATATTTGGCTGCCCTGTTTATATTCACATACCTAAAGAAAAGAGAACCAAGTGAGAACCATTAGGAAAGAAAGGAATATTTGTTGGGTACAATGAGAACTCCAAAGGGTATAGAGTCTATGTACCTGGGAAAAGATCATTTGAAATCAGCAGAGATGTCAAATTTTAAGAAAATGTTGCCTTAAAACTATCCACTAGTACAAAAGATGGGCCCATCACAGAATTAGATGAAAATTATCTACAAAGTGAAATTTAGAGGGAGAAAATATTAGAAGAGAATGAAATTACTTGATGCATAAAATAGAGACATCTTTAATATCAAGAAAAGGCCATTATGGGAAAGGAAAATGATTGAAGAAAATAATGTTGAGCTAGATGAAATTTCAAGGGAAAGCAAGAAAACCAAGAACAAAACTTGTTACACTGCACTAGTAATTGAGCTTGCTAAATCTGAACCATCAATTATTGAAGAAGCCCTAACTTGTCAAGCTTGGAGAGATTTTATGGTTGAAGAATATCAAACCATATTACAAAATAATGTTTGGGATATGGCACCTAGGCCAAAAGATAAATTAGTTGTTTCATCAATGTGGCTATACAAAATCACTATGCTTCATATGGCAGTATTGAAAAACATAGATCGAGATTTTTTTCTTGAGGTTTTCCTTAGAAGGCAGGTATTGATTATGACAAAAATTTTGCTCCAGTTGCTCGATACACTTTGGTAAGAAAAATTATTGCAAATGCAGCATCCAAAGGATGGAAGATACATCAAATGGATGTCAAGACTTCATTCCTAAATGGTGTCATTAATGAAGAAGTATATATTGAACAACTTGAAGGCTTTGTCATAAAATATAAAAATCTATATGTATGAAAACTCAATAAATCTCTTTATGGCCTCAAACAAGCACCTCAAGCTTGGTATGAAAGGATAGATAGCTACCCCACCAAACTAGGATACTCAAAGAATGGAGTTGATCCTAACATATACTTCAAAATTTCTAATGATGACATGTTAATACTTGTTTTATATGTTGATGGTCTATTGATAACAGGTGAAGATAACTTAATTGAAAAATGCAAATAAGATCTTATAGTTGAATTTGAAATGAAGGATCTAGGCCTACTACACTATTATTTGGGTCTAGAAGTATGTCAAAAGAAAGATTATATTTTTCTAAATCAAGGGAAGTACACTCAGGACATATTGTCTAGATTTGGAATGATGGACAACAAACCTCTAGCAACTCCGATGGAAAAAAATATATACAAACCAAAAGAAGAAGTTGTGGATTTAGAGTCTATTGACCTAATGCAGGAGCATCCTAGGTTTCCATTTATCCTATACTTTTACTCATTATGATAGTGTTGACCGAGTTCTTTCAAACCTTGTCAATCTCTTCAATATGAATCAAGTTGTCCTTTGGTGATCGAGTTTCATTTGTATGAACTGAGTTGTTCCTATGGTGACCAAGTTCCTCAAGTGTGAACCAGGTTTTTATTGTGTTGATGGAGCATTTCTTCATTCTACCAAGTGAAGCTATGTTGTTGATGCTCAGGTCCTTCTTTGACTGAGTTGTCTATGTTTTGGTCCTTAGTTGGAGATGACTCTTGTATTTAATTAAGATCATGAATTTAATGATAGGATCTTTTCTACGAATGAGTATTGACCATTTTGAGGCTGGCCTTTCTTTGATGTAATGTTCTAGAATCTTCTATAAGCCATTTTGACAAGTATAAGTAGAGGTATTTGGTTTATTTTTAAGGTAGAACTTAGAGAATGGGGAGCTAGAGCAGATGTTAAGATTTTGAAGCTATATATAGAACTTAGTGATATATATTTTGTATCTGGTCATAACCTAGAAGGCCTTACAACTCGGCATGTATGCTAAAAATTTGATGAATCAATAAATAAATAAAATTCTCTCTCCCCTTGGTGTTGTTTTATATATTTTTCTTCCATTGTGTTTACTTGGTGAGGTGGTTGGACAGTTGGGTGTGCTTTTGGCCCTAGTTGTTCATCACTCCTTGTGTCGGGTGGTATCAAAGCTAAGGTTCATCCTTGTGGAGATTGGATCCTATAGAACACTAAGTGAATTTGGATGTAGGGTTGGAAGATCTAAGGATTTGACCTATAACTTGCAAAGGGTTATGATCTTGCAGAAACCTGATTATAAAGATGGTTTGGGGTAGAGAAAATGTTGAAAATGCCATATTGGATACAATGAGACAAATTGTATCCAAATTAGATGTTGTGGAGACATTCTAGATGAGAGGAGAACATCTTAATGATGTAAGTGATGATGAACCTATAGCACCAAATCCTAATCCAAAACCTGAAAAAAGATCAAGATGACGAGAGTTTGTTGAGAGTATTGTCTAGGGCACATTCAAAGCCTATTGTAGAAGTTGTTCCTTATGATAGAAAATTGGATACCAATGTTGTGTTAGATTGGATCTCTAATATGGAGAATTTATTTGAGTTTTAAAACACTCTTGACAATAGGAAGGTGAAAATTGGAGTTACTAGTTGAAAGGTCATGCCTCACTATGGTGGGAGCATTTACAAACTGATAGACAAGGGAGAGAAAAGGAGAAGATCAGGACTTGGCTGAAAATGGTGAACAAGGTGAAGAACAAGTTCCTTCCTACTGATTACCAAGTTAGCTTGTCGATAAAAATGAAAAATTTGAAACAAAGGGACATGATTGTGAAGGAGTATATTGAGGAATTATATAGATTAGACATCGGATCTAGACATGTGGATGATGATTTTCTAAAAATTGCAAGGTATCTAAATGAATTGAGATCTGGAATTCAAGATGAAATAAGTTTTGTGAAATTGGAAAGTGTGGAAGAAGCGTACCAATATGCCTTGAAGGTTGAGGAGATCTTGACAAAGAAGCATGAACAAAGACAAAGAGGTAGAGGTGGAAGATTCCAAAGAGGCAAAGGTAGATCTTATGGAGAAGGTGGTAGATCTAACAATATTGTATAAGATAAGGGAAAATCTAACTGGAAAATTGATGACAAAGGCAAGACCAAGTGGAAAGGTAATAATTCTTATTGAGGAGGTCCTAGTTCTTACTAAGGAACAGATAACTCTTATTCTAGAGGTGGTTTTCATGGTAATTGTTTTAGATGTAGCAAAGAAGGGCATAGATCATTTGAGTATAGATCCTCTAATAATGAACAAGGTAACAGAAATGTTGTTATTCAAGAAAACTTTAAGGGTTCACCGAATGGACCTCAGGTTGGAGAAAATCTAATGGTGAGAAGAACTTTATGTAATAAGGGAAGTGATGAGGAACCTATTCTAAGGAGAATTCTTTTAAAGATCAAATGTAAGATGGCTGAAAAATGTTGCAAGGTGATCATTGACAATGGAAGTTCAATAAATTTGGCATCAAAAGAATTGGTTATAAAGTTGTAGTTGCAAAGGCTAAAGCATCCTAAACCTTATCATGTTTCATGGATCAAAGATTATCATTAGATATTGGTAAGTGAACAATGCATTGTGAAGTTCAAGATTGGACATTATTTTGATGAAGTTCTATGTGATATTATGCCTATGGATTGTTGTCATATTTTTCTGGGTAGACCTTTGCAATATGATAGATATGATATACATGATGGAAGATTGAATTAATATACTCTTTGGATGAATGGGAGGAAATAAATATCGTTTCCTTTGATTGAAATTCCAAATGAGGTTAATTGTACTACTGTGAGAATTTGCATGGTTAATGGAAAGAAATTTGAAAAAGAAGTGAAGAAGAGTCAAGTTTTTTTTTCCATAATTCCTAGGAGACCGAGTTGTGCTAGTTATAATTGAGTGATAGATAGTGGAAATTGAGTGGAAGACCCTAGTGGTAACTGAGTAACAGATAGTGGAAACCGAGTGCCAACAAAAACTGGTAGTATTGATTGAGTGCTAGTGCAAATTGAAAAATTGTTGAATGTGTATAAAGATATTGTTGTAGAAGATATACCTGATGGTTTATCACCAATAAGGAGTATAATTTGTTGTATGGACCTAATTTCTGGAGCTAGTTTACCAAATAAAGCATCATACAAATTGACACCTATAGAGAATGAAGAACTTAATAAACAAGTGCATGAGCTATTGCAAAAAGGTTTGGTAAGAGAAAGTGTGAGTCCATGTGTTGTACCCATAGTATTAGTACCTAAGAAGAATAGAGAATGGAGAATGTGTACTAATTCCAGAGCTATTAACAAAATCATAGTGAAATATAGATTTCCTATGCCGAGGATGGATGATATAATGGATTGTTTGAGTGGAGCAAAGTATCTTTACCAAGATTGATTTGAATAGTGGTTATCATCATATCAAAATCAGAGAAGGTGATGACTTGA
Organism: Cupressus sempervirens; assembly: GCA_028749045.1. Classification (NCBI taxonomy): domain Eukaryota; kingdom Viridiplantae; phylum Streptophyta; class Pinopsida; order Cupressales; family Cupressaceae; genus Cupressus; species Cupressus sempervirens. The sequence goes on along the minus strand of CM053789.1, from coordinate 767,331,035 downwards.
AGACTTCTTTCAAGAAAAAAGATGGTTTGTATGAATGGTTGGTAATGACTTTTGGTTTGACTAATGCACCTAGTACTTTCATGAGGTTGATGAATGAATTTCACAAGAGATTTTTGGGTAAGTTTGTGATTGTTTATTATGATATTCTAATATTTAGTAAGACTGAGGAAGAAATCTTGAGCATGTTAGGAAAATATTGTAGAGATTGAAAGAGGAAAATTTGATGATTAACTTGAAAAAGTGTTCCTTTATGCAAGAGGAGATTGAGTATTTTGGATTTTTTATTTTAGTTGAGGTTTGAGAATGGATCCTAAGAAGGTTAAAGTAATTTTGGAATGGCCTACACCTGAGAATGTGGGTGAGGTAAGATCATTTCATGATCTGGCTAGTTTTTACAAGAAGTTTATCAAGAATTTCAATTCTATTTGTAATGGTTTGACTGAGACAATGAGAGCAGATGAAAAGGGTTTCAAGTGGACACATGGAGCGAATAAGAGTTTTGTGACTTTGAAACAAAAGGTTGTTGAGTTACTTGTATTGGCTTTGCCTGATTTCAATGAGGTATTTCAAGTTGAATGTGATGCAAGTGGCATTGCAATAGGAGTTGTATTGAGTCAAGAAGGTAAACATGTTGCTTTCTTTAGTGAAATGTTGAATGATGCTAAAAGGAACTATTATGTATATGATCAAGAGTTTTATGCTATTATTCAAGCTTTGAAGAAGTGGAGACATTATTTGATTTCTAAGGAGTTTGTGTTGTATATTGATCTTAAAGCTTTACAGTACTTAGGAAGTCAACATAAATTGAATCAAAGACATGTGAAGTGGGTTGAGTACTTGCAGAGTTTCACATTTGAGATTAAGCATAAAAGTGGAGTTACTAACCAAGTTGCAGATGCATTGAGCAGAAAATGTTTTTTATTGACCGAGATGAAGGTTGAAGTTCTTGGTTTTGATGAAATGAAAGAGTTGTATGATACTGACCCTCACTTTTTTGAGGCATGGAGAGAGCGTAGAGCACCAAATCTATCAAATCACATGAGAAATTATGATGAGTATTTCATTCAAGAAGGTATGTTGTTCAAAGAAAATTATTTGTGTATACCAAGAAGTGTTATGAGAGTTAATTTGATTAAGGAAAAACATTATGGTGGATTGGTTGGACATTTTAGAATTGATAAGACATTGAGTCTCCTGAAGGATAAATATTATTGGCCACAAATGTATAAGGATGTTCAAAATTTTGTAAGGATTTGTGGAGTTTGTCAAGTTGTAAAAGAATTAAGTCAAAATACTAGTTTGTATACACATGTTTCTGTTCTTGAGAAACCTTGGAGTGACATCAGTATGGATTTTGGTTCTTGGATTACCTAAGACAGTAAAGGGGTATGATTCCATATTTGTTGTTGAGGATATATTTTCTATGATGTCACATTTTGTACCATGTAAGAAGACATCATATGCTGAGCATGTTGCTAAAATTTTCTTCAAAGAGATTGTTAGATTGAATGGATTGCCAAGAAGTATTATTTCTGATAGAGACAGTAAATTTGTTGGTTATTTTTGAAGAAATTTGTGGAAGAAGATGGACAGTGAGTTGAAGTTTAGTTTTACATTCCATCCACAAACAGATGGAAAAACAAAGGATGTGAATAGAAGCTTGGGTAATTTGTTGAGATGTTTAGTTGGATATAGACCAAGTAATTGGGAGCTAGTATTGGCACATGTTGAATTTGCCTATAATAATAATGTGAATAGGAGTACAAGGAAAACACCTTTTGAGATTGTTACTTGAATGTGGCCTAGAGGAATATTAGATTTGAGGGATGTTGTTGGTGAAGAAAAGAGAAGTGTTGTATGGGAAGAATTTTTTGATTTTATGGAGTCTTTGAATAAGGAAGTGAAGTTGAGGTTGGAACAAAGTAATCAGAAGTATGAAACTGTTGATAAGTCTAAAAGACATCATTTTTTTTGAATTTGGTGATGAGGTGATGGTTCATTTGAAGAAAAGTAGATTTCTTGTTGGAACATACAGTAAGTTGAAGATGAGGAAGTTTGGACCTTGTAACATATTGAGGAATTTTGACAATGGAAATGCTTATGAAGTTGAGTTACCTAATGACATGGATATATCTCTTATATTTAATATTACTAATTTGCATAAGTATCATGAGTAAGATGATGAACTTGTTGTATCAGATGATTATCCTAAGAAGCAGATTGAAGAGGTTGAACAAGTATTAGATTAGAGAGTTGGTAAGAGCACAAGAGGAAAATAATACTATGAGTATTTGGTGAAATGGAAGAGTAGACCAATTGAAGATGCTACATGGATTTCTCAATCGAAGTTAGATTTAGCTCAGGTTATGACACTTGCATGATTTAGGAGAATCATTTCTTCAACCTTGGTTGTCTAATGCAGGAGCATCTTGGGTTGCCTTTTATCCTACACTTTTGTTCACTCTGATAGTCTTGACCAAGTTCTTTCAGACCTTGATGAGCTCTTCAGTATGAACTGAGTTGTCCTTTGGTGACCGAGTTTCATTAGTATGAACCAAGTTGTTCCTATGGTGATCGTGTTCCATCAAGTGTGAACTAAGTTGTTCTTGTGTTGACTGAGCATTTCTTCATTCACCGAGTGAACCTATGTTGTTGATGCTCGGGTCCTTCTTTGACCGAGTTGTCTATATTTTGGTCCTTAATTGGAGTTGGCTCTTGTATTTAATTTAGATCATGAAAGTAATGCTAGGATCTTTTCTAGGGATGAGTCTTGACCATTTTGAGGTCAACCTTTCTTTGATGTAATGTTCTAGAATCTTCTGTAAGTCATTTTCTCAAGTATAAGTAGAGGTATTTGTTTTAGTTTAAGGTAGAACTTAGAGGACGAGGAGCTACTAAAAATGTTGAGAGTTTAAAGCTGAATTTAGAACTTAGTGATATATATTTTGTATTTGGTTGTAATCCAAAAGGCCTTACAACTGGGCATGTATGTTAAACATTTGATGAATCAATAAAAAGTATTTGTTCTCTCTCCCCTTGTTGTTTTCTATGTTTTTCTTCCATTATGCTTACTGAGTGAGGTGGTTGGATAGTTGGGTGTGTCTTTGGCCCTAGTTTTTCATTTCTCCTTGCATCATGACTCCACTCTCTATATATAGATCATTGGATCACTTATGTATCTAATAAATAATATGTTGGGTGATGCGACGCGCTCCCCTGCCCACAGGTGGTTAATTATGTGGTGTTCCATGTTCACTAACAGTCATGGTTTTTGGTGCAACGGAAAATGGGCCCTACAATTGGTATCAGAGCCTAGTTTTGGCTTGGTCATGGGTTCAAATCTCCCCGGTGCCTTCCCGACCCGTGTAAGCACCTGGTATGCTCGTCGAGGGGGAGATTGTTGGGTGATGCGACGCGCTCCCTTGCCCATAGGTGGTTAATTATGTGGTGTTCCATGTTCACTAACAGTCATGGTTTTTGGTGCAACGGCAAATGGGCCCTACATAATAGACTTGATATATGCTATGATACTAGTGTTTTAAGTCATTTCATGTGTGAACCAAAGAAGATTCATTTATTGGCTACTAAACATATATTGAGATATCTTCGTGGCATTATTTGTCTTGGTTTGAAATTAAAAAAATGTTGAGATTAAACTTGAAGGATATATTGATTATGATTGGGATGGTTGTTCCATAAACCACAAGAGTATTATATGGTGTTGCTTCAATCTTGGATCAGCAATGATATCCTAATTCAATAGAAAACAAACTATAGCTGCCTTGAGTTCCACCAAAGCTGAATATGTGGTAGCCTCCATGGGAGCTTGTGAAGCAGTATGGATGAGAAAGTTATTATTTGGACTCTTTGGAAAGCAACTAAGACCCACAATGATTCTTTGTGATAACCAAAGCTGCATCAAACTTTCTGCAAATATTGTCTTCCACAATCGATCAAAACACATCAAGACTCCTTACCATTACATAAGAGACATGGTTGACAGAGTTTTTATTAAGTTGATTTACATCAACACCAATGAGAAAAATGTAGACATTTTCACCAAGCCTCTTGCAAAGATGAAAATAGAGTACTTCAAAGGTAAACTTGGTATGACAAATTTTTAAATACATTTGTAAAGTTTTATATATATATATATATATATATATATATATATATGAATGAATAACCAAAAATTAGGTGTTTGCAAACTTGTGTTATGAAAGGTGATGATCTTTCATATGTGTAAGGTCACTATTGTAAGGTGGAAACCTCATCAATAGTTGATATATCTCCTAACACCAAATGTGTTGGAGCAAAGTGTTATCATGGTTCTTTGAGCCAAATTTTGGTAGACACCTTGATAACCATCATGGTTCTTTGAGTTGGATTTTTTCAAACACCATAACTTAATATACCACATTTAAAGTGGTGTTTACTCTTGCATTACATCTACTTCAATTCCCTTCTTTCTAAAGAGGGAGTGTTGAGGATGTTAGCCTTGTAGTAAATTGAAGCAAACTATATAAGTAAATACAGTCTATGATAACCTTCATAATAGGCTAAATTATGATTGTATATCTATTTATACAAACACACACGCACACACACACACACATATGTGTGTGTGTGTATAAATGTACACACACACACACACACACACACACACACACACACACACATATATATATTTATATATTTATATAATCATCAACTTTATCATTTGTCTTAATACTGATTATTCTATTATATATTTTGGTGGAAATATGAACGAATATTGTGTTTTGATTTGTGTTATGCCAAACACAATATATACTATGCATTGTTTCATATGTTATGTCAATCCTTATTACCGTTGGGTAGTTTAGGCATGACTACGTAGAGTCATGACTCTACATGGCATAAGCCACGTAGGGTCATGACCCTATGTAGGCATGTCTCCCCACATTCATACTTATACTCAATCAGAAGGTTTGGGAAATCATCAATCAAAATGGAAATGAATTATCTCAATCTTTAGAATCATAAAAGGAATATATTCAAAATATTTTGTTGAACATAGGCATAAGAATATTTGATATAGTTTTATTTTCATATACATATATAACTCCATACATTATCACAATAGTTCCTACATGAAGAAAACTAAAATCATATCAGACTTATATTGCATTAGTAATTATTTATAAATTCAGTCTCTACCAATTCAATCTATTAAACTTTACAATATTTATCATCTTGTTAAATCATTTCATCATTTCTTATTGTTATCATTTGTAACATTGTAGAGGTTCTAGTATCAATATTATATCCTACTTCCTTGTTACATGTACTTGTATCATATCTTGTATAATTTTAGTTAGTGAAATATGATGCATTTACTAGCATCATCTTTCTTCATCCTTATCTATTTTCTATATTATCTTTTGTGTAATTTTTTCATCTATAGAATTATATTAAAACAAGCCACACATAGCTTTATTCTTGTATCCTTCTTTTTCTGCCTATACTCATAATTTCTTCTACTCATCTTTATTAAACTCCTTGAATATATTCACTTGCAACATTATACCTATTATGTTCTTTTGTGTCACTTTCTTATAACACTTGAATTCATCTATGTACAACTCCTTTGTGATTTCCACCATCACCATTGTAGTCTCATATATAGATCATACTTATTTGGAGTCCATTTTAAATCCTTGTGTTCCCACATTAATCCTCCACTTTTCTCTTTTAATTCCTTGTATAGGGCATCCATTATAAAATCTCAAGCTTTAATGGAACAATTTGGGAACTTGTAAAAAAATATTTTGGCACTACCTTCTTTTAATACTCCTCTAAGGTTGCACTATCCTACTATTCTTCTCCAAGAGAGTCTCTAAATTTGAGTGATTATACTAACATCTTCATCTGGTCCTCCTCTTTGAATGCTTCTCTAGTAGCATCATCTTCCACCATGAGAATTTTTTCTTCTCCTTTATTGGAATCCTCAAGACCTATAAGTACAAATGTGTAAATAAAGATATGAGATTCTCTCAAATTTCACTCTCTACTATTATTTTTCCTGGTTCTCCCCTCAACCACCTAGAATTATGTGTGCCCTCATTTATAATAGTTGTGAATTTATCATCTTAGACAATGTGACTACACTATATTTTTTACTTCATAGCCCATTTTTTATATATGGGTTGTTTAGATTTCATTTCTAATTGCCCCTAACCTTTCAAAAATCTTCATTCTCCTCTTCTATTTTTCAAAAAAAAAAAAAAAAACTTGATCCTTGTCATATTCCCTTTTTCCATATTCTAAATAGTGGTTTTAAGCACCCATTTTATATCCCCCTAATAAAAAATGATGTAGGATTTTTTTGACCTTCATTCTCCATGTATTTCCTTAAGATCTCCAAAATTCCTTAGTATGGAAGAATTGACAATGTTCTAAGATAGTGTAGATAGTGTACATTATCATACTATCGGAATTATCATTTCTTTCCTTTTTTCAATCAAAATATTTAAATTCTTCATCCTATGGTTCTTATCATTTGGAAAGTGTGCCAAGATGATGTGCAAAAGGGGGTATAACTGGTCACTTTTTCTCTAAAATTAGGTAAACCTAAACTTTAAAGAGAAATTTGAGGGTTATGCACTCAAAACTAAAAGATATGTAAACAATAAGAATTGTAGCACTATGAATATTATTTCTAACTTACTAAATATTTTTACAAATTAATTATATTAAGAGGGTCAAACCCATCACGCATAAAAACATGTTCTTGATTTATCTTCATAAAAGTATAACATAATATTTGCATGCACTTCACAAAAGATATAGTTAGATTTGGCATTTTACAAAACTCTTTGGTATGATGATAGGTAAGAGTGAGATCTAGGAGTTTTATAATTTTCTATAACTTTCTATTGAGATTTTTTAATGATTTTTGGAGGTGACCACATCCTAAAAATTAGGTACATGTTTGTCCATTGGGCATAACTTGCATCAAAATGGTTGAAAATACAAACTTTTTTTATTAAAAAAAATGCATAGAATCAAGTGTAGAATAGTAATTTATAATGTATTTTTCATTTGGTCAAGAAAATCAAAAGTTCTTAGAAAAAGGGTAGCCATACATGTCTTTAAGGATTGTAAAGACACCCATAAATGAAATTAAAGTTCACTATACTACTGTTATCCAAAAATAGAATAAATTTTATAGTTAGGAATATGAGAAGACATGTGAGAGTATGGTGGCAATCTTAGAGATACCCACTTGATCATTTGTCATCCTAATAATGACAAAGTTGAGAAATTATCTTGGAAGATTAAAAAAATATGTGAAGGAACAAAAATGGAGGGAAAATGATCTTTCAAACCTTAAGGTCATTTCCCAAGCATCTTACCAATTCATTATGTGCATGGGCTCCTATGTCATGCTAAATAACCTGCACACATTCTGCAAAAATAAAATCACAATTCAACATGTTCTACATAATGTATATTCATTAGGGTAAGTACATAACTTAATGAGGGACCAAGAAATTTCTACTTTCTTTTTTCACCCAAAACATGTAATCAAATGTGTGTACGTTATAGTGTATGCATGCATTATGACTTGGACTTCCTAAGCCAATTTAAACCATGGCATGTCTGTCCTACAGTACATGTGCATTGTAGTGTGTATTCCCTATGTAAATTTCCTAAATGTATACAACTATGTAAAAAATAAAAACCTTCTAAATAGGAAAGTAAAATTCAACAAGCCTTGCAAAGTCAATTGCAACACCAGGACCATACATATAATGTAATAGTGTAGTATCTTAAGTTGATATTTATGCATATTCTTTTAGGATGTTTGCAAGTTGTTTCAACTTCATAGGAGTTAAAGATTCTAGATTTTGAGTGGTTTTAATAATTTTGAGAGAGAGGGAGAGTGGGGGGGTATTGCTCTTACATAGGAGGGAAAAGGATTGAATGTTCATTTATATGGGTTCAAATGTATAGAATTAGAGAGAGATTCAAGGAGGGGGGGGAGAGGGAGGGATGGTGGAAAGATAGAGATAATGAGAAGGGGGGAGGAAGAGGGAGGAAGGTGAGAAGGAAGGAGAGATGTAGAGAGAGAGAGAGAGAGAGAGAGAGAGAGAGAGAGAGAGAGAGAGAGAGAGAGAGAGAGTTTATAACCCATTATGACCCCAAAATATTAAAGGCAAAGTATAACTAATAATTGAATGCAAATTATAACATATTATGACCCCTTAGAAAATATTAAACATTGTAGGACTCACTAATTAGATCTAAGTGGTCCTAAGTTATCGTAGGGAGTCATAACATGTCTTAAATGGTTCAAGGGCCCCTTAGAACCCATTGCAGCCCATTAGGACAAATTAAGACACCTTAGAACAATCTAAGGGATATATGACATGCTACTATGTTCTAATATTCCCTAATGGGTTCTAAAGTATCCCAAGGGGTTGTAATGGGTCTTAAGTTGACCTAGGAACCCTTAGGGCCCATTACAACCCCATAGGACTGATTAAGATGCATTAGGACCCATTAGTACCCCTTAGAACACATTAATCAATGTAGGATACACTTTAGGGTTCTAATGTGTCCTAACAAGCCCTAATGTGTTATAAGGGGTTGTAATGGGTTCTAGGATACACTTTAGGGTTCTAATATGTCTTGATGAGCCCTAATGTGTTATAAGGGGTTGTAATGGGTCCTAGGATACACTTTAGGGTTCTAATGTATCTTAACAAGCCTTAAAGTGTTATTAGGGCTTGTAGAGGGTCCTAAGTTGTCCTACAATCCTTCATAGCCCATTAAAACCTCTTTGTTAGAACCCACTGGAACACATTAGAACCCATTAAAACACATTAGAACTCATTAATACTCCCACATTAAGAGGTGTAGGACACACTACTATGTCTTAAATAATCCTAATGTATAATAAGGTTCATATTGGGTCATAAGTAGTCCTAAGACCCCTTAGGAACCATTAAGACCCTTTAGAGTGCATTAGAAAACATAATGAAATATTAAAACTCGTTGATACCCCTTAGAATACGTTAAGAGATATAGAATAAAATAATGGGTTCTAATGGTTCCTAATGTATCATAATGGATAATAATGATTCAAAAGAGGTACTAGGAAACCTTGTTATGATTGACTAATATTGTATTGATAATGGGATATTGCTAGGTCATGGTTCTATGAATGTATGCAAAAGATTCATATCAATTGCTATATTTTTGTTGATTTCAAAGTATTAATTGGCTAGACATGATGCTACCTTACGAAAAGTACCATATCATTTGATTGATGAAGAGGATTTGAAGAAAGTATGATGAAGTTAGAGTTGATATCTAAGGTATTCAATGGGTACTTGAATGAGTTGGACAAGAATTATGTAATATTAGTTTGATTATTTCACAATCATGTATTGTTGAAAGGTATTGGAGATCACAAGCTTAACCGAGTCCCAAGATTAATGAAGGGAGACTATATTCACCAAGTGAATATAGTATATGCTCAATCGATTACAAAGGAGAAGAAAGAACATGGTGTTTCCCGAGTGAGTTAGTATTAACCGATTTATATGTTTCCTAAGTAAATGTAATGTTTACCAAGTGATAGCCAGGTGAACAAGTTTGAGAAATTAGAATCTGAGGTCAACTTTTGATGGAAATTTGGAAAGTTTGAGGGTCTAATGAGAGAGCCAAAGTTTGTTTCAAGATCTACGATGGAGAAAATTCAAGAAGGCTTTGACAAAGGAAATTGAAGAAGGATAAGGATGGACACAAAGTTCTATGTAAAGTTATATTTTCTATGTGTCTAAATTCATTGTATGAAGCAATTCAATTATAAATCTAAGATCAATGATTTTGATTAAGTTTGAGAAATTGGAATATGAGGTCAACTTTTGATGGAAATTTGGAAAGTTTGAGAAGATATAATGTGAGAGTCAAATTTTGTTACAAGATCTATGATGGAAAAAATTCAAGAAGGATCTGACAAAGGAAATCAAAGAAGAATAAAGATGGACACAAAGTTCTATGTAAAGTTATATTTTCTACGTGTCTAAATTCATTGTATGAAAGAATTCAATTGTAAACCTAAGATCAATGATTCTAATTAAGTAGAAAAAGATAAAAGGATCTGGAAGCATTGAGAAATCTTTTTTAGGAGGAGAACAAGACAAGTTTATAAGGTTTCTGGTTCAAAGTGGTTGATTATTTCATCATGATGTTATTCAAGAGTTGATATAGTTGAAAGAGATGATTAAAGGATTATGTAAAGAGCAAAGTTGTTGAAGGAGAAGAATGAAGTATTGGGTCAAGTGAACTAAACAGAGTTTGTGGAAGATAGAATTTGTCGAGTGAGTAAAATCCAGAGAAAGAGCAAGAACAAAGATTTGACCAAGAAAAGGTAGTTGTTATTCTTAATAGATCACTTTAAATTGCTATTGTTTAACCATTGTAGAAAAATAATCTTGGAAGCACCAAGTGAACTTAACAAGTCTGTGAAATCTTAATGGTAACATTGATTAGTGGTTTTTGTAAGTCTTTTAAATCAGGTCATTCTTGTTAGTCCTACATAGGGAATGATAAGCTCTAGATGATCTTTTGGTGAAATCCTTAAGAATGTCACTTTAACAAAGTGTGTGTAACCTTTGACAAGGTAGTCTCCTAACAAATATCACTTCAAAAGAGTGAAATTTTTGGGTTGCCAATCTTGGGTGGTCTTTCCTTTCCACACTAAAATCTTGGTGTTAACTGTGTCGATGTTATTTGTGTTGCAAGTTGTTTTACATGTATCTACAACTTACTGCAACTTGGTAATAACTAAGATATCACTAGGTAATAACTAGAAATTTTCTGACAGTCAATAATGTAAGAGATAGTTTGGTAACAATTTGGAAAGAAGTTGATATATGTGTTAAGTTTCAAGTTGGAAATGTCTACTGAGTGATTGGATATATTGAACTCATTGTTATTGATGTTTATGTTTCTTTGATGGGGGTGAAATGTTTGAAGAGATTGTGAGATAACTAGACATAATTGATTCACTCTCAGACGTCTTTGAGGTATATACATATAAAATATAACAAATCATAAGAAAGGAAGTGTTTGTAACTTGTACTTAAATGTTCACATTTATGTACATTCCTAGTGTTGAAATTGACTAGCAAGTTGTCCCTCCCTCAATCCATTTCATATTCTCACTATACGGTGTACACACTATAGTATGTACATTCTATAGTGAATAGGCACTACCTAAATCATTTTACACTAAATAAAATTTGGGGAAAATTTATCATTTAAATAGTGTGCACACTATAACCCATGCACACTATGTTGCATACACACTTTACTGAACATTGGATTCCACTAGCTTGGATTTTTCTTGGAGATCCAACCCAAAGGCTTGAATGATTCAAACATGTATCAGATATGTTTTCTAGAAAATATACCAAAAAAAATCACTTTTTTTGTGTGCCCCACCCCTTGGTTAGTTTTACTCTTGGTTCAATAAAGATGAAATCAAATGACATGATATTGTAGATATCTATGTTATCTATCTAACCATATCATTTATTTTGGATTCTAATTATGTCAAGAATTTAATCTCTAATTTACTTTGAATGTTTGTTATGTTTTTTTCTCAAGAACCAATGTGTAGTAATTTGGGCTTAGATTTTGGATCATCCGTCAAATTTTGCAACAATATAGTTTTTTTAATACTAGACATTACTCTACACACTCTTATAAAAAAAATTTAAAATGATTATTTCTCAATGATTTCTTGGGGATACGTGAAAAATTCACATTTTCTAGATGTATCCACTTGCAACAGTCATAAAAAATAAAATATGCATTAAAAGATTAGCAAAAAATGTGAGATGTGTGGTGCTAGCTAAATTCACAGTAGAGTGATTAAAAAAATTCAATAAATGGTTAACATTTTAGAGGGAACACACCACACACTATTTTATGGGTTTTCACTAAAAAAAAGATAATTTTTTGTACTCCCCCCTTTTGAGGACCTTAAACTCCACCATTTTCAAAAAATAATAGTATTTTAGAAACTAGATTTCGAAGAATACAACACTTGTTCTTGTTGCATCTTAAAATTTTGAGTCTAATGATGATCTTTAGTTTCTTGTTGAAGGTCATAAATTTATAATTTCAAAGAAAAAGAAAAAAAATGTGGCATCTTATACTCCCTTTTTGGTCCTCGATCTTTGTGCACTTACCTGTTATGTGGAACTAAAATCATCTTTTTTAGTTCTACATAATACATACACATTATGAAGAAATAAACATGTATTCTTTTAAACTTAACATACATACCACATATGTATATACTTACATATATAATATGTGTATATATGCACATCTATGGATATATACACATCTCTCTCTCTCTCTCTCTCTCTCTCTCTCTCTCTCTCTCTCTCTCTCTCTCTCTCTCTCACACACACACACACATACACATACACACACGCATCCCTAACATGTATAGCTTATAAACCATATGAAGTATGATGATCATGATTATTATCACTTATATGTTTCTCACGCCCTAGCATGTTTCGGTCCCAAGTCTTCCTTAACTTTGAAGTTGAACTTGAAGTTTCAGTTTACTTCAGCTTCAAGTTCGAGCCCGCATTAGTCTGTCATATGTCAAAGTCTACTTTCTTTTCCCAAGTCGGCCTTAGTGAAGACGAAATCAAAGTTGAAGCCTGATCAACCAAAACTTCAACTTTAGCTTCAGTGTCAATTTTACATACTGACAATAGTTTGCATGCAAGTTTCAAATTTTCGAGCGAAGGCAAGGTGGGTCCCAATATAGCATTTCCCAAGACATGCAAAATTATAAATTAAGGACTTTAAGGTGGTACGTGTTCAAATACAGAAAGAGTTGGCAAAAGGCTAAAATTGTCATTTCATGATGACTTAACATGTCAGTAAGCGTGCGAATTTGATTTGGCATTTAAAGTAAAACACTTGTGGGGTCTTTTCCAATGCATGTCACACGAATAAGTAATTATTGCACTTACTTGCCAAATTTGTCCTATGATTTCCTATGTAAACCATTCCTTAAATGCATTCATTTTAGCTTTTCCCACTCATTTTCCATTTGCAAAGAAATTCTAGCGCTGTTGGGTAAGGAGAGCAAATCACAGGCTGTGTCTCTGTCAAACTGTAAGTGCATTATCATAACCCTTTGCAATTTCAATTGTGTTTGCTTTGTTTTGGGGTAATTCAACTTGTATCTTGCAAACTTTTCACTCTTAGCAATCATAACGCTATTCCATCCTAAAATGCCCAAGTGTGAAAAGCCATTTTTTCTTAGTTCATTGCCTGAAATTCGTGATACATTTTTGGTAAATAAGAATTTATATGATGTTATTGAAAGAACCAAAAACACCCAATTAGGCCCCATTTACCAGAAGTTAGTTGATAGAGGGTTATTAGAAGCGGTTGCTTTTCCTATTGCAATCACATGCCCAGGACTCGTCATCGAATGTGCAAACCATTACGACCCTACTTCCAAGTGCATTAAGAAAGTCTCAGGAGAGGTGATTGTTGAAATCAATAGAACTAGTGTCTATTCAGCTTTTAGAATTCCCCACAAAGAACCCAACGAACCATGGATGTTTGAAGAAGCTGAGCATCTATATGCTGAAAGGAAAAGTAGGTATGATAATAAGGTAGCTCAGTCCTGGCTTCTAAAACCTGCAAAAGGGGGTTCTAGATTGCCTAAGCCATTAACTGTTGAGCATTTTATAAAGGAAATAATAGACATTTTTGTCCTACTCAATAGAATTAAGGGGAATGAGCATGCTTTCCACTAGGATTCTTGGATGTACTTTTTCATACAGAAAATTGTTAAAGGAGGTAAGTTCATTGATTGGGCCGACCTGATAGCCGAAAATTTGCATAAGGGTTTAATAGCAGTTAACAACTTTGGCCCATTTTTCCTATCTTCTTATCTAATTTACATCCTAGTAGCATCTAAGGAATGGGAGAATCTTCCACATGTGCCTTGGGTTGATGAAATGCCTATTTGCCAGTATCATAGTGATCTTCAAGAAACTACACTATGTAAAGAGTTTAGAAAGGTAAATGATGTCTTTCTAGGGAAATTGGTATTTGAACTCCAAGGTCATGAGAATGATAGGATGTCAAAAGAAGCTATGTAGGTTGTGCAAATCTATGGTTGCTTTTACATTCAATTTCCCAAATTCACATATATCAGAGTGGGTGGCTTTTCTAGTGAACCTTTGAAGTTACCACGTTATTGTTTAGACTCTGTAGTGTTATCTGAGATATGTAGGCAATTTTCTTCTATGGTAAAGTCTTTTCAAATTTCAAAAAGGTCTTCTTCAGTATTCTTCCCTATTAAGATTGGACATTATAGATGCCCCAGTCTAAAAGAAGCTATGTTGGCAAAAGGATCATTATCTCATTTGTGTTTTAAGCCCTTCATTTCTCGATTAGATTTTGATTATACTAGCTTTGTTAAAAACAATGTTAAGAATGCAGTATCCCTAGTTCACACCCCATAATTAGAAGATTATTGGGCGAATTCCCTTAGTGAATTTGAAGTGAGGAGGAGACTGTGGTCACACCTAACGATTAAATAGATCATTATGTTTAACGTGGAATTGGATACATGTGGACTAAAGGATGAAGATTCTAAGGAGGTGCTTGATCCATTCTATATTGATCAGATTGAGTGCATGCCCATTCCCAAAATTGACTGGGGAAGAAGGGAAGAAGATGATGTCTACTCTCGTACTAAATATGTATTAGCTAGAACTACAAAATGGATAAAATCAAAGGCAGTTGCCACTCCTGATCTTTCTGGGGAGTTTTCAAATAACAAAGGTAAAAAGACTCCCAAAAAGAAAACTAATCGAGATGTTCTTGATCCTGTTGCAGGTCCGGTTGAAGTTGAAGTTGAAGCGGTTCCTAAGCCACTTCAACTCCAAGTTCAAGAGGCAACTCCAAAGATCAAGAGGGTAACCCCTTCAAGCATGAAGAAGGCATCAACCATCAAAAGTAAGAGTACTGTAACTGTTGATCTAGAGGTTGCAAAAGATCCACCGATGGTGGATAATGTACCTAAATCTCAGAGCTCACCAACAACTACTGAGGGCCAAGAAAGTACCCTCGCCTTAGCCAAATTCTCCCCTGTCACAGAAAAGGATCAGGCTATGCCTAAATGGTTAGAGACATCAATGGAAAATAAGAGGAGCATGGTCCCAATATCCATGCCAATTGATGACTTAGTCAATAAGTGTCTTGGAAAAACACCTAAAGTAAAGAAGGTGAGGACTGAGGCAAGGATTAATTTTGATAAGAATTCAGGATGTTAGTCAGTAGAGATAGCTACACCATCAGATGGAAGCTCGTGTGATTCCTTGGCTCCTCAAGACTACCAAATAACAAAGGTTGATCTAGGAAAAGGGAATCGTGAAGTGGACATGGAATTCTTTGAAGCGTCCAATAAAAAGATTGTGCGCAAAGTATGGAAAGATGGACAAGACAAGAAAGAGATGAAGGAAACATTCAAAATCATTGTGCAATACATTAATACTATCCTCCACCCTGAAGCAAAGTCAATTAGTGAAATGTCATCAATCGTTGATGTGTCCTCTCTGACTAATCAGCAGTCACTGGAGAACTTGCACAAGTGTAAAGCAGTAGCGAAAACAATAGTCAAATGGGTCCAAGATGTTAGGATGACACCATAAAACACATAGATCACTTGGACCATGCCTCGAAGGAAATATCAAACATTGCTAAGAAGGTGGAGACAAGCAACAAAGGATATGAAAAGGAGAAGAACAACTAGGAAAAGGTGGTAATGTGGTTAGAGGACTTGCAAGAATTCGGTTTGTAGAAGTTCAAGGCCGAATGCCCTGTGGTTGGTCTAGATGAAAAGGCCCTATATGTCATCAAAGAATACATCGAATGGAAAAATGAAGCACTGACACAGGGGGTAACTGAAATTAAAGAGACATTACAAGAACATAAGGTTATACACCAGATTATCCAAAATGACCTTAAGTGGTTTGTCAAACAATTCACAAGAAAGGAAGACGAATCTGTTGCCCAATCGAATGAGATAATCAAAGAGGTTTAGAAGAAGTTTCAAGAATTGTAGGACAAGAAGGTACCAGCTAAGAAAGAATTTTCTAATGTGGCACACACTGAGGCTATGTTAATCATCAATCTAAAGCACTTAGAAATGCACGAAGAGAAATTAGCTAAACTGAAGAAGATGAAAGAGATCTAGAAGAAATGGTTTGCCTATATTGGCTTGCCACACCAATCTATTATTTCAGCCTTTTTGACTACCTATGAAACATGGAAGATGGCAAGATGCGTGGCTAGTGGAGACAACACTACCTAATCAAGCGAAGCAGTTACACTTAGTCGCTTAGTTGTAGTTTCTTTTGTCATTTTGTTTTTCTTGCATTTTCGGTTAACAGTTATGTTAACCAAAAGACTATTAACTCCTGGCGGGGTAATTTTGGTAGTGGTCTAGCCCCATGCCTATATATATGTAATAACTAGTATGGTGTAGGGGTGAGAATTCTCCACAGATCGATAGACAAAACCATTTTTGTTTGTGGTTTAATTTCAAGTTTAGAAGTAACCTTTCAAAACTCTGCAAATATGAAGAAAACTCTACAGTTTGATTTTTGGTTAATGGCTTTGTATGTAGATACTATTGTCTGCCTATCTAAATCAGTATTTATGAAGATACTATTTATGCAAAGCTCTTAGCTGTGTTTGTTACTAGTTTTGAGATTGTCAATTCAGAAATTGGGATGCTATGGGAAGTTAACTTTATTAAATTTGCCTACTTGATTGTTTAATTTTCAGCTATGTGGATAATCTTGATAATTAAAATCGAGTGGTTCTTCTGCATAAAAGTTTGTTTTTTATTGATGAGATAAAATAAGTTGATTCAACACTTTCAACAGATTGTATTTTGAAAATGTCTTTCTGTTGAGTTTTTAGATCAAAAAATTCTTATTGCAATAAAGGTAGTTGCGCTTGTTTTCATTGAGGAAACTTTAAGCAGAGAATTCCTTAGTCCCTTTTGTAGGAATTCATTTGTTGGTATACACTTTTTCTCTGATTTTGCATATGAACCCATATGAGAAAAACTATTTACTAACAATTGTTGGCAACTCCACCAGAGAAACAATAAAATGGTTTTGCCTCATCATGAAATTTTTCCAGTACTTCAACCAGGCTCAGGGTTTGATAATACACAAGAGGATATAATTTTTGATTTAAGCGCACAAGCTTGGAAACTCAGAACAAGCCTAGAACAATTTACATAGGTTAATCAAGTGCTTGAAAGAGAAGAAGAAAGGGCAAAACTCATTAGAGGTGTACCTATTGCTAACAAAGAAGCAATAGTTGATAGACTAATCCCAACGCCATTTAGAGTGTTGAATGTTAGTCTATATTGTGATAAAATGATACTCTAAGTGAAGAAAGGAAGGGGTTTATTGATGAGTCTTATGAATTTGTAAAAAACCTTAATTTCACCCTTGATCTCTCCAAGAAGCGAAAGAAGTCTGTCAAGAGTAAAAGTAGGCCGACTTCTCCTAGGAAATCTACCCCCGTAACTGAGAACCTTCAAGCCCTAATTTTACTAGGGACATTAATACCTTCTCATTTAAACATCCAACCTTTGAATTTCATTCTCCCTATGATGGCTGCTAACCTATGGGGTGCACAAGTAGGTCCCTTGGCTCTTGGAGGTAATCTACATCCACTCCCTAAAAGTGCTAGAGAAGTGTTGCCCAAATTTTATGGTAATGGAAAGAAATCAACTGATGAGCATCTTAATGCTTTTAATACTACATGTGTCATCCTTTTTGTTGCACATGAAGATGTAGCTGTAAGGCTATTTGTACAAACCTTAATTGACGATGCAGCAGATTGGTTTCATCATCTCCCTCAAGGATCCATTACTGACTAGAATCATATGCATACTGCTTTTCAAGATAGATTTAAATCCGCTAATGATGAACATACCTTGCTACTTCAGTTAACTCAATTTAAAAAGGAAGTACATGAACCCATGAGAGATTTTGTAGCAAAATTTAATAAGATAATTCATAAAATCCTTGCTACCAAAAGACCCAATGATGAAAATTGTAAAAGATTCTTTGTTAATGCAATACCTCCAGACATCAGCTTCCACATAAGGAGAAACAAAGTAGCAGATGTTGAAGCTGCCCATAGACTGGAAATTGAACTAGAAGATGACCTTTTAGCTATAGGGAAATGGAAAAAAGAGATGTAGAGTTCTAAAACTCAACCACCTTCCTTAGAAAAATAAGACCCGTTGGTCCAAAAGCTCATTAATGATGTAATGACTATTAAGAAACAACTCCCTAAAATGAACACTCATTACCAAGATATTTCAAGAAAATATCAGGGCCAAAGTAGTTTTTAGGGAAAATAGCTTACATTATCCTCAAGTCAGCAAAAATTACAAATTGAAGCTCCACCTACCAAAAACATGTGTGTTTTTCACCTTACAAATGATCATGAGGGAAGTTCTTGCCCTAAAAATATTAGATATCAGCATCTCGAAGCAGAAAAAGCGGCTTCCACTAGTCTAATAATAGAGGAAGAACCTTCTGAGGAACATGGCGACTCCGTAAGCTATTACCTTGAGTATGAATCTGATTCTGGCAGGGGTAATGACATCTTATTAACCTTGGAAGAGGCTTCATATTCGGTATTGACCCGAGGGCAAAGAACTGCAGCAACTTATACTCATGCTAAAAATAATACAACTCCTACTCAGGCCAAGGAACAAAAGACAAAGGGGGAAATTGAAGGTAAGTCATGACCTATTTTAACAACTACTCCTCAAATTTTAAAAAGGGTTGATTATGATTCTACATTTCACATTGTTGAGTTTTGTAAAGTATCAAGGATACAAATTTCTCCTACAAAATATTTGAGAATGAACCCTAGTGAACTTAATAAATTGATTGAATATGTTAAGCATTCATCTCCTAACAAAGTAGCTAAACAGATCAACGAAGTAAAGGTTTCGGGAGACAATGAAATAGTTGCTCAACAAAAGAAGGAATCTTCCAAGGGTAAGAAATATGAGACACAAACATCCCATAAACAGGAGGAGATAATCCAACCAGACAAAATTAGCCCTTAACCTTCTTGTAACCACAAACTTCATTCATTCTATGTCACCCTCTTTCTCCATGGCTTTAAGCTAAGCAATTGCATCATAGATTCAAGGGCTTCGGATAATATAATGCCAGCAGCAGTAGCAAAAATTTTGGATCTTCCTTTAACCAAAACATTTGGCAAATGTTATTCCATGGATTCGAAACAAGTGTCTTTAGTAGGTCAAATTAAAGATGCCCAAGTGTCATTAGTTGCTTACCCTTAGAGAAGGATTAAACTCACCATCCTGGTAGCAAATATCCCTACAAGCTATGGTAGGCTTCTCATTCGAACTTTCTGTCGAGACCTAGGAGGGGAAATTAAGATGGACTGGTCTCAAGTTGTGATACCTATTGGGAAGGAGAAAGTAACCTTATTACCTGAAGCAAAATCCAAATATATAGTCTTTCCATCTGATGATCCCAAATCTCAAATCCTTTATCAAGAGACTAATTTTGCTATCTATTTAATTTTGTTTGAAGATGAGAAAATAGGAAAGAAATCCTTAGAAGAAGACCTACTATGGATTGTTGAGTTTGATGGGAGCTATTGTTCGAATGGATCTAGAGCTGGTGTAGTTCTCATATCACCTGATGGTCAGAAGTTCCATTTTTCTTATAAACTTGCCTTTAAAAATACCAATAATACAACTGAATATGAGGCTCTACTTCTAGGCATAGAAGAAGCCAAAAGGAGGAACATCAAGCTATTAAAAGCAAGAGGGGATGCTGAGTTAATAGTGAAACAAGTTAAAGACATGTTTTCAGTTAAAAATCAAAGGCTGAAGCATTATAGAAACCGTGGATGGGATGAAATTGAAGGTTTTGATGCTTTTGCAATTAAAGCAATCCCTCGAGAACAAAATGACAAGGCAGACTCCTTGGCAGTATCAGTTTCTTTGTCAATTCCCCATCCTGATTTCACAAATAAGAAGTATTCAGTGGAGATCATTCACAGACCAAGTGTCCCTAATAATAACAATTCTTGGCAAGTATTTAAAGATGATTCTCATATTAATGCTTTCTTGCAAAGTGTTGAGAAGTTCTCTACTTACTATTTTGAAGGCTCGGATGTTGAATGTATAGAATTTTGTCCTGATCGCACTGATGAGAGTGATGTGTTACAATTAAAAGGGAATGTAATACCTAAAGGCCTGGTTGAGCTTGAAAAACTCTTTGATAGATGAGATACCTTCTTAGCTCAAGATTTAACACCTAAAGAAGATCCAAATGCTAATTATGAAAAGGTGAATTTGGGAGATAAGCATGATCCCAAAATTATGATATGACAGTGTTTTTGATGCGGAGCAATCAAAAACTTTATGATAAAACACACCATACCGAACCAAAAGCATAGGGAACCTAACAAGAATCGATAAGAAAACTGAATCACCATTAAAAACAACACATATTTTCACTACATATAACTATCTGTAGATTACAAAATGGATGGATCTCTGGCGGTCGTTTTGACTCTTCTAATCTTGCCTCTCGTAACCTGCATCTCCATTCCTATCGACAATCTCTGCCTTTTAAAACATTTTTGGCAATTACCATGTAACCGTTTACATTCCCATTCCACTATCGATTACAATTTTCCTTGGATTCTTAGTTACATTTGTGAGGTCTTGTATTTACCGTCATAATAAGTCATAACACACATATGTGTTGTTTACATAACTTTTCATCGGGCTAAATGAATGATTTTGATACATTAACATTATAATTTTCAAACGTCGTGGTGCAAGGTAGTGGTGCCCCTGCACCATACTCCCCAGCTTCAAAATTTCCATGTCCCTATGGAAATGTCTTCACTTGATCAATGATTTTGCTGCTTCCATGCTTTACCACTTTCAACTATGACTCTTCACAGATTGACTCCCATCAATGGAGTTCAATAGGTTGCCATCAAAGTGCTTCTCCCATTCCACTGTCCACTCCTCCATGCTGCTCACAAGCACCAACACTTTGTCCCTCACTTGGGAGTCCATCTTGCCTCTCTCCCCAAGACTTTTGGCGACACACAAAGGACCATCTTCTCTGGCCCTAGACCATCTCCTATGGCCTTCACCTGGTAGACCTCCTGTCCACCCATCTGTAGCGAGTGAACTAGCACCTGCAACCACAAAAACTTCACTAACAAAAACCATATACCCAACTCTACCTGGTGTAGATTGCCTTCTACACACTCAGAATCTTCTGAGCTCTGATACCAATTTGATGCGGAGCAATCAAAAAATTTACGATAAAACATACCATATCGAACCAAAAGCATAGGGAACCTAACAAGAATCGATAAGAAAACTGAATCACCATTAAAAAGAACACACATTTTCACTACATATAACTATCTGTAGATTACAAAATGGATGGCTCTCTGGCGGGACTCTTCTAATCTTGCCTCTCGTAGCCTGCATCTCCATTCCTATCAACAATCTTTTCCTTTTAAAACATTTTTGGCAGTTACCATGTAACCGTTTACATTCCCATTCCACTATCGATTACAATTTTCCTTGGATTTCGGGTTAGATTTGTGAGGTCTTGTGTTTACCTTCATAATAAGTCATAACCCACAAATTTATTGTTTACATAACTTTTCGTCGGGCTAAATGAATGATTTTGATACATTAACATTATAATTTTCAAATGTCATGGTGCAAGGTGGTGGTGCCCCTACACCAGTTTTCCAAAAGACAGAAGAAACACCTAAAAGATTTGAGGAAAATGCTCCAAAAATGTAGGGATCACAGAATTTCATTGAACCCTAAGAAATCAATTTTTGTTGTGACAGAGGGAAAGTTACTTGGGCACATGGTCTCAAAAGAAGGAATCAAGATTGACCCAGAAAGACTGAAAACCATTCAGCAATTATGTCTTCCTATCAACCGAAATGGCATTAAATCCTTCTTCAAACAGATTAATTTCCTAAGAAAGTTTGTACCTAATTTTTCAGAAACTGTTAAACCTATGGCCAAGCTGCTCAGTGAGAAGCATAGTTTCAAATGGGATGAAACAGCATCAAAAGCATTCAAAGAGGTAAAAGAAGCTATTGTTAAAGCCCCAACGTTTTTTCATCTTGATTTTAAAAAGGATTTTATAATGTATTGTTACGCATCTAAGCATACCATGTCAGGCATATTGCTCCAAAAGAATGACAAAGGAGAAGAGATGCCTATCTCTTTTATGAGCGTCCCTCTGAAGAAGCATGAGCTTAACTATTCTTTGTCTGAAAAACAAGCTTTCACTGTTGTAAAAGCAGTAAAATACTTTAGGTACTATATTTTGCACTCACATTCTGTAGTGTACATGTCATCCACCGTGGTTAAGAGCATTCTCATGTAGCAGAATGTAGTAGTCAACAATCGAGCAACATGGGTAGCAAAAGTCCAAGAATTTGATTTGGATATCCGACCGACTAAACTAGTTCGAGGAAAAGGGTTGTGTAAGCTTATTGCAGAAGGTGAAAAAGAGGAATCATATCCTAGTTGCTTGTTTGTAGGTCTTAAAGATATGTGGTATTCAGACATTGCTTATTTCCTGACATATGGAAGATGTCCTAATCATCTGAAAGGAAAGGACCGGAGGACCCTTCAACTCAGAGAAGCCAAGTTTGTTATTATTGATGAAATCTTATACAAAAGAGGTTTGGGTGATATGTTTTTAAGATGTGTTGATACTGACCAGTAGGATAAGTTACTAAGAACCTTCCATGATGGAGCCAATGGTGGCCATTTTTCATCAATAGTGACAGCATTTAAAATCCTGAGAAGTGGGTACTATTGACCAAGGATGTTTAAAGCTACTTATCATTGGGTTAGAAATTGTGAAAAATACCAATTTTTTACTGGGAAACCACAATTAGCTACTCTGCCTCTAAAACCAGTGATCATAGAAGAACCCTTCCAATAGTGGGGATTGGATTTTATAAGGCCTATTAATCTGAATTCGAGTGCAAGACATTCACACATCCTTACTGCTACTAATTATTTTACTAAATGGGTGGAGGCAGTTCCTGTTAAAACAACATCACAAGTGGTGTGCAATTTTTTGACAGAAAATATTTTGACCCATTTTGTTACTCCCAGCAAAATACTGATAGATAATGCACAGAATTTTTCATCTAGGGAAATTCAATTGTATTGTTATGACCATGGTGTCCAGTTGTCTCATTCTTTGGATTACTTCCCTCAAGAAAATGGACAGGCGGAATCTACAAATAAAAACTTGGTCAATATTATGAAAAAACTGGTGGATGAAAAAGGAAAAGATTGGCACAAGAGGTTATATGAAGCAGTTTGCATTGATAGAACTTCTCCCAAAAGAGTCATAGGCATGACACCTTTTGAACTGATGTACAGAGTTGAGGCGCAATTGTCCTTGCCTTTAGAGCTAGCTACATTGAATTTGCAGAAAGCAATTGAAGATGAAACATTTCAGTTTTCCATTGAGAAGAGAATATTGTATCTCCAAAAAATAGAAGAAGAAAGAAGAGAGTTAGTGGATCACATCACGAACCATCAGGCAAGAGTCAAATGAATTTTTGATCAAAAGGCAAGGCCACAGAAATTTATGAAGGTAGACCAGGTGTTGTTATGGGATAAAAGGAGAGAACCTAAAGGAGCCCATTTTAAATTTGAAAGCTTATGGAAGGGTTCGTTTGTAATATCTGAGGAACTGGGTTCAAATGCCTTCAAGTTGCAATACCTTAATGGAGATGAACTTCCCGTGTCCTATAACAGGTAGGATCTCAAGCTGTATCATCTTTGAGTCTATTTCTCATCTCATTGTAAATAACACCTTTTAGTTTTCTTTCTTTTCTTGCTTCATTCTTTGTGTTGTGTTGTCGTCTTTTGAGTTGGTCTACAAAGCCTAAGACCCTAGGTTAATCCATGATCCTTCTAGTCTCATCCCCCAACTAGAGCCGATTGTTATCACTTATATTTTTCTCACGCCCTAGCATGTTTCGGTCCCAAGCCTTCCTTAACTTTGAAGTTGAACTTGAAGTTTCGGTTTACTTTAGCTTCAAGTTCGAGCCCGCGTTACTCTTTCATATGTCAAAGTCTGCTTTCTTTTCCCAAGTCGGCCTTAGTGAAGGCAAAGTCAAAGTTGAAGCCTGATCAACCAAAACTTCAACTTCAGCTTCAGTGTCGATTTTACATACTGATGATAGTTTGCATGCAGGTTTCAAATTTTTGAGCCAAGGCAAGGTGGGTCCCAATATAGCACTTCCCAAGACATGCGAGATTATAAATAAAGGACTTTAAGGTAGTACATGTTCAGATACGGAAAGAGTTGGAAAAAGGCTAAAATTCTCATTTCATGATGACTAAACATGTCAATAAGTGTGTGAATTTGATGGGGCATTTAAAGTAAAACACTCACGAGGTCTTTTTCAATGCATGTCGCACGAATAAGTAATTATTGCACTTACTTGCTAAATTTGTCCTGCGATTTCTTGTGTAAACCATTCCTTAAATGCATTCATTTTAGCTTTCCCACTCATTTCGCCATTTGCAAAGAAATTCCAACGCTGTTGGGTACGGAGAGCGAATTGCAGGCTATGTCTCTGTCAAACTATAAGTGCATTATCATAACCCTTTGCAATTTCAATTATGATTGCTTTGTTTTGGGGTAATTCAACCTGTATCTTGTAAACCTATCTTTCTTAGCAATCATGACGATATTCCGTCCTAAAATGCCCAAGTGTGAAAAGCCATTTTTGCTCAGTTCATTGCCTGAAATTCGCGATACGTTTTGTAGTAAATAAGAATTTAACTGATGTTATTAAAAGAACCAAAAACACCCAATCATGCCCCATTTACCAGAAGTTAGCTGATAGTGGGTTATTAGAAGCCGCCTTTTCCCGCTACAATCACATGCCTAAAACTCGTCATTGAATGTGCAAACTATTACCACCCTTCTTCCAGGTGCATTAAGAAAGTCTCAGGAGAGGTGATTGTTAAAATCAATAGAACTAGTGTCTATTCAACTTTTAGAATTCCCCACAAAGAACCCTATGAACCATGGACATTTGAAGAAGTTGAGCATCTATATGTTGAAAGGAAAAGTAGCTATGATAATAACATGGCTCAATCTTGGTTCCTAAAACCTGCAGAAGGGGGTTCTAGATTGCCTAAGCCATTAATTGTTGAACATTTTATAAAGGAAATCACGGACATTGTCCTCCTACTGAATAGAACTAAGGGGAATGAGCATGCTTCCCACTGGGAGTCCTGGATGTACTTTTTCATACAGAAAATTGTTGAAGGAGGTAAGTTCAATGATTGGGCTGACCTAATAGCCAAAAATTTACACAAGGGTTTAATAGCAGTTAAGAACTTTAACCCATTTTTCCCATCTTCTTATCTAATTTACATCCTAGCGGCATCTAAGGAATGGGAGAATCTTCCACATGCGCCTTGGGTTGATGAAATGCCCATTTACCAGTATTACAGCGATCTTTAGGAAACTACACTATGTAAAGAGTTTAGAAAGGTAAATGATGTCTTTCTAGGGAAATTGGTATTTGAACTCCAAGGTTGTGAGAATGATAGAATGTCAGAAGAAGCTATGCAGGTTGTGAAAATCTATGGTTGCTTTTACATTCAATTTCTCATATTCATGTATATCAGAGTGGGTGGCTTTTCTAGTGAACTTTTAAAGTTACCACGTTATTGTTTAGACTTTGTAGTGTTATCTAAGATATGTAGGCAATTTGCTTCTGTGGTAGAGTCTTTTCAAATTTCAAAAAGGTCTTCTTCAGTATTCTTCCCTATTGAGATTGGACATTATAGATGCCCTAGTCTAAAAGAAGCTATGTTGGCAAAAGGATCATTAACACGTTTATGCTTTAAGCCCTTCATTTCTCGATTAGATTTTGATTATACTAGCTTTGTCAGAAACAATGTTAAGAATGCACTATCCCTGGTTCACACCCCACAATTAGAAGATTATTGGGTGAATTGCCTTAGTGAATTTGAAGTGAGGGGGAGATTGTGGTCGCGCCTAACCATTAAATAGATCATTATGTTAAATGTGGAGTTGGATACATGTGGACTAAAGGATGAAGATTCTGAGGAGGTGCTTGATCCATTCTACATTGATCAGATTGAGTGCATGCCCATTCTCGAAATTGACTGGGGAAGAAGGGAAGAAGATGATGTCTACTCTCGTACTAAAGATGTATTAGCTAGAACTACAAAATGGATAAAATCAAAGGCAGTTGCCACTCCCAATCTTTTTGGGAAGTTTTCAAATAACAAAGGTAAAAAGACTCCCAAAAAGCAAACTAATCGAGATGTTCTTGATCCTATTGCAGGACCGGTTAAAGTTGAAGTTGAAGCAGTTCCTGAGCCACTTCAACTTCAAGTTCAAGAGGCAACTCCAAAGATCAAGAGGGTAACCCGTTCAAGCACGAAGAAGGCATCAACCGTCAGAAGTAAGAGTATTGTAACCGTTGATCTGGATGTTGCAAAAGATCCACTATGGCGGATAATGTACCTGAATCTCAGAGCTTGCCAGTGACTACTGAGGGTCAGGAAAGTACCCTCGCCTTAGCCAAATTCTCCCCTACCACAAAAAAGGATCAAGCTACACCTAAATGGTTAGAGACATTAATGGAAAAGAAGAGGAGCATGGTCCCAATATCCATGCCAATTGATGACTTAGTAAGTGTCTTGTAAAAACACCTAAAGTAAAGAAGGCGAGGACTGAGGCAAGGATTAATTTTGATAAGAATTCAGGATGTTGGTCAGCAGAGATAGCTACACCACCAAATGGAAGCTCGCGTGATTCCTTGGCTCCTCAAGTCTACCAAATAACAAAGGTTGATCTGGGAAAAGGGAATCGTGAAGTGGACATGGAATTCTTTGAAGTGTCCAATAAAAAGATTGCACACAGAGTATGGAAAGATGGACAGGACAAGCAAGAGATGAAGGAAACAATCAAAAGCATGGCGCAGTACATTAATGCTATCCTTCACCCTAAAGCAAAGCCAATCAACAAAATGTCAGCAATCGTTGATGTGTCCTCTATGACTAATCAGCAATCACTGGGGAACCTACACAAGTGTAAAGCGATAGCGAAAATAGCAAGCGAATGGGTCCAAGACATTTTGGATGACACCGTAAAACACATAGGTCACTTGGACCATGCCTCGAAGGAAATATCAAACATTGCTAAGAAGGTGGAGACAAGCAACAAAGGATATGAAAAGGAGAAGAACAATTGGGCAAAGGTGGTAATGTGGTTAGAAGACGTGCAAGAATTCAATTTGTAGAAGTTCCAAGCCGAATGCTCTGTGGCTGGTCTAGATGAAAAAGCCCTGTATGTCATCAAAGACTGCATCAAATGGTGGAATGAAGCACTGACACAAGGGGTAACTAAATTAAAGAGACATTACATGAACTTAAGGTTATACACTAGATTATCCAAAATGACCTTAAGTGGTTTGTCAATCAATTCACAAGAAAGGAAGACGACTCCGCTGCCCAATCAGATGAGATAATCAAAGAGGTTCAGAAGAAGTTTCAAGAACTGTAGGACAAGAAGGCACCAGCTAAGCAAGACTTTTCTACCATGGCACACGCTAAGGCTATGTTAATCATCAATCTAAAACACTTAGAAATGCACAAAGAGAAAGTAGTTGAACTGAAGAAGATGAAAGAGATCTGGAAGCAAAGGTTTGCCTATATTGGCTTGCCACACCAGTCCGTTATTTTAGCTTTTTCAACTGCCTATGAAACATGGAAGACAGCGAGAGGCGTCGCCAATAGAGACAACGCTACTTGATCAAGAGAAGCAGTTACCCTTAGTCGCTTAGTTGTAGTTTCTTTTGTCATTTTGTTTTTCTTGCATTTTCAGTTGACAGTTATGTTAATCAAAAGACCATTAACTCATGGCGGAGTAATTTTGGCAGAGGTCCAGCCCCATGCCTATATATATGTAATAACTAGCATGGTGTAGGGGTGAGAATTCTCCAATAGATCGATAGACAAAACTATTTTTGTTTGTGGTTTAATTCCAAGTTTAAAAGTAGCATTTCAAAACTCTGCAAATACGAAGAAAACTCTACAGTTTGATTTTTGGTTAATGGATTTGTAAGTAGATACTATTGGTTGCCTATCTAAATTAGTATTTCTGAAGATACTATTTATGCAAAGCTCTTAGCTATGTTTGTTACTGGTTTTGAGATTGTCAATTCAAAACTTGGGATGCTGTGGGAAGATAACTTTATTAAATTTGCTTGCTCGATTGTTTAATTTTCAGCTATGTGGATAATCTTGATAATTAAAATTGAGTGGTTCTTCTGCATAAAATTTTGTTTTGTATTGATGAGATAAAATAAGTTGATTCAACACTTTCAACAGATTGTATTCTGAAAAAGTCTTTCTGTTGAGTTTTTAGATCAAAAAAATCTTATTGCAATAAAGGTAGCTGCTCCTGTTTTCATTGAGGAAACTTTAAGCAGGGAATTCTTTAGTCCCTTTTGTAGGAATTCATTAGTTGGTATACACTTTTTCTCTGTTTTTGCATATGAACCCATATGAGAAAAACTGTTTACTAACAATGATGATGTTGATGATATATATATATATATATATATATATATATATATATATATATATCAATCCTATTTTATTTGAAATGATTAATTTATCTTTTTTTGGTTTGTTCTTGAAGTTATTTTATAGTTATTACTTGAGATTATACTAAATAAAACATTATTTTTGTTTTCTTGGAATTTGAGCTTGTATGTTACTTATAGTATAATAATGAATATTCAAATAATGAGAAATAATGAGGAAGCAAAGGAATTCAAAAGGATTGTACGAGGAGATTACATAAAGGTACATCATCTAATGTGCTAAATGACAATGATGAACATGCAACAATTCAAACTAACATGATGAATGTACCTAATGTGCCAAATCAAAATGATCATCATACGCTAATTGAAAATGGAAATGATTTATAATGTGCATATTTTGATGAAAAATTTTGTATATATAAATGGTAATGAGTTATCATGTGCATATTAGATGCCAATTTTACTATATAAAAGGTTGCATGGGCTTGATTTACAAATATTGAGATAAGATAATATTAATGTCCAACAAGAGACCACAACACGGGTTTATGGGACTGGGAGCTTACAACCAAGAAGATAGCACCAAACGGAACACCAAACTGTGCTAATAAAAAAGCAAGCACAAAACCTAAAAAGAAGGATGAAGAAGAGAGCAAGAGTCATCCTGAACATGAATAGGGTTTAGGGATCCTTCCTCAGAGGGAAGAAGGACAACAATGAATGAGAAGGATGGGGGCAACTAGGGGCTTTGTTCTATCGCTGAGTGTTGAAGGAGGAGTGTCGCTAGTGGAGAGGAACACTACGAGGTTTCATTGATCTGAAGTGGCCGGTGTCAGGGAAACTATACGGTCGCTTCGTACCCTGGGCAGGAGATGAGGGTGAGAAGGGCGTGATAAGTTGTACTTGGGTCTGACCCGTGGGAAAAGATAGTTGCAAAGTGTGGTCATGAAGTTGTATGGCTTCATGAAGAAAGAGCACAAGGCAACGTTGATCTGTGTACTTGAAAAGTCTGAGAGGGATCTGCACTCTCTAAACAAACAAAAGAATCTCCCTCTGATCTCATAGTATATGCAGCATCTGAAAAGAAAATGGGTCTCAGATTCTGCCTCCACTATGGTAAAAAGTTTGCAAACCTGATCCTCTCTATCAATATGGTGGTCGATTTGAATCCAGAGTCGATGAGTGCCCACCCTAAAGGAGCCAAGAGAGATACGTAGGGCATGGGTCCACTGTCTATGTAAGTAGTTTGGGTGCCAAATGATCCTATCTCGAATATCCAAGAAGTGTTTCGCATAGAATGCCACCCTTGGGCGCAAACCCCCTAGAGGATTGACCCAAGTCTAGATAATATATTGTTTGTAGACGTCAAATTTGATATATATGTTTGGCACCTGTCGAGAGGGTAGGAGGTGAGTTGGAGCATCCAGTGAGAATTGGTAGGGAGGGAGATTGTTGATGTTTATCCCAATCGATCTTCGTAGGATAGTAGACTAAGTGTACCAACAGCGAGCCCTAGATGCGGGATCAAAGTTTGAAATAACAACTGAAGAGAAATATGCCAAGTGAGGGTATATGTGTCAATCTTCAACAGAGTCCACAAAGCCACAAAGATAGTGGAGCAACCAAATTAGGTTGAAAATGGCCGCCAGTCTGAAAGGGTGGGCACCAAACTTAGCCAAAATAACACTGTGGGGGGTGGATCTCTGGCATCTGATAATCTAATGAAGGAGCAAAATCTAGATACGCTCAATCAAGGCCCAATCTGAGCCCAAAAGGGAAGGCCCCCATACCACCAAGCCATAGAGGATTGTGGGTCTGACTAAGGAATCCAAGAGGAATAACTTAGTTGAGGTGTCTTGGAAGTGATGTGTAAAGCATTGTCTCTCAAGCATGGCAAAGGAACCCAGTGCTTTGTAAATCTGAGCCTGAATGGCTAGTCGCAAGCTGAAATAGGACCTAGAGAACTTAACCCCAAGGTATGTGTAAGATTAAGCAATCTCAACTTCCTAACCCTGGAGGTGGAAATGGAGATGTGAGATCTTCAGAACATTGAAGACCATAACACGAGTCTTCTCCAAGTTCACAACCAGCTATCTCAAGTCAAAAAGATGCAAGTCTATCAAGGAGCCCTTAAAGCCCCTCAAGAGAAGAAGCTAAAAGAGCCACATCATCAACAAAAAGGAGGACGGAGATCAGTACCTGGTGTAGATGGTAGTCGTCACCTAGGGAAGAGGAGTCATTGGGAAAGGTCTTGAGCTCATCAATGTAAATCCCAGACAAGGTGGGTGAGAGTGGGCAACCTTGCTTCACCTCAATGGTGCTTTGGATAGGATCGAAGAGGCCCTCAAGGGTCCTAAGTCTACCAACCACCTTCTCATATAACCTCATGATCGTTATTAATAGGATCTCAGAAATACCAATATCTCTAAACTTTTGAAAAAGGGTCACACGAGGGATGGAGTCGGAAGCCTTATAGAAGTCCACAAAACAGCAGTAGACTTTCGTCTTGTGGTGGCGAGCCTCCTCAATAATGGCTCACAGTGTCAAGATATGATCCATGGTTTGGTAGTCTACCTGAAAGCTTGCCTGACCCTTGGCCTTGCACCCTCTCATGTTTAGCTCATTAGAAACAATGGTACTCAAAGTTGTGGCATAAAGTTTGGCAAAGATATGCTCGATCATGATGGTAATGTAGTTGTCGGGGTTTGAAACCAACCCAGACTTATGGATCAGATGGATAGTGTGCATCGACCAAGAGTCCAGAAACCTAGTACAAACCACTCTATTAAAGAGTCTAGAGAGGAAAGGACCCAGAATCAAAGCAACAAGCTTGAAGAGCTTAGCTTGAAAACCCTCCTCATCAATTGCCCTATTTTATCTCATAAGTCTGATGGCCTCATAAATGTTGGAGGTGGAGAACAGGTGACAATGGGGAGGTGGGATGGGACGGGGAGCAAGCTGACCAAGGATGTCATAAAGCATGGAAACATGAGAGGTGAGGGAGCGACGAGGGAACATGATGCGCTAAAACAACTTGGGACAATGTGTAAGCATCTCACGGACGGACCTACACTTTGAGGTAATGAATAACCGCTTCTTGTGGCAAAGAAAGTGATAGTAAGAGAGTCGTAAGTTTGTGAAACCAGGGGAATGAGCATTAAAGGCTAAGCGCAAGGAGAGGTGGAAAGTTTTATAGGTATCATCATACCATTGGTTCATGGGACAAGTATTCTGCCACTTAGATCTGGGGGTGCGGGGGGAGGGGCAGTGGGGGATAGAGAAGAGAGCTAATTCCCAGATCGCGAAGGCAAGCATGTGGAACATGGTGGACACCTGGCTATGATCGGTAAAGCTATTAGAGCATAGCAATCGTCTCAGATGGAGGATGAAAAGGTCTTGATCACTCTCAGAAAAGCAGAAATGAGTAATGGGGCGAAGCAAAGTAATGGGAGAGTGAGAGATGGGAGGTAGAGGGCGGGAAGAAGAGACATGAACCAAGATGTTGAGGAGGGCATGATCAACCAAGGGAAGGCAAAAGATGGTAAAGTTGTGGATGAGAGGGATGAAGGAAGCAAAACTAACAATGTAGTCAACCACACTCGCACCCCCACTATGAGGCCAACAGGTAATAGTCTCTAAGCTCAAAAAACAAGATAAGTTGTTTAGGATCACCAAGTCAGAGGACACACAAAGATGGAGAAGGTGGCGACCGTAGCAAGAAAGAGGCCCACTGTGATCCTCGAATAAGTGTTGAAGCCCCATACTTGTAAGATCTCTCTTCAAAGTACAAGTCAAGTCGAAACTACAATCGTGCTAAGGAGTCTGAATATCTCTAGTTCGCACGTTTAAGTCCCCTAAGGTGATGACGTCGCCAATTGCCCAAAACTTGGAGATGAAGTCGTATAAGTCCGTAAAAAGGTCCCCATCCTCTACACTGTGCAAGGCGTAAGACGAGGAAACTAGTAGGAAGTAACAAGCAACAATAAAAATTTCTCTCTGATGGCGGCCGGTGTGACCAATGCAAATCCACATAAATCTAGCATAAGTATCAGAATGAACCATCAACGTAGTGCTAACTAGATCATCTCTAATCAAACAAGCAACGCCACTAGAGCCCCATACACCCCCAGAAGCACAAACCTCCTCCCTACAAACTGAAAGCCACGGATATCTAGTGTAACCTGGAAGAGGACGAACAAGAGTCTCATGTGTCTCGATAACTACCAAGATATCCGCAAAACCAACAACATCATGGAGGAGACCAAGGAGGGACCACAGAGAGTCATTACCATTTTGACAATTGATAAGAAGGGAGTCATAAGAGGGTTCATCCTTGACCAATTGCTTTCGAGGGCGTCATGCAACCTTAGGCGCCTGTCTCAATTCCCAACCGCTAGGGGGAGAATCCTAAATAACTACCCTGAGGTTGTGGATAACCACCCACTTACCATTACACCTCGTCTCAACCACAAGGCTCTTAGAATGCTTCAGCTCTGCCAACTGGGATTTCGTGAGATCCTCGTCTAAGTAAATCTTTGGGGAAAGAGAGAATAACTTCCTCTTCACCCTAATACCCTGCAACCTATCAAAGAGGGAGATAAATCGGATGAATAGAGTGCCATCCGAGCCCAACCAGCATATGTCAAGTGTGATGTCTAAGATGCCAAGCTGGTCCTTAAGGAAGGAGTGCCCAACCACTGAAGGGTCAGCATTGGAGGGGAGATCACGAACCCTTAAGTTTAATTCACAAGTTTGCCTCACACGTTCATCATCCATCTTCCCTCGAACCAACTTCTTAACATCTAAAAGTGGATCTAAAAAGGGTGCGGCAACAGCCGAGTTACACAAAGAGACCCAAGTATTTACCTTAGCTTCAATATCTATCAACAGGGAGTGCATCTCCACAACCTTAGATTGTATTTGTTTGATAGTATTCAATTCCATGAGCTACTTGATAACTAAGTTTAGATATGATCTAAAGCCTGCATTTTCAGTAACTAGGGATTGCTCAGTATTCCGGAGAGTATGGTTCTCAGCTTCCAATATAGCCAATTGATCAAGTATTTTCTTAGAGAGTGAGGATGACATGCATCTTTCAGGACTGCATTCTTAGACTCTATTTTGGTCAAGCGGTCAACGAGATGTTGGAGAGTAACCGGGTCAAATAGGGGGTCCATGGCGCATAAGAAGGTGCACAACCAGTTAGAGAAAGTCAAATGCTAAGGACTCGCCACATTAATACAGCTTAGGCGTTCTGTCAAACAGTTTGCTGACCACTTAACCTTGCAACAGAGACTCGTATCAAAGGTTTATTGTCAAACAGAGGACAGATATTTCTGTCAAACAATTCACCTGCATCTCGTCATCACTGTGTTTATCATAATGGTAATATGCCAAACACAAGGCACACTCCTCTCGGGCAACGTCTATACAGCCACGAAATTGCACTTCCTTACGGAGAAGACTTAGAATTTTTTTTTTGAAAAGATAGAAAAAATAATGTAAAGGGAGTGCATTTTCGTGGCTGTATAGCCACGGGCAAACATATACACCTCAAGGAAACCCATAAAACTACACCAGACTCGTGGTTGTCCAGTCAGCTGTGCTGTACGATATATAATTTGAATAAAATACAATCCTTGGTTAGATGTGTTTTCAACGACTACGAGTCTCTCTAGAGTTTTGGAGGAAGACAGAACCATCCCAGTTTCGTGAAAGAAGAAATATGACATCATATCTTCAATAATACATGTTGGAGTCGGCACAAGCTAATTTGGTGCCAAATACTAATTTTTTCAGTGATGTAAGTGTGACTCTAAGGCTAGGATTTTTGGACATTTACGGATCAAAGAGAAGTAGTCAAATGCAAAATAGTCAAAGAGTGTCATTAGTGTCATTTTAGACACTTGCCCAATATTCATTATGTTCACCCCAATGGCTACTCACCAAATGAATAGTTCTCTTGACACAAATGGATCAATCAGCAATCAACAAAATCAAAAAAAATCAACTATTAGTATATGTGTTGTCATTTTTGAAAACTTTCTAAATACAGTTATCAGAAGGTATCTATCACAAAACTCCCAGTCATTAAGACCCCTGACAACTACTAGGTCTCTTCCCCTTCCCCTTCCCCTTCCCCAAAAGTAGATATGTTCTTCATATTTGAAAGCTCCAAAACCAAAGGAGCTGGCCCAAACAGAACAAGCCCACAAAGCTTACAAAAGAAAGGGGAATATCAAAAACAATTAACAGTTGACAGTACAGTGATTAATTTCCACTAATCAGTTAGCATCAACCACCGTACTTACCATATAGAATATACAGTCATATGATCAATAAAACTAATGTGCCAAAACAGACAAAAAGCAGATATGTTGAAGTGTACTCGGGTCAACAATAAGAGATTGGCATCAAGATCTTCATATGAAGAATAGAATTACTGTACCAAAACAGACCAAAAGCAGATAAGTTAAAATTACATTACATGTTTAAGCATACTCAGCGGAACAATAAGTTTTCGACATTGGCCTGAAGGTTCTTTGAATACAGATTTCTAATAGAAAATAGCATGTACTTCTGTATCATGAACTCGTTAAAACGAAGGAACCACATTATTTTTACTGGAGAAAACAGGCATAGAGAAGTTAAACAGTTATAATTCGTTCACAAAATCACAGGGCCTATTTCACGCGAGTACAAAATAATTCAAATTGATTGCCTTTTCTAAAGGTTCCTATCGATAGGCCATGTACCACGATTTCAGGATAAAATCCAGGGTCAACTGAGCCATGTGTTGAAATTTAGGGACGGAACATAAAAGACGGATAAAAGGAGATTTCTCTTCTAGGTATAATATGTAATAATGAAGGTATAACATAACGATTCTCTCTAACAAGAGAGCATTTGATATCCCCCTGTGATGATAGATCACATATGTAACAAATTTCCGCAGGCAGCCTAAGGCATTCCGGTTAGCATTTTAGCTTTTGTCAATGTGGGGAGGATTGTTACAGTCAGTAGAGAAAACTATTGTCAATATGGATGTTACTATCAGTAGATAAAACTATTGTCAATGTGGATGTTACAAACACCAGAGAAGGCGTTCAGGAGAACCCAATTTGACCTGGCAGAATAACGATGAAATATTTGGCTAGCAAACTTCACAAAACCTTTCCCGTTACCTTGCTCGTTGACATCAACAATTCCTATGAATTGACGCCCTTTAAATTAATTGGTGTCTGGAATCTGGACTGTTGACAAAATAATTTCCCTTGAATGTGAAGCCAGATAATATCGACCCCTTGAGCATCGAAATACCACGAATAGGCTAGGATTTCTTCAATATTAGGGCGTTCACGGATTAATTCGTTGCGTCGGGCCACATCAGGACTTTATCGTCTACAATTAATTATGCAAAATATAGCTTTCGCGATCGACACCAAAATCGTATACCTTGTAATTAATAGTAGTATATCACTGTCTTACAGTCTCATTTCTATACTATCTTGAATGGCATTTCTATCACATGAATTTTAAAATCTGTGGATCACCTTGCATAAATGCAATTCTATGACATGCCAAATGCCCCTTGGTTTCTGAAAAGGATTGAAAACAATGAACATAGTACTAAAAGTACTAACAATTCTGCTATTCTGCTATTGAAATCAAAAAATGATAATCATCTATTAACTATACTTGTTTACAAAATCAACATTTCAGTTCATACTCCAAAAACCATCTTAACAAAAAATGCACTGCTAAACCATAAAATCGGATGCGGTTCACCAAATATTTCCACAATTAGTAATACTGAGCATTCGTCAAGCAATAAAGATTCAGTATTTGTCATAACTAAAAATATCATCGGGCAATAACGATATTGTATTTCACATAAGTCATGGCCGTTTAATTTGCAATAGGGAACTTCACTTACAGTGGCGAACAGTGGTAATTTTAGAACCCATAAATAAAATAATTTTGTGTCAAAGGAATAATATCCTAGATAGGTAATATACACATGCAATGAAAAAATATCAGAATTGAACTTGAATGAAAAGACAGATTTTAATTGAAGATGCAAATTCGTCTTACTGTGCCATTGTAGAGAATAAATGGTCATAATAAAGTATAAACCCAAGATCTAATATTAGATAAAATACCACAAATCCTTGGGTATCTAAATCGTTTGTTAACCTGCATTCGTTTACGAAAAACAGAATGGTGATATTGCTATCAAGATCTAACTGTGTGATTTTGAGTCAAACTCATTGACCCATGTTTCATGAGTAGTGATTCAACATGAATCCATCTCTCATGAGAATAAATGGAACACTTAGCACTCATTGGATCTAAGTGATGTTCACATGGGTGAAGCACCGGGACTTCCGGGGAGGTCACCCATCCCAGTACTACTCCAGCCTGTGTGCGCCTAACTACCGAGTTTCCTCCACGGTTAAATCCAAAGCTTGCAACCTCATTTGCAAAACCTTCACCAAGTATTGTGCCTTATGAACCATTCACTTGCCTGAGCACGCTTAACTACAGAATTTCCTCCATGGTTAAACCCAAAGCTTGCAACCCCATTTGCAAAACCTTCACCAAGTATTGTGCCTTATGAACCATTCATTTAGAATGACAGTCATTTACAGTGAAGAATGATTCTGAATGAAGATTCATATTATTAGAGCAGATGATTTCTTCCCTCATCCCTACAACTCGTAATATAATTTCATAAAATACAAATGTGTCACCATGTGCTCTGACCTTGATGTCGAAACCATTCTA
This sequence comes from Cupressus sempervirens, assembly GCA_028749045.1. Lineage (NCBI taxonomy): Eukaryota > Viridiplantae > Streptophyta > Pinopsida > Cupressales > Cupressaceae > Cupressus > Cupressus sempervirens. The sequence continues at coordinate 767,293,424 of CM053789.1, read as the reverse complement.
CAGAACAAACAGTCATAATAAACGAAGACCAGATTAATTAATGATAAAAGAACACAAATCATACATGAAAACCCTAACAACAGCAACAAGTAAGAATGATAACCAAAAGCCCTAGCTCTAAATCTCTCTTCAATTTAAGTCTTAAAAAAAATTGAAAGCAGCTGATTCATTTATTGATCCTCAAAAGCAAGTACCCCGCTAGATTCACCATGTGCCTACACAACTTACTGTTTATAAAATTATAGAGAATGAACAGTAATAATACACGAAGACAAGTTCAATAGTTAATAAACAACAACAAATTCTCCACGAAAACAATAACTTCAAGCAATAGGCGAAATAACATATATCTAAAAGCCCTAGCTCTAAAACCATCATGTAGATTATCCTTCCTAGAAAAGACGGATTTGAGGAAAACAACATTGAATTAACAAGCCTGGAGGATAAGTTAAAAATCAACATGTTAAAAGCAACTAAATTTGTTTCTCCGCATAACCTATACAACAACTAAGCCAACACCAGCGCATGCAACTGGCAACCCGTAGCCAAAACAGCTCAATGCCATAACAAAAAATTCCTAATAACGTATTAAAACCGTTTAAATCGTTTTTAAACAATCCATAACATAATTCAGAAGAAAAGTATTAAAACCGTTCAAATCGTTTTCAAACAATTTATAACACAATTGAGAAGAAGAATATTAAAACTGTTCAAATCGTCAATAAACAATCCGATCTATTCAATAATACCACAACGCATTTGTAACCATTCATCGCACATTAATTATTCAAAACACGATAAATAGAATCTGCAGGGTCTCAATAAAATCCAAATATCATTGACAATAAAATAAACCCTTGCCGCACATCATCAAAGTATTGCCTAAATCATAAAAACCTAATTAAAAGCGACAAAATAAGGACATCTTGGTGCACAGAGCAATCCAATCTGCTTCTGCAGGAAATGGACACTGTGACTCGAACGCTGACCACACAAAGCTGTGATAAAAAAGCTCGAGGACCCCTCTGTGAGAGGCACCAGTCATCCTTAACTACATAATCGATAAATTCCCTCTGCATCCGATGACCACAAAACTACACTAACAACACCCTGATCTACTTAGATCTCTGTCTCATCTTTCGCCTCTTTCTTTTCAACCGCCTCATGCGCTTCTTCTTCCACTGTTCGTTAAAAACAACAGTAATAAATAAACAGCGTGTTTCATTAAGATCAGACGATCATCGATACCTATTCCTAAACAACACAAATTCTTGCGCCTAAATCAGATTAAGAATACTATGTACACTCCTACAAATAAAAAACCCTGTCTTGTAAAAAACACTAAGAAGTCCTAACAAAATCATACCTTGGCCCTCATTCTGGTAACTGTGTAGCAAACCAAGCCGCAAACCCTCCCTTCGTCACGCCAACGCCTTTCTGCTGCCGCCCAAAAACAACGATCGAGAGTTCCAACAGACAAATAAAGAGAAGGCGGATTTTAGGGTTTTGAATTAGGATTTTAGATTTAGGGTTTGCAGCACTAGGGTGAAGAAAAGTAACCACGGTCGACGAGCATTGTTAACTAGCCTAATCAGAGCAAATGATAAGGTCTTTTATAAGTGAAGTTAATAGAATAGATTATTATTATTGAGGTTATTTGGGAAAAATAGTATTGTATTTACTTTAATGTACATAAATTAAATTAAAATTTATTTTGTAATATATTAATCAAAAAATTAATTAAAAATAACAAGGTAAAGAGTAAAATTAAATTAAATTAAATTAATTATAAAGCTTCAAAAACTAAACTAATTTGCCATAGTATTTGCCTTTTATTGTAGTTCTAATATAAATTAATTTAATAAAAAATAATAAAATAAATTAATAAATAATAATTTAAATTAAAGTAATTAATTTATATATTTATTTTTTAAATATTATATTTTATAAATAATTAGTATTTTATTTATTTTACTTCAAATAATAATTTTTTGTTTAGTCAATAGGATATTTGTGGGAGGAGTTACTTTTTTCAAACCATTTTTTCTATATTTCTCATATTAATTTTTTATACTAATTTTTTAAGATTATTTTATATAATTATTGTATTCATATTTATTTTTTGGTCGGTAATAAGTTTTTTTTTAATATTATTAGAATATCAATATTACAAAATACAAACAAGCTTCAAAAAGTAGCATTCTTTCCATGTTTCTTTACTAGAAACCTTTTAATTTATACAAGTATACACTCCTATATCCCTCAACCCCCTATCATGATAAGCCCCTCCCAAATACATCTTAGCCCTTTGTAATTGGCTTCATCGTAAACATCAAAAAGAAACTAAAGTTTATCATCTGAAATTTATGGCTTTTCCTTTCTCCTTGTCATCGCTTGGTCCTTTCCTTATCTTGACCCTTTTCCTGCATGTGTTCCTCAGTTCCATTGTCCCGATTGTCGCCAGTGTGCCTTCAAAACTATCCTTTAAATCTTTGAGTTGATCTGCTCCGCTACCTGGTTCCTTTGTCATTATCGTATTCATATATTTAAGCCAATAAAGTTTTAATTAGTTTAGTTTTTAGTTTTTATAATTATTTTTTTAAGTCTTAGTTATTTATTTAATTTTTAAATTAGTTTAGTTTTTTACTTTAATTATTGATTTTGTGTTTAGCAAATAGGATTAGCTATTAAGATATTTGTATGATTGAAGTTTTAGTTTTTAAATTGTTTTAATTTATTTTTTAAATCGGTATAATTTTTCATTTAAATATTGATTTTTAGTTTAGCCAATATGATATTTGTGGGAGTTTCTATTTTTTAATATATTTGTTTCATATTTCTCATCTTAATTTTTCATAATAGTTTTTTTTTACAAAGAGAGGTTTTAAATGATTTTTTTTTCTTATATTTAAGTTGGTAGATTTTATGCTAATTCAGTTATGTTAATTATTTTGGCAACTATGTGATGATACTCTCGATGTTTGGCAGATGGTGACTGAGTTCATGTTAGTTGATTAGTAAGATAGATTATTAAGCTTCCATTAGTATATATTAAATTAAATGAGTTGTTTAGTATTGTCATTTCAAAGTTTAGTCTCTTACTCAATTTCTAGGCTCTAGGCCTTCCTTAATTATATCCTTCAATGATCTTGAACTTTTAAATAATTTGTAAAGGTCTGAAGATATTTACCATGACAAAGGTATTGCTTGTTAGTCTTGGTTGATTTAGTATCCTTTGGTTTTTCTCCAAGATTTTCATAAATTAGCAAAGTTGTTACTAACCATGTTGTTTGCCAAGTCATGAAGGATGGATAGGCGCTCTCTTTAGTTTGGATGAACGTAATGTGTAATGACAAGATTGGCTCCTTTTTATCCAAGCACAAATGTTTCTAAACACTCATGAGGATAGTAATGACCAATTCTGAAATTTTAATTGTTCTTACAATATTAAGATGTAACAAAATATGATGTATTATTACTGGGGTATGCTCCCTTTATGATGCAATAATAAAGAATGTTAGTCCTGGGCTAGACTGGAGGTTTTCTTCTCTGTTCTTTCCTACCAATGCCTGTTTGAACAGAGAAACAGTGCTATAAATTATTAATTATTTTTATTAATATAATCAAGGCCTCAGCCATTTACCGATAAAAAAAAGTTGGTAGATTCTAAATTAGTTTTTTTTATTTATTATTTAATGATTTTATTCATATATTTAAGCTAATAGACTTTAAATTAATAAGTAGGAGATATTTTTCCACAGCAAGTTAAATTGAGATATTGTTATAAGGATTTAACTATGTAGTTTTTGAGTCAAACTCATTGACTCATGTTTAATGATTAGTGATTTACAAGAATCCATCGTTCATGATAATAAATAGAACACTTAGTAGTCATTGGATCTAGGTGATGCTCACAAACGTGAAGCACCAAGACTTCCCTTTTTTATGGGAATATTTTTTAGATGATAATTTATTAGTATATAATAAATTAAATAAGTAAATACTATTTATTTGATTTATTACAAAATTAAATTTTATTTTACTTAAAGTAAACACCTATCGGCTCATCATTGCAAGCACAAAAGCTTGCGACTGCTAGTTTTAGTATTGTTTTAATATAATTTAAAATGTTCAAAATAATTTGACTAAGTAAATGAATTAAAAGAGAAAAATAAAAATGCATTATACTTATAATTGATTTAAGAAAAATATAAAATGTGTTTGTGTATAATAACATGCATTCTTACTATTAATAAAAAAATTAAATGATATGTTCTAAAAATGCTAAAATATTGGCTTGTTCGTGACACGTGTATACGATGTTAAATCTATTAACCAATCATTGCTAAGATAAATATTTTTTATCATTTAATAATATAAAAAAATTAGCATGTTAGAATATTTTTCAAAAAAATAGAAAAGTAAATAGTAATTGGCAGAAATTAAGTTTTATAATAATGAGTTAAGAGAAACTCATTACAATAGTATGTAGCCTTTCGGCAAATACTAACAAGAGCTCTCTAGAGCTAGTCCCGCCTAATGTGAAAAGAGCAAGGTTAAGCTATTGTTAAAATTATAAAAAATAATTAGCTATAAAATCTATAAAATATTTTTAAATATAATTATAAATATTTTTAAAAATGTATAAATATAATATGTATCAATATTTTAAAACTTTCCTTGAGGATGGGGTATATTTTAAGCTTCCAGAGCATCATAGAAAGGAATCAGGATATCATCACAGAGCAACATGCAAAGGTAGTCATAATTAGATCAAATTTTCAACATAATGTGTATTTTGGTACTAGTTAATCTTTTTGCATAAATATAGGTTTATTATAATGGCTCTTGTTTAATATATATAACTTGTTCTGGTAGGATACAATGTTATTGTAATGCCCTTTGTTGTGACTATAAATTGATGGGTTTTAGTTAATATAATTAAGTTTTGCTTTTCACTTGGTCTCCTCCAGTATTCTATCCTTCCTAGATAGCCAAAGCATTTGCAATTCATCCTCTCAAGATCTCATGTTTGCATATGGTTTAAACTAATTGTTCTAACATCTACTTTAAGTTGTTTAGCTTAGTATCAGGTTATTAAGGGGAAAGCATTCCACAAAATAGACAAGAAAAGGAACATATGGAAAGTATTAAAGCTTTGGACTATCTACTCATTTCTGAGACTGGTTTAAATGGAAATAGTGACTGAAGTAATAAAGCTAAAATTTAGAAGAGGATTTGTATCTTTCCTTTTGTATTGAGTAGAAAAGATCTATAATTGATAATTGGGGTATGCCCCTTTTATATCTACAATAAAATATGACTAAGGTCCTGGGTAAGACTAGAGGTTTTCTTCTTCGTTCTTTCTTACTAGTGCCTATTCAAACCGAGTTACTCTTCTGTATAATTCTTTAAATTTAATATAATCAAAGGCTTCGATCGTTTGCCAATCAAAAATAAATAAAAATTAAACTTTCAATATTAATAAATAATGAAGTAAAAATAATATTAAAAGTTTAATCAATTATTTATTGTTTTACATATTTTCTTATTATTATTATTTTCAAATCAAATTATAGAACATACTTTCAAAAAGATTATAAAAAACATTAGAAATCTACAAAGTTTTTATTATTTTTGCTTATTTCTTATGGCTATATAATACATTTTTTTAAAAAATTAATGGAAATTAAAAAAACTACTCACAAGAATATGAATACCCAATGAAAAAAGAGAAATATTTAACAGAAAAAAAATGGAACCAAACATTACAGTTCTAGTTTAATATGGTGGAAAGCAACCAAACAAATAATAAGAATTTGAGGTGAAAATATAAGTCTTCACCTGTATTAATAAAAAAGCCAAAAAAAAACACTACCTATTTGATCCCCAAATTTATCAACATTAAAGATAGATAGAAATTTTCCAATCAAAACATTTAGGAAATTAAAGGCCTTTTTGAGACAACAATGCAACATTGGCAATTGAGATTCAAACTTGTAGCTTCTACAGAGTAATGATGGGCCTTGAAATCCACTACCCAAACAAAAATACCACCTGTTGTTCTTAAAATACAACACCTAGAAAGTTGGCATTCTCATATTGCTTAGCCTATCACCTAAATTCATGCCTAAATCAATAGAAAATATTAAAGATCGATTAGAAACTTTCAGAAAGCTTGCAACATGGAAAGTAGGATTTGATTTGTAGAGAATAATTATTATTTTTTAGAAATTTTTAATATAATAACTTTTAAGAGCATAATCAGAAAAGCTAATGAAAATTTTTTAAAATGGAGAAATACTAAAAAAACAACATTTCCAGCAAAAAGTAAAATTTTGGCTAAAAAATTACGGTCACTGCAACAGTAGTTTCAACAACAAGTTTCTCTTATTCTATGCAAACAAATACATGACAACTACACTAAAACCAAAAAGAAGAGAAGTTTCAGATATTTGCTTCATAACCAATAATTAACTTATTTAAACAAGGACTCTCTACAAATTTAAACTTGTGTGATTTTAAAATAGTGTATTGTATGCAAATATTCATGCTTATTCAAACTATGTTAAACTAGAAAGTTGGTGGTGAAACAAGTTATTTTGACGATGGAGTTGAAGTTATTAATGACAACAATCTTCATGAGCATATGAAATTTTTTGTGATGTGGAGCCTAATCAGACTCAGAGGTTTATTCGACGTGGTTTCCCACTAGATTATCTTCATGGGGGTTTAGGGGCAGTGCCCCAGGTGTGATCCTTGAAGCCAAAAATGACTCTACTATTGTAAAAGGTGTCAATTGTTATTTTTTCTATTAGACAACTTATTCTAGCCCTAATTTTGTAAGTGAAAAGAGCTTGTGTAAAATGGCTTAGGGTCAGGGATTTCATAATGTAGGATGATATTGTAGCTTCTTGCAATGGTATTGAGCTTGTTGGAAATATAAGGTAGGCAAGGTTACTGAGAAGGGGGGTGAATCAGGAACCAATAAAATTTAATCTTATTTCTCAATTAATCCTTTATATAATATTATGATCTAATTGCATGCATGAAAGAATGAAATCAAATAAACATTCATAGCAATTTGACACAAGATATGGTAACCCAAAAACCTTCCAAATAGGAAGTAAAATGGGGTGGGGATGATACCCACAAGCTTTAGTACTACAATATAAAGTTGGTCTGTTAAGGCTTACAATTGATCACTTATAATGATCTGCCCTGTTAGGAGCAACAAGAACTGTGAGGTCCACCTTGTTAAAGTATTTACAAAACATACAATGAAATATGCACTTAGTAAAGAGATTTATACAAGACTGTTAAGTCTACCCTATTAAAGGATTTAACTAATGCACCTGTTAGGATGAACTAGTGGCTGGTCTCTGATATGAAACTTTGATTTGCTAGTTGAGATTCCTTGAATTGTAATGATCACCTTGTTGTGATAGATAATACTTTGTTGTCCCTTATACTTCTTGTAGCCTTCTTTAATTCGCACTTCTACTCATCATATGCTTCTAATTCTTATTTGGATATGATATGATGTATTATATACATACCAATCCAAATCACAACTTGTTGGAGTCAACTACAATACAAGTTTCAGCAAAATCCACAAAGTTAGCTTGATTGTTGTAACTTGAGTTCTAAAGACATACTCAGTGATGTTCTGATACTCGGCATCGTTTGGCACTTGATTAACAAAGAGGCTTGGTTCATACTTATCACTTCTAAGTAGCTTGAACTTGCTCAACATTGTGTGACTCAGTGAACACTACAAAACTTGGTATATACTGAATCACTTGGTTGACACTCCCTAATACTATTGGCTCGGTAGATACTAGAGATCATGGTTAACATTGTGGAACTCAATTAACTCTATGGAACTCACTTAACACTAGAATTTCCATCAACATGATAAACACTGCTACACTTGGCATAAACTATACATAGGTTTTGAAGCTCGGTAGCAATTGAATATTGACTAAGTGTGAGTCACTAATAGAAAAATTGACCTTAATGTCAACAATCTCCCCCTTTGGCATTAGTGACATAAACACTTATCATCCAAAAATTGAATATACAAAATTACAAGTCAAAATATTCTTTTATCTCCATTTTGTATCTACAACTCAATAGCATACTCTAATTTTAGATTTTTTAAAATTGATTTTGTAAAGAATGATTTTTGCTTATCTATTTAATACAATATTGTTCTCTTATGCATATACTTGGAGTACTGCTCCCCCATACATGCATACTTCACATATCTTTACATATACTTCTCCCTCTTTATACGTATGTACTTCTCCCCCTTTTTGACATAAATGCCAAAGGTGTATATTATATGTTAATACCAAAATGTGACAAGAATTCAAAGTGTACATTCAAGATTAATGTTATTGTCTTGTCCCAATTTTCTTGTAACAGCATACTAGCATGCAATGCAATCTAAACTTCTGCTAATAGTTTCATTATATGGTCAGCTATGGAGAATTTGTTGTTACAGATGAGTGTCTTGGCATGTGCAGTGTGTGTCTGCAGTATATCCATGTTTGGAAGAATCATGCCTTGGATGTCTACAAGTGTGACCTTGATCCTGGCTTCTTCCTTTAGTAATTATGCTTGCAAGTTTGTCAGAAATCTGATCTTTCAATAATGAGCAGAACTATAACTTGGGTCAAGTGATAGTTGTTGTGCACTTTCATGTCTTCATCTATCTTTGATAGTTTATTTTTAATTTCTTGTGTGAAGATAGATGTATCACACAACTTAACAAATAATTAAGTTGTTAGAAAGGCCAAAGTTGTTGCACTAAAAGATTGACCTATCAATGCTTGATACAACCAATAGTCTTATAGAACCATAAGCCATGTCATGAACCCTACGAGGGATGTTGGCCCAATGCCAACAATCTCCCTCTTGATAGTGTCACTTGTCATGGCCTGCGATATTTGAACCTATGACTAAGCTCTGATACCAATTGCTAGAAAGGCCAAAGTTGTCGTTGCACCAAAAGATCGACTTGTCAATGCCCAATACAACCAATAGTCTTATAGAACCATAAGAGGTAGTTAAGCCATGTTGCAAACCCTATGAGGGATATTGGCCCATTGCCAATAGAAGTGACATTATTTATAGATGTCTCTAATGAAACAAGAGTAGTAGAAAATTCTACTTGGTGTATTGCAATTTTTTGCGCCACTTGTTCCAATACCTTGTTCTCAAATTTTATTTCTACTCTTTCTAGCAATTTATCCTATCTATTCAAGTCTTCATTGAATTTCTGGATAATTTTTGCCAACTGGTCCTAAATAGGTTGTGTGCTATCAACCTCAATACTTAGTGCATTTACAAATATTTCCTCTACATCTTCAAGCACTTGGGTTTTTTTTTCTTCTCTTCTCTAATATTTTCTTGCTTAGCTCTCTTTTGCAATAATTCACCCATGATGTTCATTTGATTAGGATTGAGAGTAGATATATCCCAATTTGGAATAACTATATCCTCATTGAGATCAATATCTTCTTCTTTACCCTTATCCTGATCCTTAATTGAAACTTTAGTACTCGGTTGAGACTTGTTCTTAATTGTCATTGTACTAGCTATATGTGGAATAGAAACAATAGTAGAAACAAAGGGACTAGAAAAAAATGTAGATATGGAACTGATAGTAGAAATACCTTGTTCTTGCATGATAAAACTTGATGATGGAGGGGCTTGTTGCTCGGTAAATGAAGTGTTGATCACTTTGGTTGATGGAATACCCAGCTGAATAGGTCCAAAGCTTGGTTGGGTGCATGCGATTGCAGTGGTAATCACAACCAACTCCGTAGAAGCTTTCTCAGAACTAGAATACACTGAGGCTTTGCTTGGAGAACGAGGTAATGAAGTCACTACTACTGCTGCAATCTTTTTTGCATCAATTTCCTCAATGCTTTGAATCTCTAGAAAACTCCCTCCAGTAGCTTCCTATTCTTCCTCCTCATCATCCAAATTTACATCTTTCCACATCCTCTTCCTCGTCGCCATCATCATCTTTGTCATTAACATGAACAAAAAAATCACTGGGTTGATGTAGTTTGTAAATATTCTTCCATGTTGGTGTAGCAACCTTCACAACATATTCAATGTTATTGAGAAGTATCATGCAAGTGTTCATGTTGAGAGTGAACTTCTATTCATTCTTCTTCAAAGATTCTTTCACCTCTTTTTCACTAAGACTCAACATAAGTTTCCTTAGACTCTGTTCAAAGATGTCTTTTACAGTCTTATTTGCATGCTCCCTTTTAGGCTTGATTGCTTGCATAAGCTCATTAGGAATTTGCTGAGTAAGCTCATCAGGAGAATACTTCCATTTTTCCAATTTGTTCATGATGGTGTCTTCAATCTGTCTTTTCTCATCTACATTCCTTGATTCGTATTTGAGGTATTTGAAACATGCCATGATAATTCCATCTTCTAATTCCTTTAACTTTTGTTGAAGTGTAGGTGTAGGCCTTTTGAAAATAATTTTCTTAGCATCCTCTTCACCTAACTTCAATTTCTTCCAAGATTTTGGTGCCCTTCTTGTGAATACAATAGTGGATGACTTAGTAGCTTTGGTTATGATAACCTTACCTCTATTTATAGGCTCATCTTCCTTAGATTTGGATTCCTCATCTTCATCCTCTGCATTGTCTTCTTCCACATCATCACCTTTTCCTTCTGTTAGCAAGAGAGTAGAACTTGCTTGCTTCAGTTTTGTTATCCTCTTTCTTCCTTTGACAACTACTTGAGGAAGCTTAATTTCAAGTTTTATTCTTGCCTTGGCTTCTTCATAAGTCCCAAAATATGGTGCCTTAGGATCCATAGGGTCATTCAACATAGCCTCAATGATATCTTTGGTCTTATCTATGTTAACCTCATACTCTAGAGGTTTAACCGTGCTATTCTAGGCTCGACTACCTGAATATACCTTGTCACAATCTACCATAAAAAAGTTATCATCCTTGTAGTCTTCTACAAGCTTCACAGATATCCTATATCTATTATGTATCTTCTCTTTGAATGTTTCAAAGTAGTTTTCCATGATGCTATCAAAGTTTTCACCCATTTCTGCTATATACTCATTTATCTATTATAGAACAGGAACATCTTTTCAGAAGGGAAAAATTTTGCACAAAGAAAAGTAAACAAGTCAAGAGTGAACCAAACTTACATGGATTGTTCTTGGAACCTTTGATGCTTTCCATGTTTTTATTGAACTAATTCAATAGCAACTTGGCACAATCAAATGACATGTTATTTTTCACAACTTTGAGAGCCAAATCAACTACTTCACATGACACACTGTTGAGATGACTGGACCTATAGATTTTATGAGCAATGATATGGATGTCAAATTTCAATTTCATGTTAATTACATTGCTAATACTCATTCCTTTGCCATCCCACTCGGCAAGGGTTTTCTTCTCTAGTTGCACCTGACCTAGGGTTTTGGTTACTTTTGCTTTGTCCAACACTAGAAGACCAATAATTTTGTGAATTATTTTCCTTTTGATTAGAATGGGTTGGTCTAACCATAACTTTTCATTGTGAACTTGACTCAGGATAAATCTTATCCACTTTGACTAAAAGTTCCTTGGCATATGTGAAATATGCATTAAGCCCTTAGCTTCCAACTGTTGATGCCCAAGTTTTAGAACACCGTTCACACATAGCTCGTTCAATGCTTCATTCATCTCATGAGTGCCTAACTCTTGTATAGAATATTTATAATATGAATGGATATCATGGACGAGAAATACCTTGGGCAAAATTTGTGATTGTGCACCTGCAGGGTCTAGCATTTTTGTAATGATCGGACTCAATATGAAGTTTGGTGCCTTGTAGTTGACTCCTCGAACCAACATTTCAAACCCCCTAGTTTTGTTGCTAGAAGATGCCATGCTCAGTAGGGTTGGAAAACTCAAAATTTCATTAACAACAAACACTCAAATCATTCTCAAGCTTTGAAATTGCTCTTCACAACTAGCTCAGGAAATTCGTGGTGAAACAATGCATTCACTTTCTTTGTTTTAATGAATTTATTCTTTATAATCATCACTAATGCTTGGTATGTCTGTTTTCTTAGTGGCAGGCTATCTTCCACTCAGTTCATATTTTAATACTCGGTAGACATTCATATCTTGGCAAAATCACTATCGCTCGGTAGAGTCCTTAACAACTTAGTGTCCACATACAATACTTTAGTGTCTCCTAACCTTGCTCGATAGGGTATTGTGACCTGACCTAGCTCAATAAGGTTTATGATTTCTATGATCACTTGGTGATCCTTGTGCATCTTAAATGTTGATATGGATCTCTCCTTCTAGTTAGCTGGAACTGACGAGAGATGTATGCTTCAAAGTCTCAGTTCCAGTTATTCCCATAGGGATTCAAGTTGAGATGATTGAGTTAGCCAACTCTTGAGTGAAATCTACTTCATGACGCAGACTTTCATTCTTAGGAGATTTTGGCATTCATTGTTGCTTCATCTACTTTTTTATATTGTTAGCCTTGGCTTTCTTTTCATCTTCAATTCTTCCTGTGTTCATACAGTTCTTGGCAAGATGTCCAAGTTCTATACAAATAAAACATCTTTTAGTGGTATCTCTTTTCCTCATATGATGTTTTACACAGTTTGCTCCGATGTGCCCAAATTCACCACAGAAGTGGCATCTGCACCACGTATTGTAGTCCCATCCATATATTGCTTTCACAATCTATTATGTTGGATTCAATATCTTGGTTTTGTATTCAAATGATTTGTGTCCTTGTTTCTTACATTTGTGACATTTACCTTCAAACTTAGATTTCTCCTTATATTCACTTTCTCTATGATCATGCTTATTGCAATTGTAACACTTTCCATTGAATTTTGCTTTACCATTACTCCAATACTTGTTGGATGTATGACCTATCTTACTACAATGATTGCAAGTAGAACTTTGATTCTTTAGAGCTCCTTGTCTAGATGATTCGCCTTCTTCTCTATAACCTAATCCTGATTTGCCTTTGTGTCTATAATGATATGTCTTATTTAATTGATTCATGCTTTCTTGAGATTTCAACATCCTTTCATTGGTTTCTTTTCAGTGTTTAGACCATTCTGTGGTCTTTCATTTTCTAACCTAAGATTCATAAGTTCCTCATTTACATTTGTGAGTTGATCAATGAAGTCTATTTGTTGAAGGGATAGATGTTGAATTTCATTGTTATTTTCTCCTATCTCTTCTTTGGCTTTGTCTTTTTCTTTCATGACTTCACATAATCTTACTAATTGGATTTATTGTTCTCTTTTTAGCTTTCTAACTTATTCTTGAAGATTGGAATTCTTTTCTAATAGGTCTTTGATTGCTTCTTCAGCTTCATGTGAGTTTCTTTCTAGATAGATATCTTCAATTCTTTCTTTATTGTAGATATTATCATTCATTTGTATTGCAAGATCTTTCATTCTTTTAAATAATCGAGAGAGTTGTTCCTTTGCTTTCTTTAGTTGTCCAATGGCTAATTCAAAATCCAAATTTTCATTGTCAATAGCCTTATCTATCTTGTATACCTCCATTGCCTTTGATCTTTGCTCAAGTTGTTAAACTTCTTCTATGAGAACCACAAGGCTCTAATTCCAATTGTTGGAAATATGAGGTAGGCAAGGTTACTGAGAGAGGGGGGTGAATTAGGAACCAATAAAACTTAATCTTATTTCTCAATTAATCCTTCATATGATATTCTAATCTAATCGCATGTGTGAAAGAATGAAATCAAATAAACATTCAAAGTAATTTGACACAAGATATGGTAACCCAAAAACCTTCCAAATAGAAAGTAAAACTGGGGTGGGGATGATACCCACAAGCTTTAGTAATACAATATAAAGTTGGCCTGTTAAGGCTTACAATTGATCACTTCTAGTGATTTGCCCTGTTAGGAGCAATAAGGACTGAGGTCCACCTTGTTAAAGGATTTACAAAACATACAACGAAGTATGCACTCGATACAGAGATCTATAGAAGACTGGTAAATCTAACCTGTTAAAGGATTTGATTGATGCACTTGTTAGGATGAACTAGTGGGTAGTCTCTAATCTACAACTCTGATTTGTTGGTTGAGATTCCTTGAATTGCAATGATTACATTGTTGTGATAGATAATACTTTGTTTTCCCTTATACTGCTTGTAGCCCTCTTTAATTCACACTTCTTCTCATCATATCCTTCTAATTCTTATTTGGATATGATATAATGTATTGCATATATACCAATCCAAAACACAAATTGTTGTAGTTAGCTACAATACAAGTTTCACCAAAATCCACAAAGTCGGCCCAATTATTGTAACTCGAGTTTTGAAGACAAACTCAATGGTGTTCTAATACTCGACAACCATTGTCAACACTTGGCATTGTCTAGCACTCGGTTGATGAAGAGAATTAATTCATACTGATCACTTCTAAGTAGCTTTAACTCAATCAGTATTGGATGACTCAGTGAACACTACAAAATAATATATTGAATCACTCAGTTGACACTCCATGGCCTAGTCAAGACTAGATTCATATCGCTAACACTGCTAGCTTGGTAGACACTGGAGATCATGGTTAACACTATGGAACTCAGTTAACACTAGAGTTTCTATCAACTCGGTAAACACTGCTACACCTGACATAAACTGTACATAGGTTCTAAAGCTCAATAACAATCGAGAAACTTAGTAGCAATTGAATATTGACTAAGTGTGAGTCACTAATAGACAAACTAACCTTAATGTCAACATAGTTGTAAGGGATTTTAGATTGTAATCACTAGATAATAATAATAGAATAGAAGCAAGGAGTTGGGTCTCAATTCTGCGAAAGTCTACAGATTGAGATTGTACTCCTTTAGAAACGAGTACCCATTTTAAAAAAATGGGTACCCATTTTTAAAAAATGGGTACCCATTTTAGGCTCGAGCACTTGATCCTAGATTTAAAAAACAGGCACCTTTTTTTTTAAAAACCGGGTACCTGTTTTTGAAACATAAAAAAATTGTATTTTTTAGAAACAAGTACTTATTTTTTACTTTTAAAAAATGGGTACCTGTTTCTAAAAATTAAAATTTTATTTTTTAGGGGAATTTTGTATGTCGATTTGACATTTTCAAAACGAGTACCCATTTCTTACAACATTGGGTGAGATTTTTTTCTCCCACCTCAGATTTTGGTTTGGGATAGGCTTAGTGAGACCAAGCCTATGCCTTGACCTCTTAAGATTTGGCTAAGGCATTGAATTGATAAATTCACGCCTTGCCATAATTTTTAGAGGATCTTCCCAATCAATTTTTTTTATGAAACAAAAACCCATTAGAGCTCTCACTGTCCTAATTTCAGAAATATAAATTTTATAGTGTTATGATTTTATTTACTATTTTTGCATTATTTTTTAACAAAAGGTGGCACCCAAATGTAAAATAGTGAAGTTCACTAAAACTTTAATAACTTTTTTATTTTATAATTTTTCTTAAATTAATTTATATGTCATCAATCTACATACAATTATTTTGAGGTTAAAATTTTTTTTTTTGAAAAAAGTGAAATTTTGATCAAATTATGGTGTCCATAAATGAGAGGTTTTAAAATTTACTTTTATAGCCAATTAATAATTAATTAAAAAAATTATTCAATAAAAAATTAAGGAAAAATATTGTCATCAATCTTAGGTGTATTAGGTAACTCTCTTTAAAAGGATTTATGAAAATTCATTTATTTGTGTCAAATTATGTTGTTTGTACACGAGTGTGGTATGGTCCTGAAACGGGCATTTTAAAAAAGTGATTTTTAAAGATCTATACCAAAAACAAAATCTATCATATGGGTACACAAATAAATTACATATTCAAAAACTAGATTCCAAACACTAAAATTTTTATTTTTGAAGTTTTTTAATATTCAATCTCTAAATGCCTCAAATTTTGATATCAATTGACAAAAAAAAATTCAAAAATAGGAAAAAACACTTCCACTTTTTGCCCAAAAGTGAGACCCAACTTCTTGCACTTACCCAATATTGGACTTCTTATTGGTGGATGTAGCCCAGATATTGGGTGAATCACGTTAAATCCTTGTGTCTTGTGTTCTTTTTTGTGTGATTTATTATTTCTTGATATTGGTTATATTTGCATGCAATTATTATTTATGTATGTGGTTAATACTAACAAGTGGTATCAGAGCCAAACTATTGTCATTGTTGTTTTTTGCCCATACTATTGTCTTTTTTTTTGCCCAAATTGTCATTAATTTTTTATTTATTTTTTAGCTATCCTATGTAGGAAGGTCTCATGGTTGAGTGGGAGTGATGGTAGATAAGGGTAAGCAAAAGGTTGAGAAGTTTAATGGCCATAACTTTCAGTAATGAAAAATGCAAACGAAGAAAGTTATCTTCATCAAAAGGATTTATGTCAACCATTAGAAGGAAAAACCAAGAAAGAGGGAACTTTGATAAATGAGGAGTGAGAAATTTTGGATAGAAAGGCACTTGGAAGTATTCGATTATGCCTAGCACAATCAGTGACATTTACTATTACAAAAGGGAAGACAACAGAAGAGTTGATGCAAACCCCAACGAAATTATATGAAAAGCCCTCTACTTCAAACAAGGTATTTCTCATGAAGCATTTATTTAATATGAAGATGGTAGAAGGTGTATCTATTGTAGATCATTTAAATGAGTTTAATATAGTTACTACTTAATTATCTTCTCTAAATGTTAATTTCGATGATGAAATTAGGGCTCTCTTTATTTTGTGTTCTTTGCCTGAAAGTTGGAATGGCTTGGCAATGGTTGTGAGTAATTTTGTTTCTGGATCTAATACCATAAAATTTGATGATGTGATTGGTGTTATTCTGAGTGAGGAAACTCATACAAAATCTTAGCTGGATCTACATCAGGAAGTTCTTGTAATGCACGAAGTAGAGGCAAAATTACTAAGAGAGGAAGTAATTTTGGAAATCATGGAAAATCAAAGTCAAAGAGGTCTCAATATAGAGGACCAAGAGATTGTTGGTACTGTGGGAAACTAGGGCATAAGAAGAAAGATTGTTGGACTCGAAAAAACAATGAAGGAGATAAACTAGAAGTGGAGAAGGAGGTAAATGTCATAAGTAACAAATATGAAGAGGATGTTTTGTTTCTTTCTTTAGAAAGTGTTGATGATTCTTGGGTTTTAGATTCTAGGGCTTCATTTCATGCTACACCCAATAAAGGTCATTTTATTAATTATGTCCAAGGGGATTTTGGGCTTTTTTGTTTGGAGGATAATGAACCTTGCCATATTGTTGGAAAGAGAAAAGTTAATATTAAGTTGTAGAATGGGAATCATGGGCTACTACATGAGGTAAGACATGTTCCAAGGTAGAGTAGGAATTTAATTTCAATAGGGCAACTCGGTAATAAGGGTTACATAGTTACTTTTAATGATAAAAATTGGAAATTTTCAAAAGGTTCCCTTGTAGTAGAAAAAGGTGTGAAAGTAGGCACCTTATATCTTTGTACAAGCCATATTGTTCCTTCTACTTTATTTTTTTTAAAGAAAAATGAATGTTCAGAAACTGCTGTTGTAATTGAGCAAGGAGAACAAACAATTGCTGTAGATTGTGATACAATATTATGGCACAACAAACTTGGGCACATGAGTGAGAAAGGTATGAAACTACTTCAATCAAAGAAAGTTTTATTAGGTCCAAAATGTGTCAATATGGATTTCTGTGAAAGTTGTGAGTATGGAAAACAAAAAAGAGTGAGTTTTATGAAGAGTGGGAAGGAAAAGAAAAATGAGAAATTAGAGCTTGTGCATACAAATGTATGAGTACTAGCTCAAGTATCTTTCCTTGGTGGCTCTCATTATTATGTTACATTTACTGATGATGCAACTAGAAAAGTATGGGTTTATCTCCTTAGACAGAAATCTGATGTATGCCAAACTTTTAAGAAATGGAAAAGCTTGGTTGAAAATGAGATTGGTAAGAGATTAAAATGTCTTAGATTTGATAATGGTGGTGATTATTGTAGTTATGAATTTGAAGATTATTGCTCCACTAATGGTATTCATAGACATAAAACTATTCCAAGGACTCCACAAGAAAATGGAGTGGTTGAATATATGAATAGGACACTAATGGAGAGTGCAAGGAGCATGAGGTTGCATGTTGGACTTCCCTTAAACATGTGGGTGTAGGTTGTTAATACTATTGTATATTTGATTAATAGAGGTCCCTCTACTCCTTTAGATTGTGGTATTCTAGAGGAAGCATGAACTGGTAAGAATGTGAGTTATTCTTTTCTCAAAACCTTCACTTGTGAAGCATTTGCACATATAGATTCTAAAAATAGAACCATGCAGGAAGCTAAGTCAAAGAAATGTGTATTTGTTGGATATGAAATTGACGAATTTGGTTATAGGCTTTGGGATTTTAAAAATTGTAAAATGGTAAGAAGTATGGATGTCATATTCAATGAGAAAGCATTGTACAAAGATTTGTTGTAGCAACATGAGAAGAAAGAAAATGATTATGTAGTATTGGATGATACTCAAAAGGGAGACATTCCAACAATCCCTCATGCTCTGCAACAATCACAACATGAAATACCACACACCCCAGTGAATGTTAGACGATAAACACTTGGCTAAGTAGACCTCTAGAAAGATTGTCTCCCGCTTTGCACTCTATTATACTAACTGATACTGGTGAGCCAAAATGTTATGATGAAGTTGTGCAGGTGGATACTAAGATTTAGTGAGAGTTTGTGATGATAGAAGAAATGGACTCCCTATTGAAAAATAAAAAACTTGGGATTTACACAAGTTGTTGTAGGTAAAAGGGCTTTACAAAATAAATGGGTTTATAGGTTGAAAGAAGAGGATGAAGGTAAGAAAATATTTAAAGTCGGGTTAGTTGTAAAAGGATTTGCATAGAAAAAGGGCATTGATTTTGATGAGATATTTTCTCTTGTTGTTAAAATCACTTCTATTCATATTATTTAAGTATGATGGCTACTGAAGATTTTCATTTGGAGCAACTCGATGTTAAAACAACCTTTATTCATGGTGATTTGGATGAAGAGATATATATGGCATAGCCATAGGGATTTAAGGTCAAAGATAAGGAGAACTTTGTGTGCAAATCGAAGAAAAGTTTATATGGTTTAAAGCAAGCACCTCGACAATGGTATCTTAAATTTGACAATTTATGCATGAGCATGGTTACACTCGGTGTCATTCTAACCATTGTGTTTATTTTAAGAGGTTAGATGATGACAAATACATTATTTTAAATTTATATGTTGATGATATGCTTGTAGTTGGGTCTAACATGGATCATGTTAAGGGGTTGAAATGATAGTTAGCACATTCATTTGTTATGAAGGATTTGGGGGCAGCAAAATAAATACATAGTATGAAGATTTGTAGAGATAGGAAAAATAGAAAATTGACTTTATCTCAAGATGATTATATTGCAAAGGTGTTGCAGTGTTTCTCTATGGAGAATGTTAGAGTTGTCAGCACACCTTTACCTAGTCATTTAAAATTGACTAAGGAGATGTGTCCTAAGACACAAGAAGAGGAGGACAAAATGTTGAAGGTACCCTATGGTTCAGTTGTAGGAAGTTTGATGTATGTCATGTTATGTACTGAGCCAGATATTGCATATGTAGTGGGAATTGTTAGCATCTATATGAGTCATGCTAGAATTGAACATTGGAATGCAATCAAATGTATTCTTAGATATTTGAGAGGAACATCCAATAAATGTTTACATTTTGGGGGCTCCACTATTGATTTATAGAGCTGTATTGACTTAGATTTGGTAGGGGATATTGATACCAAGCAGAGTACTATAGGCTATATATTTATTGTTGGTGGGACAACAATGAGTCGGGTTTCTCAGTTACAAAGGTGAATGTTTTATCCACTATAGAGGTAGCATATGTTGTTGCTATAGAGACAATCAAGGAGATGATATGACTTCGATTCTTCATGGAAGAATTGGGACACCCATAGAGGGATAATTATTTATTCACAAATAGCCAAAGTGTCATTCATCTAGCAAAGAATTCTGCTCTACATTCAAAGACAAAACACATACAGTTGCAGTACCATTTCATTTGATTAGTTTTGGATGATGGAGAATTAAAGATGGAGAAGATGCATACAAATGATAATCCAATAGATATGTTTATCAAGGTAATGATAAGGGAGAAGTTGAACTCCTCTTAAGCTTTGGTTGGTCTTCTGGACTGAACAAAATAAAAGAACGACAAAGTCTAGGGTGGTTTGATATTCTAGTGGGAGCTACAGGTTTAGCAATGCTATGATCAATCTCCAAGTGGGAGGTTATTGTTGTGGAGTATGACTAGTCTCCATGTGAGAGATTATTTTGATGTGGAGCCTAATTAGACTCGGATGTTTATTCGATGTGGTTTTCTTGCTAATTATTTCTACAAGGGTTCAGGGGCAACACCTTCAAGATAGGGTCAAGGGGCAGTGCCCTAGGTGTGCTTCCTAAAGACAAAAAAGATTATACTATTGTAAAAGGTGTCAAATATTATTTTTTCTATTGGATGACTTATTCTAGCCCTAATTTTGTACAAGCGACAAAAGCTTGTATAAAATAACTTAGGGTTATGGATTTCATCATGTATGATGATATTGTAGCTTCTTGTGGCAGTATTGAGTTGTAAGGTATTGTAGATTGTAATCACTAGATAATAATAATATTAGACTTGTTATTGGTGGATGTAGCCCAGAGATCGGGTGAATCATGTTAAATCCTTATGTCTTATGTTCTCTTATGTGCGATTTATTATTTTTTGATATTGATTATATTTGTATGTAATTTTTATTTTTGTTTATGGTTAATCCTAACAAAAACATGTGAATAAAGACATTTGAGACTCCCAAACTAAGGTATGTGGTCCAGGATCCACAAAAAAAAAACCACACACAAGTTTTGATTAATCTTGTCGTCGATGTAGGGAAAGATGCCCAAATAAGTCAACCAAGGATTGAAAATTATAGGTGCCCTCCTTAGCGTGGTCCTATAGTAAGCATCAACCACCTCTCATCCTCTTCCTCTAACACCACATCATTCAAAGCTTTAAAATTAAACATGTACTTATATGAGTAGACAAAGCTTTAAAATTAAACATGGACTTCACCTCTCTAAAATAATGAGTACATTCACCATTTTTTATTTTAACTTATATGGCTTTCCTCCTTCAATACAATATATACAATCAAATTTCTTTCTTAAATAAGAGAATAATCACAAATTAAATCCAAGGAAAACTTGATTCTTGAATCAACACCCAATCTGCATATGCAGATTTCTAAGTTACAAATCTATAACAACAACCCAAAATCAATATCACACTCTTGATTCGCCAGCCTTGAGAAAATAATAGATACAAATGATTGGAATAAATCATCATTTTTATTATGGGTAATTTCTTTTTGAATATTTTAATCATGTTATGCGGGCTCAACATCAAAGAGTTATTGGTAATATGCTAAACAAATTTCTCTCACCACGACAGATTCCTCTCATCGTGCATATTCACGGTGAGAGGAATCTCTTCAACGCATTACCAATAACAAACTTTAAGTTATTATGGGTTTAACTATTAATAGAAGGATCAAAGATGAAGCTTACAACAAATTATTGAATACATGGAACATTATTGTCTATTTAGGAGAAGGGGGGAAAATATAGAAATAGTAGTAAACTTTATATTGTTATTTTGATTTTTTTTTTTAACTTTAATTTTTGTTGGGTCAATTGCATTTTTCTAGCGTATATTTTTTAATCAATTTTTCATATTAAGGTGCAATGGACATATCAAGCAAGATCTCTCTTAATTTATTTTACGTATAATTAAATATGTATAAAATAACACTATGATCAGACATTTTGAGATTAGAAATATAATTAATTGATAATGCAAACATAAATGGATTAAACTCAATCATAAAATGCAATCGTGTCATGAGAGATACTATTAAATAAATTGTATGATTGATGTATGCATAAGGAATATGCAGGAATGAAAATAATTTCCATGATTTGGATATAAATATGGAGAATTTATGGGAATGAGCATCCTTGCCCCCAAGAATGTGAATGCAAGGAATATATGAAAATTTTGCTAAGCTTGTCGAACAATCCAGAGTTTTCACAACCAAAGGAGATCTTTCAAGCATTTGGGTGGGGTGTACAATTAGTGTTGGTGGAATTATTTGATCATGCCCAAATACATTGGAGGTTTTTGGAGACAAACTCTTTAGAATAATAACTCTTGCTTCCTTCCACATCAATGCTGTTTGCAAGAATTTCTTGATCTGAACATTATCATATCAAATATTCAAACACCCTTAAATAACTTTGAACAATGAATATTATTCCTCCCATGTCCCTTATGATAACAACCCACCTCTAGACTCTCCACCTACATCCAATAATAAGTTAATAATGTAAATCTATGAACCATTTTGAATAGACAAACAAATACTAAGATACAATTTTTTTAACATGGAATTGATTTGAACACTCTCATTAGCATTCTAATTGAATGAACTTAATATTAACACATCTAGAAATATAGCAAGATACAAATTCAATATGAAAAGGTTACATCTATTGTAACAATCTTCCACCAACTTAAAAAACTTATACTTTCTTTACAAAGGCACTATTAATGATTTTGTGTTCAAGTGTTATCATGTGAATAGACTAATCATTTGGAGTTTCATTATTTCTCTACTTTAGTTACTCGTGTCCATTATTTCCTTCACAAATTACATGTAAACCATCCTTTCATCTGATAGGTGCATGAACATCAAATTTATTACAAAATTTAACTATTTACCAAAAATAATTTGCCACTAAATTGTGGTGGTCTTGTATACTAAAGTTATTAGGGTTTTACCACAAGTTAATAGGGTTTCTTTGGCATTAGCTGATTGGTTAGTTCAACAAAAGGTAGTGGTTTTCCTCTGGCTTCAATGGCATTTGGCAATTGTGTTTGGTCTCGCAAGGTTTTCCAACCTAGCTCTCAACCACACATGGATGCAACTCATAGCTACAATGTCAGCGAGGATAAACTAGAAAAATGAATTTTTAGAAAGGATTTAAGGGGATTTTAGCATAAATACTCTTCAAACAATTGTGGAGGATGGACAAAGTTTGAAGGAAAGAGGATAAATCATATCATACCTAGATTTCCCTAATTCATGTTGTCTATTAGTGTCAAACACTTAGCCATTCACAAGGAAGGATCATTCGGTGATCATTGTGTATGACCAAGTCATCCTATATAGGCCGAGCTAAGGAGTGAAGACTTGTACATATTCCAAGTCATTTGATGACCAATAGTTGCTGTTGGGTGAGATAATGGTCACCAAGTACTCTAGTGATTGTCAAGCTTATTAGAGACAATAGTATATGTCAAGTCTATTAGAGATATTAGTGAAGGTTAAGTGATACAGAGGCTAAGTTATTCAATTCATGTCAAGCACAGTTCAGGCCAAGGGACAACATGAAGAAATAATTTATGTCAAGCACTAGTGTGATGTAAGTGTTGAATAACACAATTTAACATATTTGTTTGGAATGGTACTAAATCTTATGTTAACCATTTTTTTCAAGCTGAGAGTGTGTTTGAAGATTAAGGAGGTAATAAAAGAGCTGATTATGCACTCAAAGGAAGATCATTGAGCCATAGGTAAGGAAATCCACAGTCATAAAAATGCAAGGACTAAATGATAAAAATGATCGATTTTAGATCGTTGATTTGGATCTAGAAGGTTCACCCAATCATCTATTTAAGGAGGGTCTCTGACCCAAATTTGATGTAATGAGGATGTATCCATGTGTATGGATGAAGAACAAAGTTTGAGAGGTAAATCAGAGTGTAGAGATTGAGTAGTGAAGTAAAGATATTTGAGCAGAGACAAAGGAGATCTAACATAATAAGGTGATATGATATTGCATAAAGGAGATATGTTATCAAGAATTGAAGTGCTAATCGAAGGATCATGTATTGAACAATCTAATAGGTGTTTTAGTGTTTAGATCTCTTAACATAGTAGTTTTAACATGCCTATGCAAATATCCTAATAGAGTAATCACTTCATTGTGATGTAAAAATCCATTAACCAATGTAGAACCTACTAGTTCTTTTAGCTTTTAACAGGGCATACCCCTAATAGGGTAGATCGTCATAAGTGATTAAATCATTGTAGCCTTAACAGGCACAACTTTATTGCTATAGTAGTGAAGATTTTGTGGGTGTCATCCCCACTGCAATTTTAACTTCACCTTGGAGGGTTTCTAAATTACTATATATGTGTGTTGATGTTTTGTGTTTATGATTTTACATTTATGAAGCTAGAAGTTAGATTTGATATTATGTTAATGTGAATAATTGAATTGATATGAGATGAATGTTTAAATGAGAGTTTTATGTGGTGATATCAATATGTTTCATTGTTTGCAGTGAAATAATTTTTGTAGATCCTAATTCAGCTCCCTCTCAACATCACACTTTCCCTATTAGATTTCTAACAATTGCTATCAGAACTGTGTACTCTTGACTAAAGTCTAACCACTTGGGAATTAAAGACCTTGAAGATGGAATCCTAAAAATTGGGAAAGATCATTGAGAACCATAAGATTGATGTTCATCCTACTTATGAACAAGTCAAGGATGCAAAAGAGACATTGTAGCAATCCTTAAAGAGAAGGAAAGAGATGACAATTCAACAAAATGACACCCAATACAAAGAAAAAACTATTGAAGAACTATTTGATGAAGGAAGTTCTAGTGAATCTAATATAAAAATAGTAGATTTGTTGGAGAGGAGCCATACCTTGAATGAGAAAGTTAGAGCATTGAAAAGAGAACATGAGATTCAAGTAGTAAGGCTATGTAAAGTGACTGAACAAAAGAAAAAGGTTGAAAAGGATAAATCAAAAGTTGAAGATAATAAGGCATTGGCTAGTGAAGACAAGAGATAGTTGGTTACAAGACTTGATGAAAGGTTCAAAGAAGTACAAAAGCTTGACCATAATCAATTTGATATGCTCAATCAATTACTAAGTGCAAATCATGAGATTGAAAGGAAAGAGTTGGAGATTACAAATCTGAAATATGAGAATGATACATTGACAAATGAGTTGAAAGCTGAAAAGGAATTTGTTGAAATATTGAAAAAACCTAAAGAGGCTATGAGATTTCTGAATGAATAGATGAATGCACCAAGGAGACCTCATGACACCTCTAGATTAGGTTATGTCAAGTTCTAATTAGGTGTTGACCAAGGAGAATCATCATAGCAAGGAGAACAAAAGAATACAAATACAAAGCCAAAGAAAAAGAATCTCACATGCTATCACTATGGAAAACCAAGCCATACAATAAACATTTGAAGAGGCAAGATTGATAAGTCAAATCTTAGCCCTGAATTCAATGGTTATTGCTTCACTTGCAACAAACAAGGTCATCAAGCACATGAGTGTAGATCCAAAGTTAGCAAAGAACCAACTACTTCTATATTTGAAGGTTATTTTTATACCTGTCAAAAGTATGCTCATTAGTCACAAGATTGAAAATCTAAGGCAAAGAACAATCAGACAACTAAAGGTCAAGGAAAAGTACCTAAGCAAGATAATACCATAAATTGGGATTATAATACTTGAGTAAATTTTCAATATTGTGGAAAGTATGGACATATTACAACAAATTGTGCTAGGATACATCTCAGAGGAAGATTTGGTAATTCGAGGAATTTTGGACTAGTATGTTTCAATTGTCAAAGGGCTAGTCATCTAGACAAAGATTATATGAATCGAGCACCAACATTAAATGTTGAGGTAAACAATGGAAAGGAAAAGGTCAGTGCTAAACAGGTAAGGAGTGAAATGAACCAAACATGAAGAAAGAAGTTTAAAGAAGGCATTAGTGCAAATGGAGAAGCTGTGATCATCAAATTCAACAGATTAGGTGATTCCCCCACCTCAATCTAAATGACAAGGTATGTATGGAACTATGTTTCAAATTGATATATCATACATTAGTTCATAACACTACATGAATGTAAGTCCAAATTCGCATTTTGGTATCAAGTTAAAAATATGATGAAGGCTGAGTGCCAATTTTGTATGTCAGTATAAATTGAGTTTCATTAAGTAAACTGAGACAACTAGTATGCACTTAGTGTACACCTAATAATCATACAAAACATTTAACGGAGACTCAATTAAACCATTTGATCCTATTTAGTGGATTTTGAAGCTCATTTCAATTCATTAACCTTCTTAGTTTATAGAGCAAAGAATCAAGGAATTTTTTTAAGTGATTTGTGCAAAGTTGTGAAGAGATTCAAGTGTGTGTCGTCAGCTTCACTTGTGCAAAGTTATTTGAGCTGAGATGTGAAGTTATTTGATTTTGAAACCCTAGATTGCAAAATGGCATCATTTATGAGTGAGAATGAGGCATTAAGGTATAATAATGTGCAAATTGTCTGAAAGGATGCATGTCCTCCACCAAATTTTAAACCATATCCAGACATTGCATTAATAGGAAATTCTTCTAGAATATTATCTATGATTCCACCTAGAGTGATCATGGTATACAATGGTAGCTCATGTTGCATGTGCAAGATCAGAGAGATAGGTGACTTTGAGCTGAGAATGCTTATGAAAAGTTGTGTGACAATGGGAGATTAAGAGATGAGAGTAAGGTCATGGCCGAGAAAGGGTTAACTTGTGCCTTAACATTTCCAAAAGTATTCAAAGTTGAATGGATAAAGATTGTGTTGAGCCAAATGCATGACATGAAACTATGGTTGGAGAATGGACTAGTTAGAATCATAAAGTCCATTATTCATCATGTGACTAGATACTCTATTTTGGGTAAAGTGAAGATAATGCGATGTCAAGCAAGAGATGTAATTGAACATCTCACAAAGGCAAAGTGGAATGATCAAGGTTTGTCAATCAACACTATTGAAGACCTAGTGATTGAATTTGCAGTTTGGGTTATTGCTCATAAGTTCTATTAGTCGATCCAATTGAACAATGTGCCATGTGTAGTAATTGAAATGGGTTATAAATTGGTTAAGAAGGACCACATTTATGATTTGGCTGAGTTGTTGTTCATCCAACTTGCAAAGAACCTTGGAGCTATAAGGAAGTTCAAGAATACATCTTGTAAGTGTGGTTCTCTTGTTATATGCATATTTTTTTATGTACATAATTTATTTCTTGCTATTAGAGATGTAGTATAATCAAGCAAATAAACGAGTGCATCAATTAAATAGGTTAAAACTTTGAAACCATAACGGATGGTTATTTTGAAGATTTCAAACAAAAGATAAAGAGCAAAATTAGAATACCTAAGTTGATCATGGATAAATATTGTAATCACATATTTTTTTTATTGATACAAATTAGTCATATGTTTAGGTTGTTATACCTAAAGTGGCATGATTAAGATGTATACACTATGAGGTCAATGTTGATGAAGTTTCAACAACCATTACAACTTTGTTAGTTGAGGAAATTGTTAAGAATGTTGAACCCTTTGAAACATATGAGACTATTAAGATCAAGATGATGATGCAAGAGATGGTTCCAAAGATGGACAGGAAAAGGAAGAAGATGATCCAAGATTTGGAAGGTAAACTTGGAGAGGCACCACTACAAATTACTGAAGGAAAAGGTGAAGATCTCAGCAGTAATGAAGGTAATAGTGAGGATGATGAAGGGAAAAGTACTAGTTATTGCCAAGCCTAAGGCAACCAAAGGCAAGGAAATCTTTATGGTTAAGCGTAAAGTGAATATAAGCTTGAAGGAAGCAATTGACAAGCCCACTACCACACCATAGAGGGTGACCAAGCAAAGATCTAAGGCAACAAAGTGTTAGAGTAATAAAGTATTTTCTTATTAATTAAATCATATTGATTTAATTATTAAGTCACTTATTATCTCTAGTTTTCTTAAGCTAAACTTAAGGTATATAATAATTAATTATTTTATTAATTATTATCATGCAACCTAGGTTAGATTCTTGTTAGGGTTTTGAACTCTTTTTATAAGGATTGATCTCTTTGTAATTTATTTATTCACTTTTGATAATAGAAATCTCTTTTTTTGCTCATCAAGAATGTATCATTTGTGGATCTGGGAATTCCAACCTCCATAGCTTTTGCTTCTCTCTTTCTATGATAGGTATTTGCATACAAGTGATTCATGGGAACTATGGGGTTGATTTTTCATCAACTTCAACATGGTATCAGAGGTCCAGATCTTCATGCCCATATGATGTTCTTGAGAGATTTCACATCAATTTTTAGATATGTGGCATTCAGAGGATTTTTGTATTGAATATGGGGGTCACTAATTTTTGGTGCACTTTGAACCCAAACAAACATCACTGCTGCGTTCAGAGCATCCAAAAGCCCCTATTTTCATATAAAAAATTTCCAATTTGGACACAGTTGGAATTTGAGGCCAAAAAATATTGCTCCCAAATTTGGCACATTTCTTGAGGTAAATTTTTTTCTAATTTTTAGCACTCAAATCAAGATTTTTCAACTCAAAAATCAAGATATTTTGGCCTACAAATTGAGATTTTTTAGCTTGAAAAACTAGATTCATTTGGCACAAAAATCAAGATTTTCATTATGAAAATCTCAATTTTTGTGAAAATCAAGTTTTTTGGCACACACATCAAGATTTTTGGTGCTCAAATTGAGATTTTTGGCATGCATCCTGAATTTTGGGTGCACAAATCAAGATTTTTTGCACACAAATTGAGGCAATTTGGTACATTAATAAAAACTTAGCATGAATCTCGAGGTAGTTTATGGTATTGATGGACATGCTTCTTGATGCATTCTAGCACTGATCTTGAGGTGGTGATTTTTTTCTTTTCCAACACTTTTTTGACCTACTTATGGTTTTCTGGCCATAACTTGCTCATCCAAACTCCATTCTTTGCAAACAAGACATCGTCAGAAAGTTGGTTCTAAGCCCATTTCAGTGCCATAAGTTATTTTAAGTTTTGGTGCCCTTTTGATGGTTATTTTAGTTGTAAAAGTCAGGAGTTCTATTTTGCACTTTGGGAGATATGTCTTGAGACATTATATTTTCTAGATTTTGCTCCAGGCACATCCCATTCAGGTTTTTGTTTTTTGCATTCTGATGGATATGTTGTTTATTTCAAGTTTGGAGATCAATTTTGTTGCTTTAGATTATTTTTCATGGGTTGTATTATCTCTTGTATCAGCCTTATGTCTCTTTTGATCTTTGTTGACATCCTTTTGTAGTATTTTTGCAAACGCACTGAGATACAGTTCCACTCTATTGCATTTTAGGATCTTGGACATCTTTGTGTTTTGTTGTACTTACACTACATTATAAAGTGCCTTGGGGGTTTCATTTTGTCCATATTCACCATCTTTCTTTTTCAAGTGAGTGTTCCTTCCATGATATTAGCCTCATTATGTGTCGATGACATGTGCCATTATAGGTGTTTGTACTTCTTTTGCACTCTCGATGTTCTTGGTTCTTCTTTCTGGAGGAGATATTACATTCAATTTTAGTGTTCATATCTTACCTCTTATCATTATAGGGGGTTATGTTGATTCTATTTCTTTCTTGATTCGATGGAGTGAGCTATGTATTTAGTATTTGATCCTATGTACTCGGGGATTGTAGTGGCTAGATACCTATACATTTCAATGAGATGGATCATTTACCATGTAGACATTATTTCATTCTTATTTTTGGAGGTCATGAAGATACCTTCCATCTTCAATTGATCAACTCTTCAGACTAAGTCTTCTCTACTTGGTCATGTTTTATACAGTGGAGGTTCTTCAAATCAACAATT
Organism: Cupressus sempervirens; assembly: GCA_028749045.1. NCBI lineage: Eukaryota > Viridiplantae > Streptophyta > Pinopsida > Cupressales > Cupressaceae > Cupressus > Cupressus sempervirens. Next base: position 767,263,475 of record CM053789.1, on the reverse strand, counting down.
TGACAGTTTGCAGCTTCATGCTTCAATGGTGTTCTTCATGATCATCATTTGTTCCTATCTTTTGGGACATTCCCTAGTTTGGAGGTTTCTTCAATCCTTCACTAGTTCTTTTCAACATTATTTCCATCTCTTTTTGGAGTAGGATTTTTCCCATGTGGTTTTCTCTATTTCTTCTCTTTTTAGAGATTTGGTTGTGCTTGGGTATCTCGTCAAGCTTTATTGTCAAGACCCAAATCTAGTTTTTGTAATAGTTTTTAGGTTTTTAGCTACTCCCTAAGTTTATCTTAAGGTGGAATATTAGAGTAATAAAGTATTTTCTTATTAATTACATCGTATTGATTTAATTAGTAAGTCACTTATTATCTCTAGTTTGCTTAAGCTAAACTTAAGGCATATAATAATTAATTACTTTATTAATTATTATCGTGCGACTTGGGTTAGATTCTTGTTAGGTTTTTTAATCTTCTTTTATAAGGATTGATCTCTTTTTAATTTTTTCATTCACTTTTGATACTAGCAATCTCTTTTTTTGCTCATCAAGAATGTCTCATTTGTGGATTTGGGAATTCCAGTCTCCATAGCTTTTGATTCTCTTTTTCTATGACAGGTGTTTGCATATAGGTGATTCTTGGGAGTTATGGGGTTGGTCTTTCATCAAATTCAACAACAAGTCTTGTAACTGCTAAGCTAGTGAATAAAGGGATAGTGAAGATCATAAGGTTGATTAAAGGCAAAAGTCCTAGGAAGAGGACATTAGATGCTAGAGGGATTGAGCAAGGCCAAAAAAAGGAGAAGTCAAGAAGAAAATTAGTTGGTAAGTCTGATGATGATGTGGAAGATGAGGTCGAATAGATTGAGTCAGATGGCTTGAGTCAATCTCAAATTGTGCCAAGGAAAGAGCCTCAAAACATTGAAAAGGTATGTGAAAATTTGAGGAGTTTAACAAATTTAGTAGGATTTTAGTACATTAAATATGATACTTTAGAAAAGCTTGATAGAGAAAAAGTAGAACAAGTTATTATAGACATGATGATAAATTTTAAGTATACACCAATTGACTAGGCAAAGAATTTCCAGAAGTGTTGTACAATAAAATAGATACTAAGTGGAAATGGGCCTTAACCACAGAAAGAAAAATGAGAGAGGCTACATTAGCCCAAGTTATGCTTGATTTAGGAAAACAACAAATGTTAATAGCCATGAAAGACTATGCAAAGAAGTTTGTTCCAAAGAGAAGGGCATACAAAATTTTGAGAAATATAATTGAAGAGGTTGTACAGGAAAGCATTAATAGCATGGAAGAAATATTTTGGTCTCATGCCTACAAATGAAGAGAAATAAGATAAGGAAGAGAAGGAGGTAGGAGAAGTTGAGTTGGATAAAAAGGAAGACATCTATGATGATGTCGAGTAGTTAATTGAGAAAAGTCATTAGATGAAACAAGAGAATGAAAGATAGACTGAGGTAGTCACCATTGAGGATGAAACTCCAAATAATACATTGCCTAATGTGAATTTTGTCAATCAAAAGCTAGAGAAAACTATGTCTGTCAAGCTAGAAAAGAAGGAACAACCTCCTAAATCTATTAAAGATGCATTGATGGAGACCAATCCCATGATTGTGCAAATCAAGGAATATCTAAAGATTAGTGAGAAACAACAATCTCAATAGGTAATAGTCAATGTAATTAATACATCTATAATTATTGTTGATACTAATGTGTAAGTGATAGAAGGGACAAATGATGTTGCTACTGTTGAGCAGTGAAGTGGGCTGACAAATGAGGAGAAAGATCAAGTAGAAGAGACAAAGGAACAAGAGCATCAAAAAGATCAAGTAGAGAAATCTTCTACTGGTAGTGAGAGGCCAAATGTCTCAGGATCTCTGAATGATGGACCAAAGGAGATAGTGCAGGTGAGTTCAAATGGTGAACTCACAATGACCAAGGAGCAAAAGGAAAGTGTTAAGGGAACACATGCAATAGTTCAGAGATCAAGTTTAGAGCTCCCAACACAAACCCTGCAAGTATTTATGTTAAGCTCCAACACTCCAAGAAAAAGGACTAAAAGAAAGAAAGTCCACTCCCCTAGTTCATTTCAAGCTAGGTTTGTTATGCTTGAACAAGACATTGTTATAGGAAATTGGGACAAGTCAACATTGACTGAAGCGCAAATGAAAATTTTGAGTGAGCTATTTGTATGCAAGGAAAAATGAGCCACGTTAAGAAGAAAGTGTCAGCAGAAGAAAGCACAAAAATAGGTGCAATATGATACAAACATATATTTCTTAATTCTTTTGTTATTGATAATTTGGATGAGAATGCTCCAGTTTTTTAGCAGTTGATTAAAATTTTAGAGAAACTAAATGACCCTAATGTGGATGCCAATGAAAGATTCATGCAATGATCAATGAAGAAGCTTGATAGAAAAGGTTGTTGATGAGACCAAAATTTGCCTTTATTTCATATTAGTTTTAAGATGCTTTGTTGATACTCTATTTTATCTTTGTCAAAACATTTGTGGACCTATGTTTACCAAACCTATGATAAACCTATGGGTAGAAACTATGCCACATTTTTGCTAGTATTATATATAGTATGTAGTATTTCATATAGTTATCAAAATGTGTGTTCTTATATTTGAATTTAATTTGATAAATGTTTATTTGCAAACATGTCTTTGTATTGAAATTAACCTGTTAATGAAGACTGAAGGATGATTGGAGGAATTCAAAAGTTGAGAGCCAACAACATTCAAGGAGAAGAGAACGCTAAGGAGCAACCATGGCAGAGGAAAGTTGCAACAGTTCCAAAAGACACAACAGCAAGTAAGGAGGAGCTATGAAGACTTATTGTCTTTTCTGCATTTATTCTATGGTGAGCGGATGTTTAGACTTTATTATTCCCACCTCAAGCCATTATTACTTCTTCCCGCCTTCAGTTGTTATCCTCCTATTTCCTCTCTTGCGGATTTAAAGCTAGGGAATTTACTTTTCTATTATGGAATAAGTGTTGATCTCCCATATATATAGGAATCGACACAAGTGTGTTAGTTTTTAGCCAGTTAGAAGAAATAGTTTATGAGAATAGATTGTTGAATTTTACAGTTGTGCTTTTACTGTTTTGTGTTATGTAATGAATTTTTGAAATCTAATGAAATAGTTTTTGGCTTCTCTTTTGTGTTAGTAGTTTAGTGAAGCCGACCAAGGGGGCCCACTTGGAAGGTGAATTAGATTAGGATAGAATAGATTTATTTCCAAGCATTCTTAGTTTCGTAAATAGAAGTTGTAAGTTCCTTCCTATAGCACCGCACTTTCTGAATGTTCTTGCAGCATACATGAGAACAATTATAGTAGATGAACCGAGTTGGAATATTTGTTGTCCTTTCATTGTATTTCTAGTATTCATAGAGTTAAGTGTGTTAGTTTCCTGCATCAATAATGTAAGTTCTTTTCCTTGCATTTTACTTTCCTGCAACATAAGCTTAGTGGCTCATTAAGAGACCTAGTGCACATTCTGTGCCGACCATTTCAAGTATACACCCCTAGATTGACAAGATTAAATGCACCTCATAGTGGGAAAAATAGTCCTTAGTTTGAATATATTATTCCTAAGCATGGCCTAGAGCATGACTATGATACACCTATTGTGAGGCAGACAATTTTTGGTGCCATTGTCGGGGATGGTGTCAAGCTAGGAGCATTTTTTGAGTCATAGTTCTTAGGTAAAGTTTTTTTTATTATAGAAATCTTCAGTTTGAAGTTTCTTTCACCAATGTGAAAAGTTTAATTGCATGCATTGAAGAGGAAGATGACGAGATGAATATGGTAGATTTCTTCCATGGGATTCTGTTAATTTGAACGAAAAAATAGAAGAAGAAGAAGTTGAGTTACCTTTTGAAGATGAAAGCCCTATTTTTCCCATAGAATCATCATCAAGAGCTGAACCAATAGATTTAAGCAGTCTTCAACCTTTCAGTGAAGTATTGGCTAGTTTTCTTGATAACACCGCTTTGAATCCACTAGTTGTTAATCATCCAGTACCCAATGTCCCTTTTCAACAAGAACTTCATAATCTAATACCTCCAATCATGGCACAACTGTCTTTTCCATTTCCTCTCCCAAGCCTTGTAAATACTGACAATCTCAAGAATATACCTGCACCTACCCTTCCAAAGTTCTATGGCCTTGCAACCAAAGACCCTGATACTTTCTTGTTTGTATTTGACATACTTTGTCATAGTTTTGACTACAAAACTGATGCCCATAAGCTTAAATCATTTCCAGTTCATGGGCTTAGGAGCCAATGCAGCAAGAAGTTGGGATGAGATGCAAACCCTATTTTTGGATAAGTATAAAGAGTATTGCAAAGAATCTAGTTCAAGAGGAGATGATGTCTTCAGGATATTCTAGAAGGAGGAAGAAATATTGGAAGACTATGTTTCATGTTTTTTATATACACTACAAAAGAACCCTCAGCATGCGTTGTTTGAGGATTCACAAAAGCTAGTCTTTCTAAGAGGTGTGAATGATGACTGTCTAGAAGCATTAGATCTGATGGCTGGTAGTGATGTGTATCAAGCTTCCTAGGATGACCTCAAGAAGATTTGTCAGAACTATTCAAGGTCAACCATGAAGAAAGGCTGAGGACCTCATTCCACAGTCACTAAAGGAATTAGTGAAGGCATTTCAAAGCTCCAGATATCTAACTTGTTGTCAAATATCAAACAAGACATCATCAATGATGTTGCTACACATCTTGATACCATGACTACAAAGAAGAAGCAAGTTGAAGCTGAGTTACAATTAGCTGAATACTGCCCTAATTGCCGAAAGCAAAAGAAGGATTGCCAATGTAAATTGGTCGCAAGCATGGAGAATCAACATCTTCCAACTGAGTACGTTAAGATAGATGGAGATGATGAGCAAGTATTCTTTGTTGCTCAATGCTGACCATGGGCTCAATATCAAGGTATGCCTCAAGATCCCTTGCAAAATTCAAATTCATATGGTAATCAATGGCAAAATCATAATCCCCAAGGTCCTCCACAAAATCAACCCAATTGGAACAATATTGGGCAAAACAACCCACAACAATCCTAATGGTCTTAGAATTCCCAACCACCTTGGCCTAACCAATAGAGTAACCAATGGTAGAACCAACATAACTACTGGTAAAACTAGTAGAACCAATGGCAACCACCCCAAGGGAATTGGCAGTCTGCAAACTAATGGAGGGGATCCCAACAATGGCCTAACCAAAATACTGGTGCTTCACAATTACCACCTCTAGTTCAACAACTTGCTCTAATGTTACCACCTGCAAATCCTGGACCTCAAAAAAAAACACAATTACCTGCACAACCTCAGCCAAATCCAAATAGCCAATAGGTACAACAACCCATGTATAGTGCTGATGCTCAACAATATCCTACTTATGCTTTAGGTGTTGCAGATATACACCTGAGATTTGGTATGACTTTACTAGCACCTAAACCACCTCTTATAATTGAAATACCACACTCTCCTACAACATCAAAACCCTCAGTTGATGAAACTATTGACTCAACCAATGTTACTATGTTAACCCAAGCTCAAATAGTAGTGGAACTTCCTTTTCTAGAAAAGATGATACAAAAGAAACCTGAACAAATAGAGGAACAACCTTTTAATATTGTTGATCAGTTGAAAAACATACATGTCCAAATATCCTTGTTTCAAGCCATTAAGTATGTTCCAGTTTATGGAAAAGCTATTAGAGAAGCCTGCTTGAAGAAACCTGTAAGGAAGAAAAAGGACCCCACCACAGTCCATATTGTAGGACAATTGGCTGACATCATGCTAGGGGAATTGATTACACCAAAATATTCTAATCCAAGAATTCTAGTAGTGAATATCAGTATAAATGGTTAGTTTGTTAAAAATGCTTTAATAGATCTTGGAGCTGCTATAAATGTTATGACCAAGGATACTATGAAGAAGTTGCAAATAGAAGGACTAAGGGCTACACCAACAATTCTACAACTTGCTGATAGTTCTACTATTACCCCTGATGGGATGATAGAAAACATAGTTATAACCCTAGATTCTCTAGAATATCCTGCAGACTTCATGATTTTATCCCCCAAAGTTAATCTATATGGTTACCTCATCATCTTAGGTAGACCATGGTTAGCCATAGTTGATGCAAACATAAGTTGTAGATCAGGGAATATGACCATCTCAAATGGCCAAGCAACAAAGAAATTTGATTTATATCCTCTAGCCCAACCATTACCAGATTTAAGCACATCTATTTGGCCAGATTTAGGGGATGAAGAAGAAGAGTTAAATTCCATACTATAGCTCATGATGTTACATAGACAGTCTTTTCTAAAATTGCAAGAGGAAGATTTAGTACTTCAGAGTATCCTCACTAACACTTGTGTGGTAGAAAAAGATGTATTTGAAAGTTCTGTGTTGGAATTAATACATATTAGGAATGTGATAAAAAGTGTACTTTGCTCAAAAAACCTAAAATTCTTTATCCACTTTTACCTTGTGAATTAGAAACAAGTCCAATCTTTGAAGCTGCTATGATAAAGTCCACCACTACTACTGAACTGACTAAAGGTCATAATATCTATGTTAATCCCAAATTAACACCCACACAGATGGAACAATTAAAAGAATTTCTTAAAAGGCATGAAAAGGCCTTTGCATGGGACTATAGTGATATGAAAGGGTTGAGTCCTACACTGTGCACTCATAGGATATACATCAATGAAGGCTGTCTACCACTTCGTCAACCCCAGAGAAGGATAAATCCAAGCCTTAGAGAAATACTTAAAACTAAATTACAAAAATTGCTTGATGGTGGTTTTATTTATCCTATATCTGATAATAGATGGGTGTCACCCCTGGTCATAGTGCCTAAAAAGGGAGGAAAATGGAGGATTTGTGTAGATTACAAAGAGTTGAACAAAGCTACCCAAAAGGATCACTTTCCTTTACCATTCATAGACCAAGTTTTGGACACACTAGCTGGAAAGAAGTATTTCTCTTTTCTAGATGGGTATAGCGGTTATAATCAAATCAGTATTGCTCCTGAAGATCAAGATAAAACTAGTATTGCTCCTGAAGATCAAGATAAAACCACATTTACTTGTCCATGGGGTACTTTTGCATACTCTATTTTACCATTTGGTCTATGTATTGCTCTTGCAACATTCCAGAAATCAGTTATTAGCATCTTTGCTAATATATCACATGATTGTATGGAAATCTACATGGATGACTTCACAACATTTGGAGTCACTTTTGAAGAAGCAATGGTGAATCTTAAAAAGGTTTTGGTAAGATGTCAAGAACATAATTTGGCACCTAACAGTGAAAAGTGTTTCATGCTCATGTAGAAAGGTGTAGTACATGGTCATTTCATCTTAGCTACAGGAATACAAGTGGATCCAGCTAAGATAGAGGTAATTCAAACATTGCCCATACCTACAAAGTCAAAAGATGTAAGATATTTTCTAGGTCATGCTGGATATTACAGACATTTCCTAAAAGATTTCAGCAAAATAGCTAGTCCCTTGTATAAGTTACTCAAAAAAGAAGTTGAATTTAGTTGGACATCCAAATGTGATGAAGCCTTCCGGTAACTTAAGAAACTTCTGACTATAGCCCCAGTCTTACAAGGCCCTGATTGGAATTTACCTTTTCATATATATATAATATATATAGATGCCACTGATTAGGCCATAGGTGTAGTCCTAGCACATCAATCCCAAAATCTTTAAAATGCAATCTATTATATCAACAAGAGCCTTCATGGACCAAAATTAAACTACACTATAACTGAAATAGAATTGTTAGCAGTAGTTTATGCCCTGAACAAATTGTGGCATTACATAACTAGCTATTCCATATTTGTTCATATTGATCATGTAGTAATTAAATATCTCATGAACAAACCTGCTATAACAGGTAGGTTAGCAAGATGATTACTATTGTTGCAAGAATTTGATATAACTATTGTTGATAAGCCTGGAAAAGCCAATGTTGTAGCTGATTATTTATCAAGAATCCATCATGATGATACTAACACTACTTTGGTAGATGATGCATTTTTGGCTAGCATTTGTTTCATATTGCTGTTCAAACTCCATGGTATGCAGATATTGCTAACTACATTGCAGCTAATAAAATACCAGAACATTTTTCTTACAAGGAAAAGAAGCTACTTGTAGAGAAAAGTTTTCATTTTTCCTAGATAGATAATCTCTTGTTTTACACTGGACCTAATCAAGTTATGAGAAGATGTGTGAGAGAAGATGAGACATATGACATTCTACATGCATGTCATAATGAACCATGCTGAGGACACTTTGTAGCAAAAAGAATAGCTTTCAGAATCTTGACAACTAGTTATTATTGGCCTACACTTCACAAGGATGCAATCAACTATACAAGGAAGTATGACAAGTGTCAAAGGATGGGCCGACCAACAAGAACAGATGAAATGCCTCTTAATCCTCAGATGGCATTAGCACCATTTGTCAAATGGGGAATGGACTTTATTGGTCCAATTGATCCTCAATCTAATGGGAAATCCTATATTCTTTCGTGCATTGATTACCTAACAAAATGGGTTGAAGTTAAGGCTATGAAGCATGCTCGTGATTAAAAAGTTGTTGAATTTCTGTATGAAGAGATCTTTACTTGCTATTGTGTATCCAAAGAGCTAGTTACTAACCAAGGTGCACAATTCACCTCTAATCTGATCTCAGAGTTGATGAAACAGTATAACATTAGGCGCCAAAAATTCAATCCTTATCATCTTTAAGCTAATGGACAAGCAGAGGTCACAAACCGTGAGTTGGATAACATCTTAACAATAACAATCCATTTGCACCGAAGGGATTGGACCAGCAGATTACAAGAAGCTGTTTGGGCTTACAGAACAACCTGGAAGACTACTATAGGATTCACACCATTTGAGCTCTTATATGGTAAGGTAGCAATGCTTCCAATTGAATTTGACCATAAAACTCTAAGGACAACATTGGCATTGGATATTGAACTTCCTATAGCACAAAGAGAATGTCTTCTGCATCTCAATTCTCTGGATGAGATGCGCAAAGCTACTTTGGAACAGACTGAACTGATACAAAAAAAAGGAAACAATGGCATCATTCTCATATTATCAGTAAAAAATTTCAAGTTGGTGACTGGGCACTACTATATGATTCCAGATTTAAAGATATGTTAGGAAAGTTGTAGACAAGATGGCTTGGACCATATGAAATTATTCATGTCTTTGATAATGGAGCTATTCAACTAACTGCTATTGATCTCGTACCTTTCAAACTCTTAGTCAATGGTCACCGATTGAAATTATACAAATGACCCCAAACAAAAGCGAACTTTGTGTAGTAGTTTCAACAGCCAGATTCAAATACAAATCAAGTAACTCTTCCTGCAGCTGAAGGTGTTAACCTTTCGACGACCACTCTTCAACATTAGTTTCTTTGTTCATGCTCATAATAAAGACTTTATGTTCACATAAAGTTCACTTTTCTATTCACTTTTTCCTTCCATCTCATCTCTTTACTTTCCACCCATCCACCTCATCTCATTTCTTTATCTTCCATCCATCCACTTTCCACGTCATCAATTTTTCATGCTTTCAATAAACCCGATGAGATGCTGACAGATGCTACTAATCCTAATATCACTTTCACCACCTTTTTGGTACATGCTATAATTAGAATGACAGGTATGGCATTTTTAAATTATCATTCACTTATAGTCCATAGATTTCATTAATTATATTTAATACTACATAATTTATATGATGGCAGCGTTATGCCAGTCCCTTACCCATACTAGGTCTGACAAGTGTGGACACTTGTCCAAATTTAGCAGTGGGCAGGGAAGGTCACTAATATCCAATGGCATTTCTATTTATCCGTAAAGATTTTTCCAAATCTTTGCATTCCCTTCATTAATGAAAATTAATTGCCATAAGTACACAAGTGAGGTGTCATACTCTCTATTTTTGAATGATTTTCTATGTCAAGCTATGATGTGACTTATGTTTAATTTTTTTTGTGATCCAAACCCCATTTTCGAACGATTCTTACACATATTCATGATTTCCCTTCATTAAAAGTCATATTATTGTGCATAAAAATTTGTTATGACATTAATTGCCTAATAAAACAAAGAAGTGTGAGTTGAGTCTATAAAATAATGAAGCAACTTGAGGCTTGAATTCAAAATGGAGAAAAATAGAGTAAATAGAGGAAGTGTCAAGAGAATGGGTGGATAGTTGCAGAGAAGAGAACCAGTGGAACACACTGTGTTACTCTCGGACGTAGAAGTTGTAAGAAGGTTTAATGCATGCAGATGGCTAGGGTACTTTTTGAGTTTGACCGCATTTGATGAGGAGGCTGCCACAAAATTTACAAGGACATTCGATGAGGATGAAGCTTCTATTTGAGGTTTAATAGTGATTGCAATAGAGGAATGCATTACTAAAGTGACTGGGTTGCCTACAATTGGAAACATTACCCCAACACACATGATGTGAGGTCAGCAAGAGCTCAATTTACCAGATCGCTTGATCCTCAAATGGACATTACAAAGCAAGGTTGCAAGAGAATGTCACTACCACCACCTTACAATGAATTAGCCATGCACATAATAAGGTATTTTACATGCGAAGGTAGATTCTCATACTTGCATGCACATCATTTCAAATTACTTAGTTGTGTAAGGCATAATCTTGCAATAAACATTCCAAATTTATTTTATAATATGCTCTGTATTAGTGTGGAAGAGACTTAGAAAGGAAAAGATAATTCTATTACTCATTATGCCTTAATCAAGTTATTGATAGAGAGGTCTCCTAGGGATGTGTCTCTCATGACATGGGATGAATTTGTGTAAGCCAAAACTCTGCAACCCCAAGCTGCCCCTAGTGAACAACCTAGTGAGGAAAATGTCCCTACCAATGAGCCTACTAAACAAAATACCCAAGAGGCTGAAGTCAAAAAGACCTAAGAAAATGTGCAAGAAACTATTTCTATTCAAGAAAATGTGCCTTCACGTGTGCAAGAGACCTTGAAACCTAATTCTAGTAGAGCCAAGAGGAAATGAAAACTACAGGAAGAAATCTCTATTTAGGAAAAGGAAGAGTCGAACCCTACAATTATAAGACAAAAGAGAATAAAGAAAAGTCCTGTACCAACCACTCCTACAGTAGAGACACCCAAAGTGAAGAGTAGGAAAAATGTTGTGATGCAAGAAGAAACCCTCGTAAGGAGAAGCCCTAGGATGAGAGGACATGTTTCCAAGGACCATACTTTGTCTAAAATATCTACTAGGGAATCCCTTGTGCAAATTGTTTTAGATCACTCTCCTCCCCATTCTGAGATTACAAGTATTCTCGAAAATCCTACTAAGGAATGTAGGGATGAAATCAAAGAAAATCTAGATCATACCCCAGTAGACCTACTAGGTACTTCCAGTTGTAGGGATAAAATAGTTCCTGAATATGTTGATCCAAACACTGCCCTTGTTCCCCATAAATCAACATGGATTACTAGTTTTGTAGAACATTTATGGAAAGAACAAAGGAAGAGGAAAAGAAATCATGAAAAAGACAACAATTTTATCACATTGTAGAAAGTCCCTTTTCAGTTGTATGGACAACATCTGTTTGCTAAGGCCTTGTGGAAAGAAGAGAAGAAAAAGATGAATAAGATTATAGCATCTCAAGGTGAAGAAATTGTAGATTTAAAGGAACAGTTAGCAAGCCAAAAGCAACGAATGGACCATGCCCTCAAGTTAGTTGATCATGCCCTTGCTTATAGACCACCAACAAGAGTTTATGCTCTTTGTTTGAAAGATAAATTTCTTTTGTTTCAATTAATGTTAACTCTTAAGAATGTTAATGCAAAGTTCAAATTAGCACAAGAATTTTATGGACTATATCAGACTCTGCCACCCTGGTAGTAGAATTTACTTTGTGAATTATCTGTTCATAATTTTGTTATCCCTTCAGAGACTCAATGGAATCCCTTTCTTTACATAGGGGATATACATTTAAGAGCCCTCATGTTCTGGATGTCTAATGAAGCAAACTATGACAAGTAGTTGAATAATTACAGGGATGAGGAAAGGACATAACCTTTGCCTTTAAGAGCAGAGAGTAGCAAACCAGATGAAGTTTTCAGGGATTGGTTCACATTAACCTATGGAAAGAATAATATAAAAGTAAGGGATAGGATATTTGCTGCCAGAGCTAAGGTTTATGTTGATTATGAAAATCTGCCCTACTTTGCTTTTCAGAGAGCTATGACTATTGCTAGGAGTAGATGGGCCAGATTGCCTGAATCTCTTAAAAAGTTAGAACCATATAGTCCTATTAACTTGGAGGTAGCACTTCACAGGGTTCCAAAATATTTAGAGTTCGAGAAGTAGACCATACTAGAATTATGGTGTCCCCTAACCATGTAGCCTCCAATGCTTCTATGGTCATATGACATTAATGCCGATAGACTTGACAAGCTACAGGAAGATCATAGAAGAGAAGTGTGGGAGAGAACCAGAGGATTTTACTACACTTTCAAGAGCAACAGAAAAGGAAGGATAGAGATTGGAGAGTTCAGGTCATTAACCAGGAAGTGCAATGCTTGAGGATAAGCATTAGTTCAGTAGGGGACAGATGATGAGACCAAAATTTGCCTTTATTTCATACTAGTTTTAAGATACTTTGTTGATACTCTATTTTATCTTTGTCAAAACATTTGTGGACCTATGTTTACTAAACCTATGATAAACCTATGGGTAGAAACTATACCACCTTTTTGCTAGTATTATATAGTATGATATAGTATGCAGTATTTCATATAGTTATCAAAATATGTGTTCTTATAGTTGAATTTAATTTGATAAATGTTTATTTGTGAACATATCTTTGTATTGAAACTAACCTATTAATGAATACTAAAAGATGATTGGAGGAACTCAAAAGTTGAGTGCCAACAACATTCAAGGAGAAGAGAACGCCAAGGAGCAGCCACGGTAGAGGAAAGTTGCAACAGTTCCAAAAGACACGACAACGAGTAAGGAGGAGCCATGAAGACATATTGCCTTCTCTGCATTTATTCTATGGCAAGCAAATGTTCAGACTTTATTATTCCTGCCTCAAGCCGTTATTCCTTCTTCCTGCCTTCAGTTGTTATCCTTTTATTTTCTCTCCTGTGGATTTAAAGCTAGGGCATTTACTTTTTTGTTATTTAATAAGTGTTTATATATATATATATATATAGGAATCAACCTAAGTGTGTTTGTTTTTAGCCAGTTAGAAGAAATAGTTTATGAGAACAGGCTGTTGACTTTTACAGTTGTGCTTTTATAGTTCAGTGTTATGTAATGAATTTCTAAAATCTAATGAAATAGTTTTTGGCTTCTCTTTTGTGTTAGTAGTTTAGTGAAGCCGAGCAAGGGGGCCCACTTGGAAGGTGGATTAGATTAGGATAGAATAGATTTATTTCCAAGCATTCTTAGTTTCGTAAGTAGAAGTTGTAAGTCCCTTCCTGTAGCATCACACTTTCTGAATGTTCCTGCAACATATGTGAGAAAAATTATAGTAGATGAACCAAGTTGGAATATTTTTTATCCTTTCATTGTATTTCTAGTATTCAAAGAGTTAAGTGTGTTAGTTTCCTGCAGCAATAGTGTAAGTTCTTTTCCTTGCATTTTACTTTCCTGTAGCATAAGCTTAGTGACTCATTAAGAGACCTAGTGCACATACTATGCCAACCATTTCAAGTATACATCCCTGGGTTGACAAGATTAAATGCACCTCATAGTGGGAAAAATAGTCCTTAGTTTGAACATATTATTCCTAAGCATGGCCTAGAGCATGACTATGATACACCTATTGTGAGGCAGACTAGTTGCAATTGAGATTGGTGTAAGATGAGTTGTCTAAACCTGTGATCAATTTGAAATAGGTTTCAAATAATGTAAATAATGTTTGGAAAGTTGTGTGATAGATCAATTTATACAAAGGATATTAGAGAGAGGATGGACTAGCTAGAAGATGACTTGTAGTCTAGTGTAAATACATTATCCATAGATTCAAGTTCTAGCATTTCCGATTTATCTAAGGTCAATTTTCAATAGGCAAGGCTTATAGAGTTGACTATTGAATATAACAAGATTAGAGAAAAAATGATTTCAATACAAGCCATGGTGACACCTCACCTTAAGGTTATACAGTTGCATTTGAAGAGAGTAAAGGAATTAGTCCATGTTGGTCTAAATTTGCCATTTTTGATAGTCTGGTGGATTTTGGAGTCAAACTAGAGCTAGTGATTCAGTAAATTGAACCCATAAGGACTAACTGGGATAATACTTTGAGCATTATTTTAAAAATTCACAAACCATTTTTTGGATAATTTTGGTTTGACATCTCCTCCCTACCAGACATAAGTGCCAAAAACAAGGAGGCAATGTGAAGTGAATAATGGGGAAATGAGCAAAGAACAAAACAAGTTTTGACATTTTGAAAATTTTAAGTTTTGCATGTATATATCGGGTGCTAGAGTTAGGACGTGTACAATGTATACAGAGTGAAGGTATGGATTATATTCAAAGGGCAGTACTTATGTTTCAATTTTGTATTGAACAGTTTTGATAGTTCACAATAAAGTATTTTTTCCACTAATGTCAAAGGGGGAGGTTGTTAATCCCTAAGTCATGTTGTCTATTAGTGTCAAACACTTGGTCATTCACAAGGCATGATTATTTGGTCATCATTGTGACTGAGTCATCCTATATAGGTCAAGATAAGGAGTGAAGACTTGTACATATTTCAAGTCATATGTCGAGCAGTAGTTACTATCGAGTGAGTTAATGGTAGACAAGAACTCCAATGATTATCGAGCTTATTAGAGATAATAGTATATTTTGAGTCTATCAAAGATATCAATGGACACCAAGTGATATGGAGGTTGAGTTATTCAGTTCATGTTGATCATAGTTTAGGCCGAGGAATAACATGAAGAAATAATGTATGTTGAGTGCCAGTGTAAGAGAATCCATCAATCAGAAAAATGCAAGGACTAAATGACAAAAAAGATTAATTCTAGATTGTTGATTTAGATCTACAAGGTTCAACCAGTCATCTATTTAAGGAGGGTCTATGACCCAAATTTGATGTAATGAGGATGTATGTGCATGTATGGTTGAAGAATGAAGTTTGAGAGGTGAATCAGAGAATAGAGACCAAGCAGTGCACGTTGGAGTTTTTAAGAATAACTAAGAGGGGGGGTGAATCAATTATCCAAGGTCTAGATGTATAAATAAAAATTTTCAATACTTAGTAGACCCATATCCATAAAATCTTATTATGCATGCATCTATTAGATCATACAATACTTAAACTTTGTAGGTTATTATAACTAGAAACATATTTGACCTTTTTCTTCTTCTCTTTAGGTTCTTTTTATGACAGTTTAGCTTTCAAAGTAGATTCAACATTCTCAGATTTGAAGTTTTCAAAATTAGAGATTTCAAAGGCAATGAGCCTCCCTACCAAACCTTCAAGAGTCATATTAGAACCTGGTATACATCTTAATTATTGTATGGTAAAACTCTAATAGCATAGATGGGTAATAATGTTCTCAATACTTTGCTTAATATAGTCTCATCATCTATCTTACTAGTAGCTCCTCTTATATCATTAACAACATCTTCTATCCTAAAGCAATATTGAGCAACATTTTCACCTTCTTGCATCCTCATATCATCAAACTTACCTTTATGACTTTTAGATTTGGCTCTTGAAACATTTACATCTCCTCCATAAATACTGTGAAGAGCATCCCACATCTTCTTTGTAGAATCATAACCCTTGATGTCATCAAACTCAAAATAACTTAGGGCAGAGGCAATCTCCAACATTGCCTAATTGTGTTTTTTTTTTTTTTTTTTTCCTAGATCACCAATAGTTAGGGCTCCAATAGGGTTAACATGCTTGGTGGTGATGGTAGATTGTGCATGGTCTCCAAGACCTCCTAGGTATAGCTTCATCAGACTTTTGCATGTAGGGAAGTTCTCCTTATTGAGCTTGGGTACCTCTCTTTTAGACATCTTGATCTTTTGCTTCTAGTACCTTCAAACTAGTCCTCTTAAATACTATGGTGCTCTAATACCAATTTTTGTAAATCTATAGAATAACTGAGGGGGGGTGAATCAATTATCCAAGGTCTAGATTTACAAATAAAACTTTTCAATGCTTAGTAGATCCATATCCATAAAACCTTATTATGCATGCATCCATTAGATCATACAATACTTAAATTTTGTAGGTTACTATCCTAGGACAAAAAAACTTTAAAGAAATGTAAACATGAAAAAACATTCACACAATTTGACACAAGGATATTATGCAGAAACCCAATTTGGGAAAAACCACTAGTGACATGCTACTAATTCTCACTCTTTTGAAGTGATGCCCTGTGAAAGACCAACCCTATTAAAAGTTACAATACACACTGTTAAATGTAACCCGGTTAAAGGATTTCAATCACCATATTAGGAGTGAGCCTTGTTAGAGGACTTTAGACCATTCCATTAGAATGTCATCTGGTTAAAGATTTACAAATGACTGTTAGGTTAACCTTAATCTAGAGGATTTACCGTAGATTGATACAATGATTAGAAAGTAACAATAAGGCTTGATTTGATAAAAAATTACAACTCACTTGTAGATTATAGATCTTTGTTTTAGTCCTCCATTATGCTTAGCTTTCATACACTTTATCTTTGATAGCTTGTTCACCCTTCAAGCATTCATACTCTTAAGCCTTCTTTCTTTGCATGTCAGTTGCAGTCACTTCTGTTTGGCCACTAAATGAAGCAATACCCTAGACTCCTTGTCTTCCTTAGGTTCTCGCACATGATAACCTTTCTTTTGACTAGCTCCATCTATAAAAAGAGAATTAATATCTTTTGTCGCTTAACCACAATCGTCCATTTTAGGGTTAGGTAGGATTAGGAAGGATACAATGAATCTACCCACTCTTCCATTTGGTTCCTCTAGAAACTTCTTCTTCAATCTTCCTTGAATTCACCTTGTTGGCTCCTAATTTAATAGTTTTGAAAATGAACAAGAAACCAGACAGATGCATCTAAGGCTAGCAAATTCCTATGACAAATACACTTGACTGCAGTCTTGGGCCAACTATAAGGCTAGACCCTTCTTCTTCTTCAGGCTCCTCAAAACCTAGGTGGGTGGACCTATAGATTCTTTATATGGTACCAATTATCAAATCATATACTTAATCTAATATAAAGTAGATAAAACCCTTATTTCTCCTATTAACTCATGTAATAACACAGATCTACAGTAGCAAATTGAAACTCTATGATATTCACAAGCTGAGTGAGGGTTAAAATGTTCTAGCTCTTCAACATAAAATGTAAAGATGATTTGAATTTTGATTTGGTTTTATGTGGGTGGGGAAAGTAGATGAAAACCAAGTATAGACAACAAACTAATGATCCTATAGTTGATCAGTGCCTGATCCATTGGGCAATTCATGAATCTCCCTCATGCATTTTGGATATTTGATACTTATTCATATATTCAGATATATGATCTATCCATTCACCTTGTAAATAAACATCAATGTTCGATCTAAATGTCATTCTTACTTGATATCCTCCTTAATAAACCTGCAACCTTGTTGAATCTCTAAAGCATTCACATAATTCCTTGAATTACAAGCAACAATGAAGCAACATATAGCCTTAAGGGACTACACTTATGATCTAGGCTCTTTGTTCAAAGACCATAAAACATCACAGCTCAACTAAGAAAGGAGACAAGATTTAAACTAAAACTAAACACTTGTTGTTCCTTATATTGATTTCCTTGAAATAATACATAAAAATGCATGAAATTAACTCACAAAGAACCTAATAAACCAAACTATTCAATGAACAAATGCTATCATACAAGAGAGAAAATGGTGGGAATGAGAAACTGATGGGATGGGAAGGGGCTATCATAGCCAAAGCAAAAGCTTCATGGTTTGGAACCAACACATCCCAGATCTTCCATTTAGAGTTAATCAATTCCAGGGCCAGTTCTACTAAATGCCTTCATTCTAGAGAAACTTTCCAAAATTTCCAACCCTTTCAATGAATGGATGAAAGAAAGATATAGCAAGAAGTGAATTCTCGGAGCTGTTATGCAACTAACATCTATCCACTTGAAATTCAATCTCCTACAACTGAAAACCTCTTTCATCTTTCTACCCCTTTGATCTGATTTTGTTTTCATCATTACTTGTAATTGATCTTGAAATATCTCTCCTTAATGATGAAAAACCCTTTTGCATCCAAAATATCTGATTTACCTTATGAAATTCTGGTAAAATTTGAGTTTTTACTAAGTGAATGGGTGACCAAATTCGACCCAAACTGCATTTTCATTGCCTTTTAACCACATTCAAGTCATTAACATGTCAAAAATCAGTTCTGAACTTTGATACCTGAATACAGTTGTGAATTGGAAACCTAATAGAAAACCCCTTATAGCTCAAAAAAATTTCTTCTTGTGGAGAAACTAACTACATAATTGAAAAATTTAGATTCTCCCAATTCCAACGGTATATAATATCGCATATTTAGCCTACCAGAAATGCCTAGGAAGTCAATTTGAAAAATGCCCCTCTGTTACAAAGCTCAGGTCTACAACTTCAGATTTCAAAAATTTCAAAATATTCTAAAGTCTAAACTTTAGAAAATTAAGTTTTGAATTTAAAATACCTTGCATGTATCATTCTTTTGAAAAAATAATTAAAAAATAATTTTTTATACTCCTCAATTTTTTGGTCCCACCCTACAATTTGAGTCAACCCATGTTTGACCAATTGCCATGTGGCAATCTCACATTAACTGCTCAATCGCCACATCATCGCTAACCATCTTAGCATGGCTTGTTGCCACTTGTCGCAATCCCGCATTATTTATCTCATGTGCATCTTCAAATTGCGAGATTGTGCCGTCCATTAGATCGTGACATGTGTCACGATCTAAGTGCTTCCCACCTAAGCCTGCTGTCAAGTGCCACCTCACCATGTGGGACCCACTTAACACATGGTGCACACTCACAATCTCGCACTATTTAAACTTTGCACAACTCTAGGAAGTGGGCATGCACCAACCCTCAGATAGTGATACTTGGCATCATCTTGTTGCATCCTCGCCACATTAGCTTCTCTGAGGATTCATTCAAAATTTGACATTTATTGCTTCCAACTGGTCATCATCAAGGTCGATACGAGGGCAAGCTTGGCTTCCAAAAGCCTTCTTTCTTTTTGACACAATATAATGTGTGTGCTTTAGTATTTATCCATTATAAACTCTGTTTTCATAGTCAATGTGGGACTATTATTTTATAACTCTCCTGCGTAGATGGCTTCTATTTTGCAAATATTTCTTCACCACGTTTGCGGATTTCCCTTTGAATGAGGATTCAAGATGGTGCTCTGATGACCTTCAATGTCTAAATCTCAGGAAAGACTGCCGAATTGACGATTTAGTGTTTTTGGCGTGAAGTTCTCTTTTATTGCTTGCATGAATGTGGGCTCATCTTATGACGTGGTTCTTTATGTTCAAAACTGCCGCTTCAAATTTGATGCCACCTCCTTCCAATGTGGACTCCTTCTTCCATGGCGGCAGGTGCTTCCTTCTTGATGCTTTGAACATGCTAGGCTCCTCCTCTATTTTTTTACACTCCCCTATTCCTTCTCTCAAAACTGTGGCTTCTTGCTCTGCTCATTCTTTTATGTCGTGGCTCCCTCTGCCTTGGTCTTTGCATGGTGCCTCCCTTTTGTCGTGGAGTTGTTCCTATTTTTCAACTTGCAGGTCTTGGACGCATCTCAAGTTTTTTTTGCCTCTACACCTTTTATGGCTGCGTGGTCTTCCTTACGCAGGGTCTGCATGCCTTTTAATTTGGGCTCCTTCAAACACTTAATGTGGGTTGTGAGCACCCTCTTGACTAGCAGCTTATTGATCTCTTCTTTCAAATTCATGTCACATATGCTAAATAGACCCCCCTCTTGTCTTCAATAATGAAGAATCCACATAAAAAGTTATCGCTCATCCAAACTAGCTTCACACAACAATTTCAAATATAACTGGCTCCAAACTTCACAATGATTGCATACATGCCATATGGTTTCGTAAAATATATTTTTCCTTACTAGATTCACTATTACTTCCACATCAGGAAAGACACCTTTCTCTTTAAATGCCCTCACCTTGAAAAATTAGCATTGTTTATAGTACTTGATGACAATGCTTTTGAACTTGTTGTCATCCTTTGAAATATTATTCTTCATAATTATTTGACCTTTCACTTCTTCTCCAACATCTTGTCCATTATCATCATTATGTCTTATCAACTTTATTCCATAGGTACTACTTTGTAATCTAATGTGGATTAGTCGGGTCCCAAAGTGGGTCCGGCTAAATTTTTTTTTTGTTTCCAAACAACAAAACTGAAAAATTGATCTATTGATCATCTTGAACTGATTAGAATCAAGTTCGATCACGAACCATCAATTAATGCTCATTTTATCATTGATCTGCACACTGTCAATTCAATGCTAAAGGGCCCTTTGACTAGCCTTAAAAACTGACCAAAACACTTGGTTGGGCTCTAAAAATTGGCACACTGATTCTTTACTCTGTACTCTTTCACCCTCTCAAATCTTATCTCATGACGACACCAAGGTCAAAAGATATCGACCTCTGAAGTTGCCTACTTGTAATTACCTGCAATAAAACATGTCAGAAAGCAATAAAATGGGTTTGGATTTGGCTTTGAAAATTGGGTAAATGGACACTTGGGAGAAGAAAACTAGGGCATTGGTTCTCTGTCACAAGGTGAGTATAAATCTAAGATTTGGGCTCATGACAATTAACAAGATACAAATGGCAATCAATCAAAGTGGGCTACTTGGATTTTACAGATTGAAACAATGGCAGAAGAGTGATTTTTTGCAAATGGAATTGACCTAGAAAAGTGTGCAAATGAATTCATCATGACTTAAAAATTGGTACACTCAAAGTATTTTTAAAGGACAACACAAGGGTACAACTCATTTGATCTAGGCAATCACAGATCCCAAGCTATGATGTCATGAACATGAATACCAAACAATCTGCAAATGCTGATAGTAGTAAAAGATAGAAATTGCATTTGGAATCACATTTGAAAATTGATCAAATGAATTTTTCATAAGCTAAAACTTAAAACATAACAAGTCTCTAACCACTACAATATAACACAAAAGGAATTTCATCATTTGGGTCAACTGGGTCAAATTTATAACACATCAAACAGGGCTTCCCAAAATTCAGAATTACTTGCAAAAGCATGAAAACAATAAATGACCAACTTTGAGGGATTCAAAACCTAGTCAAACAGACTTGAAATGACTTTAAATCTAAAACATAGGTTCTCTATTATGGACATTCGATATTTCCAAAGTGGCGAGTCATGTCACGTTTCTGGGTGAGAGATATTCAGTTGCAAAGAAAACCTCCTGTCATTGTTTGACACTTGGGTGAAAATGCAAATATGACAATTTCATAAAATGGGACTTCATGAAATGACTCAGAATGATGATTTAACTTTATGGAACGCTTAGACAAGCTGAATGGAAGGTGTTATAAACATTAGAAACCTCAAGGGCCTCAAAGGTATAGCTAGGTACCATCACATCAAAAGCATTTATAAGGCTTGATTTGATTCAAAATTTGAAATGGACACTCAAAATGAGAACACAATTTTGAGTGCCAACACACCTCAAAATGGTTTACCTTGAATTTTGTGCCACCAACTCATCATAGTTATCTTCCTTATGCTTCACACAATTCAAAAAAATGAAATAGTCGACTCAGATTCATCAAATCTTTGATTTAACATAAATAGTAGCACTCGACATCAATATGTTGTCACTTGGCTTCTATATTGTTCTTCCACTCGACCAACACTAAAGTTTACTGATGCTCAACATCAACTAAACTTTACTCGGCCTACATTGATAATCACTTAGCTTGAACTATTTTTCATCTTTGCTTGACACCTCTTATTTTTTACTCAACTTCCACTGATTTTTGCTCAGCTTGCACTGACTACTTGGCAAGGCTCAGAAAACACTTTTCATACTTGATCTTCTTCCAGTCTTAACTTGAGTAATCTTTCATTTTAGACTCTAAGTAGATAAACAATACACTATAGTATCAATGTCTTACTTGGTCTTAGTGCTTCTTTTGCATACCAAATAACTCAACCTTTCTCTAGGTGTTATTGTCATCTCCTCTTTTCAAATCCTCTTCATCAATCAACTAATGTGATAACTTTTAGACCAAAAATAAATTGCCTCACCAATAGGTAGTACGTTTGACATCATTGACAAAATAATGATTGTTCTATTATAGGTTCTTCACTTCAAAACAATCTTATATCAACAATCTCCCTCTTTGGCATTGACGACAAACCAATACCAAGAATAATAACAAAAAAAAATAAAAATTGAAATTTCTCCCTCTATCAGTGTAGTATATGTCCTTCCTTTGTGTAGGGTAATGTGAGCTTTTTCAAGTTCCTTTGTTGAATCTTCTCCCTCTTACTTATATCTCCCTTGGTACTTTCTCCCTCTTACTAGGTAGATGTATATTTTCGATTTCTCCCTCAATAGGTTCATTTCTCCCTCTTTGAAAACAATGTCAAAGACTTGTCATCTCTGTATGCAGATATAATCAATTTTAGAGTCTCCCTCTATCACCTTTCATTGTGACTATAAGTCTTCTAATTCAACTTCTTCATCACTTTAGGCAACTCTTAAAGTAATATCCACTGCATCAAGTTGTAAGATTCAACATTCAACTTCAATTGATGCAGGGGACTACTCATGCTTCTTAAGTAGCTTTGGATAAGGATATCACCCCTAGTTTAACTCTTAGATACTCATGAGCATCATTAGGTAATACTTTTGTGAAGATATCAGCTATCTACTCTTTTATATTCACATATTCCATCCTCACTTCTTTATCTTGAACTAATTCTTTCAAGTAATGATACTTGTTGCAATGTGCTTAGTCTTTGTGTGCATCATAGAGTTCTTTTATATATTTATAACATTTGTATTATCACAACAAAGTACCATAGGTTTAGTGATTATGTCCTTCACACCTTTGAGTGGTTGTTTGATCCATACAATGTTTGTACAATTTATTGCAACAACAACATATTCTGCTTCAACAGCAAATTGATAAATGCAATTTTGTTTCTTTCTAGTCTAAGTGACCAACCTCTTTCTTAAGAAAAATGGTCCTCCATTTGTGCTCTTTCTATAATCAATGTTTCCAGCCCAATCAAAATCAGTGTAGGCTCTCAACTCAAATTTTTCATTTTTCTTGTAGTATAGACCATAGTCTTTTGTTCCTTTCAGATATCTCATAATTATCTTAACAATCATCAAATGGTTCTCCTTAGGATTGGCATAGAATCTTGAAAAAATCCCAACAGATAATGCAATATAAGGTCTGTTATGTACTACATATTACAATTTCCCAATCAGAGACATGTACAATGTTTGATTCACATCAGCTGAATCATTATTCTTTGACAACTTGTGTCCAGTCACCATAGGTGTGCTAATTGGTTTAAAGTCTTCCAATCTAAAAGTTTTCAATATTTCCTTTACATACTTAGACTGAGTGATGTATATACCATACCTCATCTGATATACTTGTAGACCAACAAAGAACTTGATCTCGCCAAACATTGACATCTCAAATTCTTTCTTCATTTCATTTTCAAATGCCTTACACAATTTTTTTTAACCTCCAAATATGATATCATCAACATAAATTTCATCTATAAAAATACCTTAACCTCTTTTTGTCTTCAAGTACATATTTTTGTTATCATTAGTCTTCTCAAATCCAATCTTCATAAGATAATTATGAAGCATTTCATACCATGCTCTTGGGACTTGCTTTAAACCATATAAAGCTTTGTGTAGTGTACATACCATGTTCTTGTTGTTAGCATCAACAAATCCTTCTAGCTATTATATGTAAACCTCTTCTTCTAATATGTCATTCAAAAATGTTGACTTCACATCTATTTGATAAACTTTGAAACCTTTGTATGCAGAGTAAGGAAGAAAAGTTCTTACTCCTTCCAATCTTGCAACAGGGGTAAACGTTTCTCCATAGTTTATTCCTCCTTCTTGTGCATACCCTTTACAAACTAATTTGCCTTATTCCTTGTGACTTCACCATTTTCATCTAACTTGTTTCTGTACACCCACTTGGTTCCAATCACATTCTTGTCCTCTAATTTGGAAACTAGAGTCTATGTCTCGTATTTCTCAATTTGCTCAACCTCCTCTTTCATGGCTTTACTCCAGTCCTCATTTTCTAAGGCATCTTTCACTGTCTTAGGCTCATGCATGCTCAAAAAACATGGATCACTTCTCAACATGTTTCTTGACATTGGTCTAGCATCTTTATCTCCAATAATTTATTCAGTAGGGTGATGTCTTTTGACATACTTTGACAATCTTGATTCTATTCTCCTTTCCTCATTAGGTCTGTCAACTTCATAATCACTATGTACTTCTTTGTCAGGTAATTCAATGTCTCTTTCATGTACACGTATCTTGGAATCATAATGTGCCTTAGCTTCTATTTGCAACTCGGTTCCTAAATGTAACGTAGTTCTTGAATGTAACTCGACATTCATTGTATGTGACTTAGTAGTCACTAAAACTTGTTGATTTGCAACATATGTTACAACATCTTCATCAGTGCCTTAATAAAAGTATACAAAAGCTTTATACTCCTCAATTTCCTTCATAGGTTTAGCTTCATGTACCTTTTTATATTCATCAAACTTCACATTTGCATTTTCCACAACTTTGTTAGTGTTAGCATTTAAATACTTATAAGCTTTACTTCTTATGGATTAATCAATGATTCAGGGGATAAAAATAAGTGGAAATTGAAATGTCCCCAATTCTCCAAGAATCAATGTCATTACAAAGTGTTCAAAATTATGACTACAACACAACTTGAATGGGCAAAATCAGAATCCAAATGACCAAGTTATGGCTAGTCAAAGTTTGGTCAAACCAAGAAAAGAGGCCATAAAAAGGTGAAGAATTAATCATCTAAAACATGGTCAACAATGGATTTCAAATTGAAGAGCTTTCCAACGATGTTCATTTCGTCAAAAATGAAGAACGGATGTAGAAGTTATGACACTTTAAAGTTTAGGTAAAAATATGGATTTTAATGACATCACCATTATAGTTAGTATGGTGACATGGCACATTGGGAATCAGGTGGAAATTTTTTTTTGAGGAGATTTGAACTCCAAAAATTCATATCATAACCTTCCTTCTTAACAACTACACCACACAAGTGGATTTACTAATTTAAGGAGGGAAATCTAGTGTGGCTCTACTAATTTAAGGAGGGAAATCTATTTAAATTTAGTAAACAAACCACCAAGAGCAAATGAAGGTCAGTGGGAGTTGGACTCCTAACTGACCATCTCCTAAAATTAAGGCTAACCACCACACCATTGACAGCTTCAAAAAGATACATAGGGTTAGTTAGGTTTGAAGTTGATTTAGCCACCAACCTTAGTTAAATAAGGTTTATTTGGTAAGATAGCCCCTAAAAATGAAATAAGGCCATATTTGTAAAATGACAAAGGGGATATTTTTGGGGATTTTTTTCCCCAAGGGAAATTATTTGTTTGTTTGATGGTTTTAGCCTAATTATGGCTAATTTTATGTATAAAAAGAGACATTAGTCCTTTGAAAAAGGATCCAAGTGATGAGAAGGAGATTATGAACTTGAAGGCTTGTTGATTATTCTTGCACATTGGAGAATAAAGTTGTCATTGTGCTTGAAGGGAAAATCTTCTAAACAATTGTAATTAATTTTGGAGCTTATCGAATTGATCCCTCTATTGGAGCAGGACCCAGAGACATAGTTTGACCCACAGACGAACTCCGTTATCAATTGTGTTTGTCTTCTATCTCTCTACTATCTTTCTTTCAGTCATTACCTTATTATGTTTTGTTCATTTAAGTATTTAAATTATGTTAATTTGTTAATTAATGCTTTGAATTAACTTTATATGATCATATTAAGCATTCCTTTATAATAGTCCGAGATCCTAATCAGATCAATAACCAAGGAATATACCTTCTTCATTTTTAACATCTAATTTACCATTCTTGAAATCCTTAAGAATGTAGCACTTGCTTCCAAATATCTTAAAATATTTTACATTGGGTAAGTATCCATACCATAATTCAAAAAGGTGCTGAATGAGTACCTTTCTTGACTTGCACACAGTTCAAGGTATAGACAACTGTACTTACAACCTCTCTCCAACATTTCAAAGAAACATTCTTCTCCATTAGGAGTGTCCAAGCACAATCCATTACAAATCTATTCCTCCTTTTAGCAATATCATTTTGTGGAGGGGTCATAGGTCTAGATGTATGTCTTTTGATTCCTCTATCATTGTAAAACATCTTAAAATCATTTGTTGTAAATTCTCCTCCTCTGTTAGATCTCAAACATTTCAAGATTTTACCTATCTCCTTCTCAACTCTAGCTAGGTACCACTTAAACACTTCAAAAGCATTAGATTTCTATTTCAAAAATATAACTGTCATCATCCTAGAATAATTATCAACAAATAGAATAATGTACTTGTCACCTTTGTAGCTTTGCACATCAGTTGGTCCACATAGATTAGTATGAACAAGCTCCAAAATTTGTTTAGAAGTGTGATTCTTACTCTTTAAACTAGATTTTGTCATTTTGCCTAATTGACATTGTTTGAAAATTATATTGTCAGATTTCTTCAATTTAGGTAAACCTTTGACTCTTTTCATGTTACTGATACTCACTAAGTTATCAAAGTTAACATGACATAACCTCTTGTGCCATAACCACACATCATCAAATTCTATAACAAGACAAGTAGCATCACTCATATCAAGATAAAATAGATTATCTCTAATCTGATCACCTTTCCCAATTAGTTTCCAATCAGTGTCATAGATCTTAGCTATCTTGTTCTCAAACTCAACTTTGCAACTTGAACTATTCAGTTGTGACACACTCAAAAAATTATAGTTAAGTCCTTCAACATAATAAACATTATCACACATTATCTTTTCTATGAGTTTGATAGATTGTAGTGCCTACCCTCATTCACATCTTTTCTGGACATTGTTGTTGTTATTATCAGACTATGTTGGACTAGTTTTATGTTGATGGATTAGTAGTATTGTTTTGAGACTATCAGACATTATGTTATGGATTTAGTGGTTATATGATGAGATCATTTAGACTTTACTTTTCATGTATGCATGATGATCATTAAATTGCTTTCAGTTATTGTTGATGATTAGTTAGATAGTTTATTATCTCATGTGTTTTATTATGGATACTTACCCCATACTTGCATGTGTATGGTGTGCGTGTTTGTTCATATTGTATGGCATTTTTGATGTGGTTAAGGAAGAGAGTTGTAGTCACCTGCTTAGTCGAGATTTACACGATGCACCACTTCCTGCCATTGTCTATTTAGCTTAGCATTATATATATATATATATATATATATATATATATATATATATATATTGTATGTACATGCATGGTTTTTCTGCAGGTTGCAAGTACCGGGTATTGACTTCCCTAAATTGCCAGGATGAGCGTACCCTATTATACTATATCAATGATAAGAGAAGGGAGATAAATTCTCAAGTCCTAATCCCAAACCCTTAAACCATTTGTCCTAGTGAGATAGGACAAGTATCTAGATATTTTACCCATCAAATGTGTCGGATGACATAATTCATGATTTTTAACCCTTTAGATTGATTTTGTGTGAATTGCTCTATGATGGGTTTTCATATTTTATCTTAGAGGTCTATGGTGAATTTTTTATTAATTAAGTCTTAATAAATAGATTTAATTAATCAATTAATTATTTGAGAAAATTAATATAAAATATCATGGGTTTTGATATTTTGATTATAATTAATTAAATGTGAATTAATTGAGAAAAAAGGATTAAATAAAAAAAATTAGAAATTAAAAATTAATAATAATAAAAAAAAAATAATAAAGTAATAAATAAATAATAATAATAAAAGTTATAAAAATTAAAATGAAAGTTATAAATATTTAAATAGAAATTATATAAAAAGTAAATTGGAGTTATAAGCTTGCATGGGAGTTAATGCACCTTTTCATTTCTTATATGTCAACAACACGGGGGTTGGTGCATCAATTAAGCACATGGTGTCTACAACCCTATGACTCATCTAGAAGGTTGGTAAAGACACATGCTTAGTTGGTGACAACTTCTAGCTGTTTCTAGAAGCATTCTAGATGTTTCCTGAGAGCTCTTTATATTCAAGCATTCCTAGAAGCTTAGACATAGCATTTGGAGTGCAATTGGAGCATTGGAAGATTCAATAACTCTAAAGAAGGGAGCTTGCTTTGCAGGTTTTCTAAGGAAGAGCGAAATAGCATCAGAATTCGGGTAGATTCTTGTAATTTTACTTATGCTATTTCTGCATCTTGCATTCCCTGTCTTCTTCGTGTCTTCCATATGTCTTCTGAGGAACTTCATATTTTTATTGTATGCATTCTCAATATGGGTAATTAATTTATTTGAGAATTTTATATGCATAGATCTAAAAAAAAAAAAAAAAAAAAAAAACGGGGCTAGGGTTTAGATTCATAGTCAAACCCATTAGAGTAATTATTGGAAAAATTTTGAGATCAAGACTTATAGGAAAATTTTGAAAGTTGAAATTTATATATTGTGTATAATCTGAATACATATACATACATACATATATATATATATATATATACACACACACACACACACACACACACACACACGCACACACACATACACATATACTTATATATACATACATATGTATATATATATATATATATATATATATATATATATATATATATATATATATAAGTCGAATGACATATATATTTCGCAACGAGCGAATGTTGCATCGCGGTTTACATTGGAGGGATGTATTTTAATAAAACACAGTATTTAAAAAAAAAAAAAAATGATAAATTTGAATGGGCAGGGGGGAACATATTTCCTCACCCCCGCCAACGGCCACGTTAATGCGGACTACGGTACCGCAAAGTACCTGCGACCGTAGTGTACCCTGCGATCCGCAGGTTATATATATAAACAATGTTGTATCAGCGGTTATAAACTCGCCGTTGTTGTCAAATAAAATGTTTTATTGATTCGATTTTTATGTAAATCATTTTGTGAGTTAATAATTATATATATATATATATATATATATGTATGTATGTATGTATAAGTATATATACATTATTAATAATAAATTATTAATATATTAATATATGATTGGAATTTTAAAGAGTAATTCTTTAATAACAAGTTATTTCATATTGTTGAGCAATATAGGTTCAATATAAGCTCTTAATTTGGAAAGATGAATATGAAAAGAATTTTCAATTATTATTTGGAAATGATGGGGGTCATTATCATCAAAATGTGTATATAAAAGACATTTAGAACATTTAGAAAATTGAGTCTAATGGCTTTTGGGGAGAAACTTTTATCTATCAAGACATTACATGGGTTAGGTAACATAGAATTTCTCCACTTGATATTTAAATTGGAAAACATAAACCGAGACTTTTGCATTTAAATTCAAGTTTAGCAAAACCAAAACATGTGTTTGCATTGTGTATTCTTTATGCTATTGTTTTGGGTTTTGGGTTGACTAGTGTTGACCAGTTATAGGATGTCTACCAGAGGCTTGGGGGTTATGTGATTGTGATGTTATGATGATGTTTTAATCTTGATCTTTATAAACCCAACCATGGTTATGTGATGGAATGCTCTATGTATTGGTTGTAATTACTGATTGTTATAGTTGAGGTTCTTATGTATGAGACACTTGACTTAACCATTTTTGGTCATCGATCAGTTATCCTGGGTTATTTTCTAGTCGCCATAATGGGACCGTAATGTGGATTTATTCTTGATGATGTCATGTTGTGACATGTTTGACTCAACCATTTTTGGAGTCTTCGATCAGTATAAATGAGATATATTTTGGTTATTGAGAACCATTGGATATTTTTGATTATCAGTGATACTTCAGTTGCCAATAGAGAGCTGTTGTGGTCATGATTTTCTATGGATGCTTGCTCATGGAGATTTGATGCTTTTGTGCATATTTGATGATTTTATTATGGACTATCTTTTGTGATTTTTGAGATTCATGATTCCATGAGCTTAGGGTAGGATATCTGCATGTAATGTCGGGAAGTGGCTTGCAATGGGGGCCGGGGCCCTAAGAGGCTGCTAGGGTAACTCATTGTAAGTTGGAGTAATAAGTGATAACATTCACACCTAATACTAATTGAATGAACCTAAAAAGATAAGAGTTTTGGTTCTCACCCATGCCTTGAGTGCTTATACAGGCTAGGATGGGAGTAGTGAGAACGCATGGTTGCGACCTTGCATTCCATAGTATGCCTTGTCAGTATGAGAGGATACTAGTGGCCGCATGAGATCAGTATGGACTAGTGGAGTTGAGCTAACTGCCAAGGTAACTTGTACGTGATAAATGCGATGACACTTTCCTGCTTGCATAGTAGGTTCCTACATGTCATTGTGTGCCTCTAAGAATTAGATGTCGTTTTTGTGTTTGGAACCTTTGAGTTAATATACTTTTAGGATTCCTGGACTTATAGAGATTTATGCTATGTGTTTTGGATAGTTTGTTTGGGACTTGAGAGTGGACCACTTAGAGTGGACTGTGAGAGTTGGAACCTTTATTTGACCCAAATGGGTGTCCAAAAATGAAAACACATGAAATAGAAACTAAGTCTAAGTACATTTTTTGGGTGACACAAGATTGCTCTTATAGCTCTGGATGCTCCTGGCTCCGATTGACGAATCGTTTACATTTTCGAAAAGCTCTCGAAACGCTCTATAGCCCTATGGACCAGCTCTGCTCATCCCCCATTTTTTGACCCTTTTCGAGGTCATTTAATGCCCCTAACCTGACTTTGAAACATTCTTAGGAGGTCTCCAAAACTCAAAAAATTGCAATAACTTTCGAATCGTGGGGCCTTTCGACCTGATTCTTTTTCTAGAATGCTCTAAATCACAATTACATTCATTTGGCCAATTCACACCTTCTAGTTCACCAAAATGATGGCCCAATTACATACTCCTATTTTTTCGAGATTTATTAGCACACTGATAGTGGAACTGTGAGAGTTGGAACCTTTATTTGACCCAAATGGGTGTCCAAAAATGAAAACACATGAAATAGAAACTAAGTCTAAGTACATTTTTTGGGTGACATAGCATTGCCCTTATACCTCTAGATGCTCCTGGCTCCGATTGACGAACCGTTTACATTTTCGAAAAGATCTCGAAGCGCTCTATAGCCCTATGGACCAGCTTCCCTCATCGCCCATTTTTTGACCCTTTTCAAGGTCATTTAATGCCCCTAAACTGACTTTGAAGCATTCTTAGGAGGTCTCCAAAACTCGAAAAACTGTAATAACTTTCAAACCATGGGGCCTTTTGACCTGATTATTTTTCTGGAATGCTCTAAATCACAATTACATTGATCTGGCTAATTCACACCTTCAAGTTCAACAAAATGATGGCCCAATTACATACTCCTATTTTTTCGGGATTTACTAGCACACTGATAGTGGAACTGTGAGAGTTGGAACCTTTATTTGACCCAAATGGTTGTCCAAAAATGAAAACACATGAAACAGAAACTAAGTCTAAGTACATTTTTTGGGTGACACAGGATTGCCCTTATACCTCTAGATGCTCCTGGCTCCGATTAACGAACCGTTTACATTTTTGGAAAGCTTTCGAAGTGCTCTATAGCCCTATGGACAAGCTCCACTCGTCCCCCATTTTTTGACCCTTTTTGAGGTCATTTAATGCCCCTAACTTGACTTTGAAGCATTCTTAGGAGGTCTCCAAAACCTGAAAAACTGCAATAAATTTCAAACCGTGGGGCCTTTTGACCTGATTCTTTTTCTAGAATGCTCTAAATCACAATTATATTCATCTGGCCAATTCACGCCTTCTAGTTCACCAAAATGATGGCCCAATTACATACTCCTATTTTTTTGAGATTTACTAGCACACTGATAGTGGAATTGTGAGAGTTGGAACCTTTATTTGACCCAAATGGGTGTCCAAAAATGAAAACACATGAAACTGAAACTAAGTCTAAGTACATTTTTTCGGTGACACAGGATTGCCCTTATACCTCTGGATGCTCCTCGCTCCGATTGACGAACCGTTTACATTTTCGAAAAGCTCTCAAAGTGCTCTATAGCCCTATGGACCAGCTTCACTCGTCCCCCATTTTTTGACCCTTTTTGAGGTCATTTAATGCCCCTAACCTGACTTTGAAGCATTCTTGGAAGGTCTCCAAAATCTGAAAAATTGCAATAACTTTCAAACCGTGGGGCCTTTTCACCTGATTCTTTTTCTGGAATGCTCTAAATCACAATTACATTCATCTGGCCAATTCACACTTTCTAGTTCACCAAAATGATGGCCGAATTACATACTCCTATTTTTTCAAATTTACTAGCACACTGATACTGGAATTGTGAGAGTTGGAACCTTTGTTTGACCCGAATGGGTGTCCAAAAATGAAAACACATGAAACAAAAACTAAGTCTAAGTACATTTTTTGGGTGACACAAGATTGCAGCTCCGATTGACGAACCGTTTACATTTTCGAAAAGCTCTCGAAGCGCTCTATATCCCTATGGACTAGCTTCGGTCGTCCCCCATTTCGCGACCCTTTTTGAGGTCATTTAATGCCCCTAATTGACTTTGAAGCATTCTTAGGAGGTCTCCAAAACCCAAAAAATTGTAATAACTTTCAAACCATGGGGCCTTTTGACCTGATTCTTTTTCTGGAATGCTCTAAATCACAATTACATTCATCTCACCAATTCACACCTTCTAGTTCATGAAAATGATGGCCCAATTACATACTCCTATTTTTTCAAAATTTACTAGCACACTGATAGTAGAACTGTGAGAGTTGGAACCTTTATTTGACCCAAATGGGTGTCCAAAAATGAAAATAAATGAAACAGAAACTAAGTCTAAGTACATTTTTTGGGTGACACAAGATTGCCCTTATACCTCTGGATGCTCTTGGCTCTGATTGACGAACCGTTTACATTTCTGGAAAGCTCTCGAAGCGCTCTACAGCCCTATGGACAGCTTATTGTCCCCCATTTTTTGACCCTTTTCGAAGTCATTTAATGCCCCTAACCTGACTTTGAAGCATTCTTAGGAGGTCTCCAAAACTTGAAAAACTGCAATAACTTTCAAACCGTGGGAGTGCACCACTTAGGTACCACGCAGTTGGGTGGTAGTGTTTTTCCACTCTTATCATTTGAGATTCATTGAGACATCATGGCTGATGCGTCCTTCATGATGGTGGATATGTATCCTTTCATTGATGATTAGCATATGTTAGATGATGTTATCTTATGCTTTTATTTGCATGTTAGATTGCTTTCTGCATATGGTGTAATATATGATAGGAGTGACATTCCTACTATGCTAATACCAATGATCTCTTTGGTGATTTGGAATGTTACACACGAAGGGATGGCTAGGGCCCACGATGGTCTAATGATGCTATTAACGGTTGGGAGGAACCGTGCACTTAGTTTATTATGTTTGATTTTTATGATGGATGTATATGTCTTCTATGATGATGTATCATGTGTATCATGTGATTATCTTTACTTTGATGTATCATGGATTAGAATAGGATGATGCACCATTATTCTACATATGTATATTCTTTTGAGCTTTTCATACCCTGTGACATGTACAGTGGATGATTGAGCATTTGGAAATGTAATGTATAAACATTGGACTTATCATTATTATTTCATGTGGATGTTGTACTAGATGGATTCATGTATGTTAAGTGTTTTATATGTAATTCAGCGTTAAGGGATCTTTAAAGAATGTAATCTATTAAGTATGTTATGTTTCGCTTTCAGATGAATTTTGCTATTGCTTCCGTTATTGTGCATAAGTTATATGTGGTATTTACTTTCATGTTAGAAAAAAAAAAAAATGCTACCAAACTTAGTGAAATTCTAGGTTAATTCTTTGGATCCCTTGGCAGGGCATTACATAGATCCTTTTCCTTTTATCAAACATGGTGCATCATCATGAAATCGTACACTATTTCCATCATAATAATTTAGGGTAATGAACTTACTTTTATCTCTAGTCATGTGATGTGAACACCCACTATCAATGATCCATCTTTCACTCTTGTTCACATAAGACACTAGTGCAGTTACCTCATCCTCCTCAAAATCATCCTTCATTGCAACATACACAACTTCATCATCATGATTGTCAGATCCATCTTTGGTTTCCTCTTATGCAATATAGTGAGACTTCTTTCCTTTGTCTTTGCAATCTTGGTTGTCCTCATCTCTTTTACTTCTATTGTTATTTTTCTCTAGACATCTAACAACAATATGACCAACCTCATTGCAATTAAAACATATGATAGGTAACTTACTTTTGAATTTGCCTTTGCCTCTATGAAATTTCCTTGCTAGCAGTCTTTAAAGTTGTTCTACATCTGTATCAATGTCACTAGAAACATATTTGACCTTTTTCTTCTTCTCATTAGGTTCTTTTAATGATAGTTTAGCTTTGAAAACAAATTCAACATTCTCATATTTGAAGTTATCAAAATCAGAGAGTTCAAAGGCAGTGAGCCTACCTACCAAACCTTCAAGAGTTAGATTAGAACCTAGTATACATCTTAATTCTTGTATGGTAGAAACTCTACTAGTATAGATGGCAATAGTGTTTTCAATACTTTTCTTAAATAGTCTCATCATCTATCTTAATAGTAGCTCCTCTTATAGCATTAACAAAATATTTTATCCTAGAACAATATTGAGCAACATTCTCACCTTCTTCCATCCTCATATCATTGAACTTACCTCTAAGCCTTTTAGATTTGTCTCTCAAAACATTTGCATCTCCTCCATAAATAATGTGAAGAGCATCCCACATCTTTTTTGCAAAATCACAAGCCTTGATGTCATCAAACTCATAATAACTTAGGGCAGAGGCAATCTCCAACATTGCTTGATTATGTTATTTCTTCTTTTTTAGATCATCAGTATTTAGGGCTCTAATAGGGTTAACATGCTCAGTGGTGATGGTAGATTGTGCATCTTTTCCAAGACCTCCTAGGTGTAGCTTTATCAGACTTTGCCATGTAGAAAAGTTCTCCTTATTAAGATTAGATACCTCTCTTTTAGACATCTTGATCTTTTGCTTCTAGTACCTTCAAAATAGTCCTCTTAAACACTACAATGCTCTGATACCTATTGGTAAATAGATTGTTCTTTTCAATGTAACCCTTAAATGCCCAAACCTGTGAGAAACAATTTGATACCAACAGTTGGATAATCTATCATGAGGTTGATAGATTTCCTCTAAATTAAAAGGTTTTATTCCTAAACTAACTAGGTATGTTCTTAACCTAAGAATGAAAGAGGAAAACCAAGCTGGCCATGACAGAACTAACTTAGGTAGAGAATTCAGTTCTACACCTAGCCAACCCCAAGAATTCACACTTCCTATGACTCCTTGACATTGGTAATGCAATGTGAATGCTATGTATGCAAATGTAGTGCAAAATGAAATGAAAGAGAAAGTTAAATAATCCCAATTCCTGTAATAGGAATGCCTGCAAATACTCTGATCTACAACCCATTCATTATTCAATAGGAGATGCAAGATGATGCCCAAAACAAAAAATAACAATACTTTGATTGATTATAATCAAAGGAGAAATAACTAAATGCTCTGATTCAAAATAAAGCCCCTGTTGCCTTGAACATCACAAATAAGAATGCTTGGATTTTATTTGATCATAGCTTACGTTAAATCTATTACAAAAACTCAAACTCTTAACATGCATAATGAAAATGCAGAAAACTAAACTAAGTTCCTTCCCCCTACTCTAGTTCTTTGTCTCTCACAGAAAAGAAGAACCCCACATATTAGCAAACATTTACAATAAATAGACTTCTTCATAACCATTCGGTTCTCCAATGGTGACCTTTTAGTTCTATAACTATTTCTTCCTGAAGATTCTCTTCACATTTCGATTGGTTTCTTTTGGTGACTTTTTAGTTCTGTAACTGACTCTTGTCTCTTTGATTTCCCATTTTTTTCCTTTTGAAAATTGACATACTTATAAACTGTGATTTATAAAGATATAAATTAACATATTTGAATGATGTTTGGACAAGTGAAATCAAAATATATTAAATTCAAATCAAAATGTTCCTTTGCTGGTCGGACTGAAAAATAATTCTACTTGTAAAGTTGATTCTCGTTGTGGGGGACATATCTTTTGATTCCACCATTGGATTGAGCTCAACTTTGGATATGTTTTTCCAAACCTAGTTATCTTCATTTTGAATAGAGCAATTAGAATAATAATCATTGAGTCAAAAGATATGAGCTACTGAATGTTGGTCTATATGACTATTACAAAATCAGAATTGATAAAATAAAGTTTCCAACCATTCTTCTTTCACATGCTATGTAACCCAGATATCTTCATTTTACTAGTACGTTATCTTTCATGCTTACTATATTAATTCTCTACTTAATTTTGGGAGTGAGTCCCTGGAATTCCTGTGGTGGAAAATCCTGAATGGAGGTCAAAAAGCATATCAAGTTCTCAATTTTTTGCTTCTTTATTGTAGGTGAAATTTGCACATTGTAGCAATAGTTACACTTTGTAAATAATTAACGAGAAATACTTCTTATTTACTATTAGGTCACCAGTTATAGAACACTCCAATTCATTCTTTGTAGAAATTTGACTCTTGTCTTCTCCCTTTGTGGAAAACTCCAACCTGGCTGTGAAAGACATAGCAGAAAATGAATTTTTCACTTCATATTTAATGTGATGTGGATGTCCAAATCTTCAAGCGATAAATCATTATGAGATTATCATTCTTTCTTTAATCAATTAAGAGCTCTTTTCCATCTCTCTATTGTGGATTTGATGCTTGGTGGACATTCTATTTTTGAGTGCAAAAAGCGCACCCATTCTTCAATTTTCCACTTCCATGTAGTGGGCACAATTTTGATGTAGATTGATTCATAAATTACTTTTATGAAGTGATTGAGATTTTCCTTTTCTCTCCTCAAATGAAAAATTTGAAAATGATTGCAAAAGGCATAGCATAAAATGAGTTTTCTGCTACGCTTTTTCCTTTGGTGGAAAATGAAACATTTGCTTCTCCAATTGAAAATTTGAAAATGATTGTGAAAGGCATAGCGAAAAATGAGTTTTTTGCGATGCTTTTCCCTTTGGTGGAAAATGAAACATTTGCTTCTCCAATGGTAAATCTAAAAATGGCTTCTCCATTTTAGTGAACATTTCTCTCTTTTCTTGGCATAGATTTGCTCTTCTATTCATCTCTTCACATGTTTTCCTTCCAATTTTAGATCTACATTTTGGACTTTCATCTATTATGTTTGTCAGCCTTTATTCAATCTTCATAGACAATAGATCTTCACAAAACATGTGCTTTCATTGAAACTAAATTTTCTAATAGTCAAAACCTGAATCCCTGGAACCTCTGCATCAAATACCTCTGAACATTAAAGCTTCATAGAAATATGGTTAGGGAAACACCATAAAAATTTGGGGAAACTCTTTATGAGGTCAACTTTAAAAGTTTGAAAATGGTGTACTGAAAGTACACCTACAACTGGCTCTGACTTGAGATTATTTTTTGCAAAGTGCATAAGGAATCCATTATCTCTAGCAAAAGACAAGTGCCTATCCATTGGGCTATAGAGTCTAAGCACAAATAGGACTATCAAAGAATTGCTTGTCGGGAGGGTGGAGGGGAGCAAGGCAAAACCAAAACTAAGAAAATGGGAAACACTAAGCTAAGCACACCAAAACTATGGAAACAAAAGCTTATTTACAAACATAGGTGAGAAGGTCTCACTAAAATGAAAGAGCACAAGGAGAAACTCAAACATAACCATTAATTGGCAAGGAGAAGTATGATCCTTTCCAGAAAAGAAAATTGTGCTCCTACAAGATGCAAAAAAACCATTGCCTCTCCATGACTTCATCATTGTTGAAAGTGAATCTAGAAGCGTACTAAAAATATGCGACACAAAAATATTTTCCAAGTAACCATGCTTTGTCATAAATTTTTTATTCTTCTTTATCCTTTTGAATGTAAGATTTAGAATGATTCCCAATCTCAAACTGAAACTTAGACATCTCCAAGGAAAATATCATATCATCTTTATTATCGAAATACTTGAGACTACCATAATCAAAAGAATTTCCAACATCCATGGTGCTCTCAACATACAAATTTGCTTCTTCAGGATGAGGATGAATCTTGACTAAGATAACTTTGTCACCCTTTTCTTTCATCAAATCCACAAATATTTCATTTAAAAAAAAGATATAGATTTGATCAATACCTAAAATCTTGATAGAAGCATTACCATTAATTGGCAAAGAGAAGTATGAGCCTCTCTGGTAAAGTGGGTTATGTTTTGCAAGGCTAAGCCAAAAATAGACCTCTTGGAAAGCTCTTCATGTCTGAATGCCACACTAATATAGTGCTAGAAATTAGTGAGCCAAAAATATTTCCCAAACAACCAGGCCTCATCATAGACCTCTAATTTTCTGGAATTCATC
This sequence comes from Cupressus sempervirens, assembly GCA_028749045.1. Taxonomy (NCBI): domain Eukaryota; kingdom Viridiplantae; phylum Streptophyta; class Pinopsida; order Cupressales; family Cupressaceae; genus Cupressus; species Cupressus sempervirens. Next base: position 767,224,509 of record CM053789.1, on the reverse strand, counting down.
TACACATTACTTCTCATGTATTCAACCATTCTTTGTTGAAGAGAAAAATAATCAAAAACTTTTGGAAAAGATGCTACAACATATTCACACTCATAAATTTAAACTTGATCATTTAATATAGAAATTTCAAAATCTACATTAAGAATGAAATAACATGAGTCTTCTTCACACATAGGGTCAATCCAAAATGAAACAACTTTATCATCCTTTGTAGCTATCAAGTTTGAAAAATCTTTATTTGAATTTAAAACTTCAATACTTGAATCGGTTGTAGAAGAAGACTTACATTCAGTCAACACCAAAGATTGATTAGCTTCCATTTCATGACAAAGGAAAATGTAATGTTTCTCTTCATCATCTTCATGATGCAACACTTTGTAAGCCACTCAAGATCTTTGTACAAAATCTGCTCTTGCATCTTTTTCTTTAACTAAAATTCCAGACTTAGTGAAAGAATTATCAATAAATGTTTTAGCCTTTCCATCAATACAAATTTCTTCCAGAATACTCAACTTTGCTTGGTCTTCAGAACAAAATGATTCTAATATAAGATCATTACAAACTTTTGAAAATTGAAAACCATTTCTGCCATAATCTTCAACATAATTAAACTTTTCATATTCCTGAAGTGCATTAATTGTAGAATGATTTTCAAAAGGCACCTCATGCAAAAGATTATCTCTATTTTCATCAAATCTGAAACTTTCATTATTAGGAGCAAAATAAAGCATGGTCAAATTTTCATTTTCTATGATGCTTACCAATTCCTTGTTGTTGTCAGGGATGCCTTTCTCCATGGAAATTTGCTCTTCCAAAAACTATGGTATTTCTTCTCCAAGAACCAAGCAATTGACTGATATTGGTTCTTCTTTTATTGATTTTTCTTTAGGTAAACTTGCTGAAACATACTTCCTTTTTCTTTGGTCTTCAACATTAAAGTATCTTTGGATCACACACTTTAATAGTAGAGCAGATTGATGATCTTCTAAGGGATTTAATCCTTTTCTTTCAGCTTCATTAATAATAAATGTAGTCCAAAGGAATTGTAAGTTAGGATCACTCTCAACATTTATTTCTTCAAATGTGGATTTCCTTTTGATTTTATTTCTTGGTTGAACTTCTTTCTCACTTAAGATTGAAAAATTATAGGAAACAAAATCAAGTGGGACTTCTAAAACCACTTCATCATCCACCTTTAATTCATTGCTTAGCTGCAACACCCTTTCCTCACAATGCTGCAATAACTTCTTTTTTACCTCCAGCTCTTTCACCTTGTGATATCTGGTACAAACACTTCTCCATAGAAGAACCATTGCATGATCTTCTTCAATGCTCAATTTCATTTTTATCCTTGGAGTAATGCTTTCTCTAAAGGCATCAAACAAATAACACAATACTGGATCATGTGTTTGATGAAGTTCAATCAAGAAGGTTCTGGCCTTCTTCCTTTCACAACTTTAATGGGCATGGTCTTTTAATAACAGAGTCACCAATCTCCTGTAGGTAGAGATAATAATAATTCTGAAAATGAAAACATCGGACTCTTCAACCAAAAATTATAATAATCAATAACAGAGTTGCCAATCTCTAAATAGCAGAGATAATAATAAAACTAAGGAAACAATCTTTAATACTAATCTTCTTTTCTGCTTCCCCAGTAGAGTCACCAAAAATTTGTTGGTAAATAGATTGTTCTTTCCAATGTAACTCTTAAATGCTTGAATTTGTGAGAAACAATTTGATACCAATAGTTGGATAATCTATCACGAGGTTGATAGATTTCCTCTAAATTAAAAGGTACAACTCCCTTATCAATGATATTCAATGAATCTTGTTATATTCCTAAACTAATTGGGTCCATTGTTAACCTGAGAACAAAAGAGGAAAACCAAGCCAACCCTAGACAAAACTAACTTAGGCAAAGAATTTAGTTCTACACCTAGCCAACCCCAAGAATTCACACTTCCTATGACTCCCCAACATTGGTAATGCAATGTAAATGCTATGTGTGCAAATGCAGTGCAAAATGAAATGAAAGAGAAAGTTAAATAATCCCAGTTCTTGTAATAGGAACTTCTGCAGATACTCCAATCTACAACCCATTCATTATTCAACATGAGATGCAAGATGATGCCCAAAACTGAAAATAACAATACTCTGATTGATTATAATCAAAGGAGAAATAACTAAATGCTCTGATTCAAAATAAAACCCCTATTTCCTTGAACATCACAAATAAGAATGCTCAGATTTTATTTGCTCACAGCTTATGCTAAATCTATTACAAAAACTTGAACTCCGAACATGCATAATGAAAATGCAAAAAACTAAACTAAGTTCCTTCCCCCTACTCTAGTTCTCTGTCTCTCATAGAAAATAAGAACCTCACATATCAATAAAGATTTACAATAAATAGACTTCTTCATAACCATTCGGTTCTCTAACAGTGACCTTTCAGTTCTATAATTGTTTCTTCTTGGAGATTCTCTTTACATTCTGATTGATTTCTTTTGGCAACTTTTCAGTTATGTAACTGACTCTTGTCTCTTTGATTTCCCATATTTTTCCTTTTGAAATTTGACATACTTATAATTATGATTTATAAGGATATAAATTAACATATTTGAATGATGTTTGGAAAAGTGAAATCAAAATATATTAAATTCAAATCAAAATGTTCCTTTGTTGGTTGAACTGAAAAATAATTATGCCTATAAAGTTGGTTCTCGTTGCAGGGGGGATATCTTTTGATTCCACCATTGGATTGAGCTCAGCTTTGGATACATTTTTCCAAACCTAGTTATCGTCATTTTGACTGAAGTGATCAGAAAAATAATCATTGATTCAAAAAGATATGAGCTATTGAATGGTAGTCTATATGACTATTACAACATCAGAATTGATAAAATAAAGTTTCTAGCCGCTCTTCTTTCGAATGCTATGTAACCTAGATGTCTTCAATTTTTTGGTATGTTATCTTCCATGCTTACCATATTGATTCTCTCCTTAATTTTGGGAGTGAGTCTCTAGAATGCCTATGGCAGAAAATCTTGAATGGAGGTCCAAAAGCGTATCGAGTTCTCAATTTTCTGCTTCTTTGTTGTAGGTGAAATTTGCACATTCTAGCAATAGTTACACTTTGTAAATAATTAACAAGAAATACTTCTTCTTTACTATCAGGTCAATGGTTATAGAACACTCCAATTCATTACTTGTAGAAATTTGACTTTTGTTTTCTTCCTTTGTGGAAAACTCCAACCTGACTGCCAAAGGCGTAGCAGAAAATGAAATTTCCACTTCATATTTAATATCATGTTGATATCCAAATCTTTGAATGATAAATCATTATGAGATTATAATTCTTTCTTTAATCAATTAAGAGCTCTTTCCCATCTCTCTATTGTAGATTTGATGCTTGATGGAAATTCCATTTTTGAGTGCAGAAAGTGCACCCAATCTTCAATTTTCCACTTCCATGTAGTGGGCACAATTTTGATGTAGATTGATTCATAAATTACTTTTATGAAGTGATCTTGATACTAGACCCCATGTATCTTCATTGTGGATTGAGATTTTTGTTTTCTCTCCTCAAATGGAAAATCTAAAAATGACTATGAAAGACATAGCAAAAAATGAGTTTTCCGCTATGCTTTTCCCTTTGGTGGAAAACGAAACATTTTCTTCTCCAATGGAAAATATGAAAATGACTACAAAAGGCGTAGTGGAAAATGAGTTTTCTGCTACACTTTTTCCTTTGGTGGAAAATGAAACATTTGCTTTTCCAATGGGAAATCTAAAAATGGCTTCTCCATTTTAATGAACATTTCTTTCTTTTCTTGGCATATATTTGTTCTTCTATTCATCTCTTCACATGTTTTCCTTCCAATTTTAGATCTACATTCTGGAATTTCATCTATTATGTTTGTTGACCTTTATTCAATATTCATAGACAATAGATCTTCACAAAACATGTGCTTTCATTGAAATTGAATTTTCTAACAATCAAAACCTAAATCCATGGAACCTCTGCATCAAATACCTTAGAACATTGAAGATTCATAGAAATATGGTTAGGGAAACACCATAACATTTGGGGAAACTCTTTATGAGTTCAACTTTAAAAGTTTGAAAATGGTGTACCAAAAGTACACCTACAATACCAATTGTTAGAATTCTTTAGAATAACTAGGGGGGGGGGGGGGGGTGGGCAGGGTGGTGGAGGTTCAATCAGTTAGCCAAAGTCTAGATGTATAAATAAAAATTTTCAATGCTTAGTAGACCCATATCCATAAACCCTTATTATGCAAGCATCCATTAGATCATACAAATTTTAAAAACTTTGTAGGTTATTGTCCTAGATCAATTTTTTTTTGCAGAAATGTAAACATGAAACAACATAAGAACATTCACACATTTGACACAAGGATTTTACATGGAAACTCAATTTGGGAAAACCCACCAGTAACATTCTACTAATTCTCACTCTTCTGAAGTGATGCCCTATAAAAGGCCAACCCTGTTAAAGGTTACAATACACACTGTTAAATGTGACCTGGTTAAAGGATTTTAATCACCTTGTTAGGAGTGAGCCTTGTTAGAGAGCTTTAGACCATTCCATTATAATGTCACCCGGTTAAAGGATTTACAAATGACAATTAGGTCAACCTTATTCCAAAGGATTTACCCTAGACTAATATAATTATTAGAAAGTAATAGTAAGGCTTAATCTGATAATGAATTAAAACTCACTTGTAGATTACAAATCTCTCTTTTATTCCTCCATTTTTTTTGGCTTTCATAGACTTTAGCTCTAATAGCTTGTTCATCCTCCAAGCATTCATACTCTTAAGACTTCTTGCTTTGCATGCTAATCGCAATCACTTCTACTCAACCACCAAATGAAGCAATAACCTAGACTCCTTGTCTTCCTTAGGTTCTTGCACATGACAACCATTGCTTCTGACTAGCTCTCTCTATAAAAAGAGAATTAAGATCTTTTGTCACTTAACCATAATTATCCATTTTAGGGTTAGGTAAGACTAAGTAGGATACAATGAATCTACCCACTTTTCCATTTGGTTCCTCTAGAAACTTCTTCTTCAATCTTCCTTGAATTTACGTCAAAATGGTTTCCCTTGAATTCTATGCCACAAGCTCATCATAGTTATCTTCCACACGCTTCACACAATTCAAGAAAACAAAATAGTTGGTTTAGATTCATTAAATCTTTGATTTAACATAAATATTGGCACTTGGCATCAATATGTTGTCACTCAACTTCTACATACTAGCTTACTTGGTGAACACTAAAGTTTATTGATGCTCGACATCAACTAAACTTTACTCAGCATATACTAACAATCACTTAGCTTGCACTATTTTTCATCTTTGCTTGACACCTCTTGTTTTTCACTCGTTCCATTGATTTCTACTCGGCTTGCACTTACTACTCAACAAGGCTTGGAAGACACTTTACATACTTGATATTCTTCCAGTATTAACTTGAATAATCTTTCATTTTAGACTTTAAGTAGATAAACAATACACTATAGTATCAATGTCTTACTTGGTCTTAGTGCTTCTTTTACATACCAAATAACTCAACCTTTCTCTAGGTGCTATTGTTATCTCCTCTTTTTAAATCCTCTTCATAAATCAACTAATATAATAGCTTTCAAAACAAAAAGCAATTTTCTCACCAACAATTAGCATATTTGACATCATTGGCAAAATAATGTTTGTTCTATTACAGGTTCTTCACTTCAAAACAATCTTATATCAATAGTGCAGTGAAGAGTTTTGAGTAGAGACAAAGGATATCTATCATAATAATGTGATATTATATTGCATAGGGGAGATATGTTATCAATAATTGAAGTGTTAACAGAAGGATTAGGTATTAAACATTTTAACATGTGTTTTAGGGTTTAAATCTCTTAATAGAGTAGCTTTGACATGCTTATGCAAATCTCTTAATAGAATACTCACTTCATTGTGATGTAAAAATCATTTAACCAAGGTAGAACCTAGTAATTCTTTTAGCCTTTAATAGGGAAGACCCCTAACAAGATAGATCATCAGAAGTGATGAAATCTTTGTAGCCTAAACAAGCACAACTTTATTGTTGCAACAGTGAAGGTTTTATGGGTGTCATCCCCACCGTAGTTTTAGCTTCACCTTGGAGGGTTTTTTTGTTAATAAATTCATGTGTCGATGTGTTTTTGAGTTTACATTTTTGAAGTTAGAAGGTAGATCTTATATTATGTTATTGTGAATGATTGCATTGATATGAGATGAATGCTTAAATGAGGGTTTTGTGTGGTGATATCAATATATTTCAGTGTTTGAAGTGAAATAAGTTTTGCAGATCCTGATTCACTCCCTCTCAATATCACACTTTTCTCATTAGATTTCCAACAAAATGGGTAACAAATATAGTTATGAGAATGGTAGCAAGACTCTCAGGGAGAAAGGGGACGTGGGCTCTTGATGGGGCTTGGATGAGGAGGTAGAGTTTGAGAAGTTTCAAGTTCAATTTTTTTGAACCACTTGCAAAGAGACTAATGGTTACTCTAGATAAATATGTTCGGGTGTAGATAGTTAAAAATGAAAATTACTTGATGGAGACAAACTTGATTGGAAGATTTGGGTGTTTGTGGCCCGCCCTTGGAGAATTGTGTAGATTTATCTAGTAGTTTGGAGTTTCTTTGTTGTAGCCTTTGAAAAGTTCACTTGGATAGGAAGAATATTTTTTGTGAGTTCATTTTGTTGGAATTCTTTAGAATAACTGAGAGGGGGAGGGGGGGTGGGGAGGGTGAATTAGTTATCCAAGGTCTAGATGTACACATTTTTTTTTTATAGCTTAGTGAACCCATATCCATAAAACATTTTCATCATGCATGCATCCATTAGATCATACGTGTACTTAAAATTGTAGGTTATTGTCAAATCAACTTTAAAGAAATGTAAATATGAAACATAATAGATTCAATAACACATTTGACATAACGATTTAATGTGGAAACCCAATTTAGGAAAAACCACTAGTAACATGCTACCCATTCTCACTCTTCTGAAGTGATTTCCTATGAAAGGCCAACCCTATTAAAGGTTACAATGTACGCTATTAAATGTGACTTGGTTAAAGGATTTCGATCACCCTGTTAGGAATGAGCCTTGTTGGAGGACTTTAGATCATTCACTTGGAATGTCACCCGGTTAAAGGATTTACAAATGACTATTAGGTCAACCTTAATCCAAAGGATTTACCCTAGATTGATACAATGATTAGAGAGTAACAGTAAGGCTTGATTTGATAACAACTTACAACTCCATTTTTAGATTAAAAATCTCTATTTCAGTCCTCTATTCTACTTGGCTTTCACACTCTTAAGCTCTAATAGCTTGTTCACCCTTCAATCATCCATATCCTTAAGCCTTCTTGCTTTTCTTGCCAATGAAGACACTTCTCTTAGGTTACTAAATGAAGCAATACCCTAGACTCCTTGTCTTCCTTACGTTCTCACACATGACAACCTTTGCTTCTGACCAACCATCTCTATAAATATAAAATTAAGATCCTTTTCCATTCATCCTCCATCATCCATTTTAGGGTAAGGTTAGATTAGATGGGATTCAATGAATCTACCCCTCTTTTCATTTCATCCCCTTTTAGAAACTTCTCCTTTAATCCTCTTTGGATTCACCTCAAAATGGTTTATCTTGAATTCTGTGCAACCAATTCATTAAACTTATCTTCCACATAGTTCACAAAATCCAAGAAATCAAACCTGTCAACTCAGATTCATTGAATTCTTGATCTTTCTCATAATGCTGACACTCAACATTAATTGGCTTATGATGCTCGACACATACTACATTGCTCGACATCCTCTATCAAAACACTCAGCATGAATTAAAGTTTACTGGTGCTAGACATAAACTAAACTTCACTTGGCTTACACTGAAAATGACTTTGCTTGGCTCCAATTGATTTTCTGCTTGACTTACACTAACTTTTCTCGGCACTTACTATGTAGAATGTTAAGCTTGGCAAACAAGCTTTGTTTAACTTGTTCTTCTGAACTTAATCACTATAACCATCCTTTGCAACCTCAAGTAGATTATGAATGCATTATAATATCATTGTCTTAACTAATCCTTGTACTCATTTTTTCATATCATAACTCAACCTTTCCTCTAGGTGCTATTGTTACCTCATTTGATCAAATCCTCTTCATCAATTAAACAAATGATAGTACTTAAATCATGTAAGCAATTATCTTACCAGCAAGTAGGAGGTTTGA